>OZ035930.1:7081407-7464587 GCA_964034925.1 Tricholoma hemisulphureum | reverse complement strand
GGACAATGTGTGACAAGACACTGCCGGGACTGTCAAAACATGTGATGGGACTGTTCCAATCTCGGGAGAAGTTGATTATTGGTTGACGATAATGCGTCTTTACACGTGATGCGTCACATCGAAGTAACATCACCTGACGATGGAAGTATTGAAAGTTGCAAACACCGTACCACCCACTATACTAATAAGTAGTATCATTTTACCAGCGGGAATGCTGAAGGCTTCGTCATCACCGTCGACAGCAATGCTCAAGACTGTGCTATCGACTTCCGGTGCGTCCCAGTAAAAGTTGCCCTTACTTTGCTCACCAACATTCCAGCGGTGTCACGCGCAATCCGGGGACAATCGAGCAGTCGTTCCTTTGCAACCGTAGCAGACCCTCCGGTTCGACGATACGGTGGACTGAAGGACCAGGATCGCATTTTCACCAATGCGTACTGTAAGCATGATCACGGACTTAAGGGCGCTCAAGTGTGTACAGCTTCACGGACTACACAGTAAAGGAGTTTATTTTATCTACAGTCTCGAGGTGATTGGCATCGCACAAAAGATATCCTCCTCAAGGGTGACTCCTGGATCATCCAAACCATTAAGGACTCCGGCCTACGTGGTCGAGGCGGAGCTGGGTTTCCAAGTGGACTCAAATGGAGCTTCATGAACAAGCCTGGTTGGGAAAAGGATCCTAGGTCAGGTTCACTGTTCATCCATTGCCTATAAATCTCATTTTAGTCGTTCGATAGACCTCGCTACCTTGTAGTCAACGCTGACGAAGGTGAACCGGGTACCTGCAAAGATAGAGAAATTCTCCGTGGGGATCCTCATAAACTCGTGGAGGGCTGCCTCGTCGCCGGTCGTGCTATGAACGCCACGGCCGCCTACATCTATGTTCGTGGTGAGTTCTATCAGGAGGCCTCTCACCTCCAGCAAGCCATCAACGAAGCATACGCTGCCGGTCTCATCGGTAAGAATGCGTGTAACAGCGGTTACTCGTTCGACGTCTATCTCCACCGTGGGGCCGGAGCGTACATTTGCGGTGAAGAGACTGCGTTGATTGAGTCGCTCGAAGGGAAACAGGGCAAACCACGACTGAAGCCTCCATTCCCTGCTGATGTCGGTCTATTCGGTTGCCCGTCCACGGTCGCGAACGTGGAGACTGTTGCTGTTGCCCCGACGATTTGTAGACGTGGCTCCACCTGGTTTGCTGGGTTTGGTCGAGATAGGAACCAGGGGACGAAACTGTTCTGCATCAGTGGACACGTTAATAATCCCTGTATTGTCGAGGAAGAAATGAGTATTCCGTTGAAGGATTTAATTGAGAAACATTGTGGAGGTGTCAGAGGCGGATGGGATAATCTACTCGGAATCATCCCAGGAGGCTCGTCAGTGCCTATTCTGCCCAAGCCCATATGCGAAGAGGTCTTGTGAGTTCTCCTGCTGTCTTTCGTATCAGTGTTAAGATTGCCACAGGATGGATTTCGATTCCCTCAAAGATGCACAGTCTGGCCTTGGAACTGGCGCGGTCATTGTCATGGACAAGAGTACGGACTTGATTGCGGCCATCGCTCGTTTCGCTCATGTGCGTTTTTTCGCCATCCAGCAAAGCAGTTCTAACATTGTCTTCAAACAGTTCTACAAACATGAATCCTGTGGACAATGCACTCCTTGTCGAGAGGGCACTACATGGATGATGAATATGATGGATCGCATGGTTGAGGGTAGGGGGCATACTCGCGAAATTGATATGCTTCTCGAGTTGACGTCAGTCCCCTGTTGTCCATCCCGTAAATCTGACTAACCTCTGCTTGTAGGAAACAAATTGAGGGTCGTACTATCTGTGCCCTTGGTGACGCCGCAGCGTGGCCCATCCAGGGTCTCATGCGCCACTTCCGTCCTATGGTTGAGCAGCGCATCGCTGATTACCGTGCTGCGAACGGCCCAGTGGCGTTTGGTGGCAAGTTTGTTCGCAGCTTGGACGACTCCCTCGCAATCCCGGATAATTTAGGGGCAAGGTTACCGGAAGTGCAGCCACAAGCATAGTCTCACCTATGTACACCTATACTTAATTCGGCGCGCCGGTTAGGCCACGTTACGAGGAAGAGAATAATGTGTCAGTGTGTGGTCATTCTGTTAAGATCGCTATCATTCATACTTGAAATTTGAGTTGAAAGCTTTCGCCTGGCGTGGTATTTTTCAATGCTCGATGTCCTCCAGTGGTCTCTCCTTGCCTGATACTTGTGATGACAGCAATCAGCCCCCGCGGGAATAATCGCTAGCAGTCAACATTCCAGATAATGCCTGGCGATGAAATTCTGGACCCCGTTTATAGAGTACGAGTCATTCTCGTTCTAGATTAGGTTGAGGGGAATGCCAAGCGGTATCTAGTTCAGTCGATACATCAAAGGGCTTGGGAATTTCACAAGCAAGATGGTATATATCAGTGAGTTTTGCCCACATCAGGTATGAATCACAGAGGTTATAGTTCTAGTACTCTCATACTGTACTTAATGGCAAAGTCTTGTGACCACGTCGCGTCCTGTCACGTTAGTGTAAGTGTGACTTGGACGTCATTCGATTTCAAGTTCTTCGCCAAGATGTACATAAAGACCCTTACTATACAGGGCTTCAAATCCTGTAACTCATTTGTAACTCTCATCGCGAATCCTCCTTTTCCTAACATTCACATAGATCGCGACCAAACACAAATCGAGCCTTTCTCTCCGAGACACAATGTGGTGGTTGGACGAAACGGCTCCGGGAAAAGCAACTTTTTTGCAGGTAAGCTTCTACTGTAGCCTGAACAGCGCTACGCTGAATATAGTTTTATTCAGCAATCCGGTTTGTTTTATCCGACGCTTACACGTCCATGTCACGCGAAGAGCGGCAAGCACTGTTACATGAAGGGGTGTCTGTAACAACGACGCTCTCAGCTTACGGTGGGGTGTTTTTTCTTCTTTATCCTGACTATCATATCGTAACTCTTCCACATCTAGTCGAAATCGTGTTTGATAACTCTGACAATCGTTTCCCTACCGGCCATGACGAGGTTATCCTACGACGTACAATTGGCTTGAAGAAGGATGAGTATAGTTTGGACAAGAAAAGTGCAAGCAAGGCCGACGTCATGAACCTTCTCGAAAGCGCTGGGTTTAGCAAGTCCAATCCCTACTACATCGTTCCTCAAGGACGGGTGTGCATTATTCTCAACGTAATACAGTGCTGTATTGACGATCGTTCGAAGATCACTGCGTTAACAAATGCTAAAGATTTCGAGAGGTTGGCCCTTCTTAAAGAAGTTGCGGGTACGAAGGTGTACGAACAACGTCGATCCGAGTCTCTTCGAATCATGGCAGAAACGGACGCTAAGCGCACCAAAATCAACGAATTGCTCGAGTATATCGAATCGCGACTCACGGAGCTTGAAGAGGAGAAGGAAGAGTTGAAAGAGTTCCAGGACAAAGATAAGGAGCGGAGGTGCCTGGAGTATGCCCTCTATCAGCGAGAACTAGAGGAAGTGGGAGAGATGCTGGAAGAAATAGAAGAAGACCGGAAGGCGGAAGTTCATGGCGCCAACGTGAGAAGGGAGAAATACAATGAGCGAGAGAAAGAGATCCAAGTGAGTTGCCCTATCCACGGCCTCTCATCTGACATTTCTGTCCTATTGCTTCTGTAGGACCTTGAAATGGCCATCTCAGAGGCAAAGCACACGTCACAGACCTTGGTTCTCACTCGTCAAGAAGCACAGGCTGAGCTCACTGACTTCATTAGAACCCGTACAGAACTCGAGTGCACTATTGAGGATCTACGTGCAGCAGATGCCAATTCCGGAGGAAAGCGCGAAGAGCTCGAACGACACATAGCACAAGTAGAGGAGGAAATTACCGAAAAGGAAGATGCACTCAACGAACTTCTCCCCGAGTGGGAGGCACAACGAGCTCAAGAAGCAACGGAAAAGCGTAGGCTGGACGAGGCCAACGCAAAGCTTGCCTCACTCTTCGCGAAACAGGGGCGTGCAAC
Organism: Tricholoma hemisulphureum; assembly: GCA_964034925.1. NCBI lineage: Eukaryota > Fungi > Basidiomycota > Agaricomycetes > Agaricales > Tricholomataceae > Tricholoma > Tricholoma hemisulphureum. The sequence continues at coordinate 7,460,573 of OZ035930.1, read as the reverse complement.
CAAGTTCCGTACGAAAGCCGAAAGGGATATCTTCCTGAAACACGAGATTGCCTCGATGAAGGCGTATCGAACGACTCGAAATGCTACACTGGATGCGGCGCGTAATGAGCAACTGGTTGCTCACCGTGGACTTGGCGAAATCGATGCACAGATCGCTGGTATTCAGGGCAGAATCGAGGATGGGAGGAAACGGGTACGAGATTTGACCGAGGAGAGTGTGGCGTTAAAGGACAAACACAGCGAACTTGCGGAGCGGAGGAAAGATATGTGGAGGGAGGATACCAAGTTGGATAGCATCGTAGCTCGGGCTGCAGATGAGCTGCGAACGGCGGAAAGGGTACTTGCGGGTATGATGGACAAGGTGTGTCTCAATTCCAGTCATATATGGCAATGACTGGCTATACAAACATTGTAGGACACAGGAGCGGGTCTTCGAGCTGTTGATAAAATAACCGAGCGATCTCAATTGGAGGGAGTTTATGGACCGCTCTACAGGCTTTTTGAAGTCACAGATCCGAAATTCAACATTGCAGTTGAACTGACTGCTGGAAACAGGTAGGTAAAAAGCAGGTACCAGTTTTGGTCTTATTCACTGTTTTACAGCCTGTTTCACGTTGTTGTCGACACTGATGAAACTGCATCACAAGTCCTTGATATCATGATCAAAGAAAAAACTGGCCGCGTTACTTTTATGCCTCTCAATCGACTCAAACCCAAAAATCCGCCAGCGCCTAACGCACAAGATGCAGATCCTCTTATTAGTAAATTGCGATTTGACGGCGCGTACGACAAGGCCTTCCAGCAAGTCTTCGGCAAAACATGTGTTTGTCGTGATCTAACGATTGCTGCGGCGTATGTTAAGAGCCATGGTATTAACACAATCACCCTCGATGGAGATAAAGTTGACCGCAAGGGCGCGCTGACTGGCGGTTATCATGACGTCCGTAGGTCTCGCATCGAAGCCATCAAGAATGTCACCAACTGGAGGAACAAGTTCGCGACGGATGACAAGCGATCCAAGGAGGTGAAAGCATCAATTCTCACACTCGAACAAGAGATTACCCAGTTGACGGGAAGGATGACTGTGCTAACTGGTCAACAGAATCAGACTGTGGATTTACGCAAGAGGTTGATTGAGGAGGGAACTTTGTTGACGCGTGAGAAGGAAAAATTAAAGGAGCGCGCGGCGGCACTTGAGACCGATGTTTATGATTTGGAGACAGAGTTGACGGGTTTGGAAGCAAAGCTCGCGGGATACACTACTGAGCTGTCAAGTCCGATCACAGCGGGGCTCACAGGCGAGGAGGAGGGCCAAATCAACATGCTTGGAAAGGAAGTTGAGATGCGTCGAAAGGATATGGTTGAATTGAGCAAGAAGAAGAACAAAGTAAGTCACTTGTCCGCTCAGTCTTTGGTCTCCCACTGTTCTCATCCTGTTTCAGTTAGAAGGCCGTAAGAATGCAATAGAGATTGAGCTCAACGAGCGCCTTCGTCGGCGCCGAGAAGAGCTGCAGTCCAAGGTGGAGTCCCTTGGTGAACTTGATAACGGCGATTCATCGACCGCCGATTCTCTCACATCCCGGACACGAGAGCTCAAGTCTCTCAATACATCTATCCAGACTCTGACAAGGAAAGCTCAAGGTGAATTCAATACAATGATGCTGAATCAGGTTCACCCACTTAATAGTGCACCAAAGCTATGGAGACGGAGAGCGACGATCTCACGACCGAATTGCAAGAACTGCGAACCTCGCTGGAGAAAGTTCAGACGCAACAGTCTGAAGACAGCCGCAACATCAACCGACAACAGAAGACAACCGAGCGATATCTTGCCAAACGGCAAATGCTTACGGGTCGTAAAGATGAATGCAACCGAAATATTCGCGACTTGGGCGTTCTTCCTGAAGAGGCTTTCAAAAAATATATTAACGAGAAGCCTGAAAAGGTATATCAAACTCAGCTCCCACAATGATGATGCCCACTCACTCTCCGGATATCAGCTTGCCAAGAAACTTCAAACCGTCAACGAGGGCTTGAAGAAGTTTGCTCATGTGAACAAGAAAGCTTTCGAACAATACAGTAACTTCACCAAGCAACGAGATCAGCTGTTGAAGCGGAGGGAAGACTTGGACAAATCAGCAACTTCCATCGAAGAGCTTGTAGAGGTCCTTGATCAGCGGAAGGATGAGGCCATTGAACGAACGTTTAAACAAGTGGCAAGTAATTTTGAGGAAGTTTTCGAGAAACTTGTGCCAGCAGGTAGAGGACGCCTTATCATCCAACGGCGTATAGATCAGGTCCCCTTGTTTCCACTGCCTTCGAAGAATATAGGGACTGATGTGGTTTATCAAGGATGAAGAGATGGAAGAGGACGTTGAAGATACTCAACAGAGTTCAATTGATAACTATACCGGCGTTTCCATCAAAGTGGGATAAGGCTAGTTCGCATTTAGCACATTTCCTGACCATTTTTACAGGTTTCATTCAACTCTAAAGTTGATGAAGGCCTTCGGATACAGCAGCTGTCAGGAGGACAAAAATCACTTGTTGCCCTTGCTACAGGTTTTTTGATTTTGTTCCTTCGAAGGTCATCATGTTTCTGAATATTCCCTCGGCAGTGTTTGCAATTCAGAAGTGTGATCCTGCTCCTTTCTACTTGTTTGATGAGGTCAGTCTTCCAAGTTTGTATTCTAGCATTTTGATGAAATCAAGTCCAGATTGATGCCAACTTGGATGCACAATATCGAACTGCTGTGGCCAGTGTGTTTACTTTATCCTATTTATGGGCTTGTATTAATCTTTTTATAGCAATGATCCAATCTCTGGCTTCCACTGCCCAATTCATCACAACCACATTCCGACCGGAGATGCTTGTGACTGCCGACAAGTTTTATGGGGTGCTTTTTAACAATCAAAAGGTTTCGTCTATCCGAGGCATCAAACGAGAAGAGGCTATGGAGTTTGTTGACCAGGTAGGCATCTGGTATTTATCATGCCACATCTATTGACACTATTATCTCCGCCTTACAGGAGGCACAGGCACAATGATGCTGTTTGCTTGCCTATTGCTGTATGATTTTTAATCAATAGTGTACTAGTGCCATTCAGTCGAGTTGTATTATTGAGTCAACAATATAAGTTAACACGGTTCGCCTCGTGATCAATAGGGCTACACGTTACATTTACAGCAGTAATTTAGCAAGGATAAGAGGTGTTTCAGGTGGATGGGTTTTCAGGACCAGCAGGGAAAGAACTCAAGGGCGTCGTAAATTCAAGAGGGCATCCAGAGATAAGGCTGTCCGAGTGATGTGGCATTCGTCCTAGGGCCAATGGGTCATTTTGATTCCCATATGGCAACCTATTTAAACAGTCATTGATTATTGGGTTAGAGCTTCGTCCTGCCTTCCTGAGATTAAGAGTGATCCTCGACATCATGGCCACCTATCTGTACATAAATATCAAAGGGATGAAGGGGCATACCCTTCACATACCGAGATCCTAGTAGGTTACCTGGGTCAGCGTACGAAAGGTCACTATTGAGAGAACTTACAGTTGCTCAGTCCTACATTGCACCAGCGCAGGTAAGATCAATCCTGTGATCTTCTAATCAAACAAAGCCACCTACTGAGCCGCGATATTTTTTACGCCCGGCTGGGTAGTCATGATCATTATTGCCAAAATAAATGTGACAGAAAATATCACGCTAGATGAGGTTGGTGTCAGTACGATTGATTTTTTGTAGCCACGGTCACCTGTAGTAGAGTATTCCGTCTTCAAACAACCGCCTCATAATGTAGCTGGTTTCCTCTCTCCGTATTGGGGGTATCGTGCGATATAAGGTGAGGCCAAAGACTATCGTATCGTATAAAAGTGGAATCCACGCGGACAACGACGCGGCACTGCCTCTGGTAATGTGCTATATTATCAACCCTGGCAGAAAATGAAATGCGAGGAAAATATCATACATGGCCGGGTCGAAAACCATAGAACAAGCTAGCATTAGAATACATTGAGTATTCATTGGGTGCACGGGTGATGCGGAGCTTGTCCATACCATGGATGCCTGAATCTGCGCTATGGGGCACCGCTGGATTAAATAAAAAAAACATCAGAAGATCCTCAAACTTTACGGACGGGAAGCTCCCACGTCCTGCTCCGCTGATGAGCCAGATGTTCACTCCTGTCTCTATTAGCAGCAAAGCCCCAAGACTTTGAGCGATCCACCTATGTTTCGCATAAAGAGCATTGATACGTATTAGCATCATGAGTCCGACCATCTCTACCGCAAAGGCGACAGTACATCCTTCAAACCGGACGAATCGATGGCATCTGTTCAGGTCGTTGGTGTTACATACTTAAGATGAAGAATGTCCGGAGTGACCTCTGTATTAATAAAAACGTTTGATGGTTGGCCGTCGTCAGATACTGCTTGCCACCTGGTTATCTCGCAAAATTCCCACCTCGGGAGTCCAGGATGGTGAAAGGTATGCTTGACGAACACAATTCAGTGGTTTTACAACGGCCTAAGGTGAACCAGTACCGTAAAAATTTAGGATGAATCCAAGGGGGGTGAAATATCGATTCTGTGAGATAATTAGCAACATCTAGTTTTGTAGTGCTTCTGAAACCTACCAGGAAGAACAGGTAGATCACTGAGAGGACAGTTGAGTGAAATATCATAGACCTTGTAACGCAGTCTCACGTACAGAGGCCCTTTTTTCCTTTCCAAATGTACTCCACCTGTTTGAATATTGGAGTTCTTAATTGGTCAACATCCTTTCAATCAGATTGCTTTCCTCGTCTGCAAACGTGTCGGCATGGTCCCATATTAGGACTGAGAAACTTGCGAAGGCGATATACTGAGACTGAGATGAGCGCCGCGTGGACTGAAATAAGCACTTGAATTACGTTTGTACGAATACTAAGGGAAAGGTGTGAAGAGGTTAGCCTAACAGCAAAATTGCGGTACACACACATGTCTGCGATCGCATCCGCGGTAGGTTGTATCATGAAAGACGCTGGGAATAGACGGAATATAAGTCAAAAGAGCCTGAGGGTTTATATCCAAGCATGCAGTGAGCGCATCAGGTTGTAGACAGCTCCATCAAACGTTAAACGACACCATGATAACACTCGTGAGCTGGAGTGTGAATATATGCTCCAAGAACGTTGTGTAGCAAGATGACAATAGCCAGCGTTGACAGCAGAGATGCTCACGGGGGGTTTGTCAGCCGAAGAATTGATATTATGATTCGTCGCCACGGAACTTGTACATATGTCGTAGGTGAGCCAAAAAAAGTGAATTATGTAGAATGGACTTCATATGTCACAAATGATCCGTGCCCATGCCAGAAAGCGGAATCCGACCATTTGCCAGCAAGCCGTACAGGCCGCGTTCGTCTGCCAGCAATGTTCGGAGTGTCCGATTTCTGCAGATACCAAAGTTCGGACACGCCAGCTGCTTGCAAGTACTCAGCCAGACGGCGGTAATTTAGTCCAACAGCGTGGGGCCCGTGGCTATCGTCAGACAAGGCAAAACGTCCTCCGTGTCTGAGCACAAGCTATGGGTGGTTTGAGATATGGATGGGATTATTGTAAAAAGTCACTGTACCTCGACAACATCTAGCGCTGGGTATGCTGTGTCCCATTTCTTCCTGAAAGCGGCAGCATTGACCTCGAAAAGTGCCCCGTACTCAACGGCAAGACGGACGTTTCTTTCCAGCTTTGCCCACGCAAGAGGATAGTTCGCTAGCTGCAATTGTGGATTGTACAACCGACATAGATCGATGTGTCCGATGATTTCGGGACGGAAACGCTGCATGAGATCGTGTTGAGCATCGAAGTAAGCGGATAGGAATAGTTCCTCTGCCTCCTGCTCCATTCCACCCCCGAGACTGTGTAGAGATTTGTGATAGGTAGCAAGATCAAAGTCTATGGGGATGCCGTTGACATGATGCACCGAACCAACGATGTATTCTATACGATCGCCAAATCGTGTCAAAAGAGCATCCAGCTCGTTCAAGTCTACGTCTGTGATGAATTCAGTCTCGAGACCAACTAACAAGGTGATGTGGGAGGCGTATTGTGCTTTGAGGCGATGGGCTTCGTCTAGGTAACGCTCAAATTGCTCCGCAAGGTCATTAGATGTCAGTCCTTCCTAGTAGGAAAGTAGAATAATTAGCCGACACCAGGAGTATAACAGATCCTTGTATCACTTCTTCCGGATAAAGATCTTCCGTTCTATATCGCGGAACATGCTCTGTCAAGCCATACACCTCGAAGGATTGACGTATGGCTTCGAGAACAACAGCTTCTAAGAGGCCGGTAGCATGCTTGCAGAATTGCCCAGAATGAGAATGGTGACTGTGGGGCATGATGGACTCGACAGCGCAAGCAAACTTGAAGCTTTTATGTAAGTAAGCTGGACATTTCGAGTCACGAAAATATAAACAAGTAATCCCAACGAAGACTGCAAGCACTTGCTATGTCTGCCTTTATTTCTAGCACAACCAACAATGATGCCACACACATCGTCTCATATGAGGATAGAAATATTAATCGGAATCCGCGCCACTGCTACTATTACTTTGCGTGGGTGGATGCCTTTGTGCCCTAATCTGCGGGTGACTATCAAGGTATGCCTGCTTTCTTCTTTGCATAACCTTTATACCAGGATACCAGACAATATTGTGATAGTCATGAGTAGTAGGTTCTATAGTAGGATCAACTAGAATCAAGGTCAGCAACGCAGATTCAAATACAGTCACTTCACACATACCGAAGAAAGGGTGATTGCGAGCTGCTACCTTAAGGTCTTCTTCGATTTCACGGGCATCAGCGTCGGCCAAAAACTGGTTAACGCCTAGAGTAATTGCAGCTCTAGAAAGCTGAGACTCGTGTGGCGGTGACAGAGGTCTCTTGTGTCCGACGGTTGACATGCCCGGTTGATAGGCCCCGTTATCATCTTCATCTCCCTCTTCTCCGTCTCTGTGCTCGCGTTTGCGTTTGTGTCCTGGTCGTATCTTGTCCATCTCCACCGCTGCCTCTCTCCTCTTTGTCACTTGCTCTCGGCGTCAAACCTTTGTCATCATTTCCTGGTTTCTGAAAGTTGAACAGCTTTCGGTCGAGCGTCATTTCCCTGATGATCTTGATAAGAGCCCAGGCAAATCGGGCATAAAGTGCTTCATGAGATATATTGTTACTATGGTCGAAAGGACCATTGTGATAGAGGTTCGCAGCTTCTGGACTAGCCTTAAGGAAATGAATAACAAGTCGGCCGGATTTCGGGACGATGACAAATTGTGCTCGATCAAATCCACCCAGTTGAAAATTGTACTGAAGACAGAACAGGTTTTGCAGAGATAAGTGAAGTGACCTGGTTATACCAAGGTACGAATCCATGTTATTGTCCTCCAGCTGAAAGTTTATGGATTTTGTAAGGAGGATGAACTGGAAATTGCAGATTTAAACACACCCATTGATTTTCTTCCTTGGGAACAACATGCACCGTGGTAAGGTATTCCTTGGATCTTGATAAGAGACAAACGCTGTCCCTGCCTTTGACTATTGGACTGGCCTGAGATGAACTGGATGGCAAATTTTGACTTTCCGTCGAGGTGACCGCGAACCAGGAGGAAGGAAGTTTTCCGTGTGGAAAGTCCCATTGTCTGAAATCAGAGCAGATAGGGTAGAGTTCTTCCGATTCAGCATCGTTTAGATGGTAGAAATACCGATCGGGGAGAAGAATTGAGTCCATGGGAAGCAGGACCCGGTCCCTGTTGCGGTCATCAGACGTGGAGAGATATCCAGGGCGGTTAAATGCTACAATCATGCATGCAGTGATGACCGTTTCATGAAGGCAACCAAATTGGGGAGTGGGGGTGGGGGTGGGGGTGGGGAGGTGGTCGAGCGCAGGAAGGGCCAGGAACAGCAGACGGTTGGCAGGATGACACAAATAGATGGCCTTTGGGGTTGAAGGGAAGACTGGTGCAGTGCGGATAACTTGTGGTGGCAGAGGAAGGATCAGGCTGGCAGGTGCATCAGGCGGTGGGGATATCCCGGACAGAGATTGGGATGTGGTAAATTTCATAGCATCAGGGCGATGGATCAGCATGAAAGGGGTTTGAGCAGAAGGGGAGCCAACTGTGGATGCAGGGACCGGCCCAGAGGTTGCAATGCTAGGTGGGGCTTCAACGCTAAGCGACGGAGGTCGCGACGCCCCTAGGAGTCAAGAGCCAGACAATGTGGAGGTAGACGTGAATGATGGGGCATACGCACTAGTCTCCCTTGCCTTTCCCCGGGCCTTCGCTGAGGGTTGGGCTACTTGACTCGGCTTGGTAGAAGCATGTCTCCTTGGACACAGTTTAGTACGAGTAAGAGGGGTATGTTCGGTGGCGAGCTGCTTGTACTCGCGCCGAAGACTGACACGAGATGTTCTACCCTGATGAACAAGTTCTGGACGACTGGGTCGATCGTTGTCATCAGAAGTATCAAGAGGCGAGGAGAGAGCACTTGAAGACTCCGACATCATGCGTTACCACGTGACTTGCGTTACCGTTTGACTCGTTTTGTGAAACTCCTTTGCATGGATTTCTGACTTTCATTCCAATACTGCTAATATTCGCCCAAATAGCTACTACTTAGCAGTGTGACTAAATGATGCTTTTCTTCTTGACATGCTCAACATCGACGACCGTTCGTTGGAAATCTGCCCTCGTTCTGATGAGATACAGGAAAAAGCACGACGAGATGGACCGATACCACAGCATATTTTTTTTCGTACATACAGAGATCGTTTTCGCGATCCAATTGCAGGGCTGCAACAGTAACTGTTGGATTGTAAATACCGTACCATTTACAGAACACCGACCTTCAATGTCACCATGTGCAAGCAAAGATGGAATTAAGGACAAAAAAAAACGACCGACCGTAACACATAGAAAGAGAGGTACGGTACTGACCGGCAATAACGAGAAGAAAGAAGCAACGAAAAATCCATCGCCTACCATTTCATCCCGACATTGTACGATTTCAAGACTAGGAGGGCAGTTCATTTTGATATGTAAGCATGAAGAAAACAATAGAAAGGATCATCAACCATGAACAACGCGCAGGAGATGGACGGGTGGATGGATAAGGGACGGACGGGTGAAATCCTGCTGTACGTCAGCCTTCATTATATGTTTGGCCTACGCTGGCGAAAACACCAAGAGTTAACAACGCAGTGCGAAATCGGAATACAGGAAACGAGCGAACAGTGTCAGCTTGGTTGGATGAACTATAAGAAATCTTCCGCCCTGGCCCGTTTCTTCCCACGGAATTCCTCGGCTTGGGGAGGGTCTACAGGCTTTGCATAGTAGTAGCGGATATGTAAAGCTCGGTGTTCTTCCTGGATGGTCACGAATTGCATCAGAAACGCAATCAACTGGTAGGGACAGATACGAACCGGAGCAAAGTTGGCGTCCTCATACTTCAGCGCAGTCTTCTTCTTGATTACAGGGTTCGTCTGCGCTAGTGCGGGGTTGGGTAAAGTCGGCTGCGTCGGTCGGACCGGCGGTTCTTGACGGGCCTGCTCTGATGGAGCTTGTGGAGGCTGGGGTAGCCCAGCTAGAGAATGAGGAGTGGGAGGGGCGGGCGAGGTTCCTGGGGCTGGCCTGGGGGGGGTGGGAGAGAAAGACGGTGGAACAGGGGAGGCGGAGGCACCGGATGCGGCGACAAAGACAGGAGGTGGCGGAAAATGTGGCGGGGGTGCTGCACCTGGGGGCCCGCCCGGAGATCCTGCGAATGGGGGTGGCGGACCACCGGCGGGGAAGCCTGGTGGCAGTGGGAAGCCCGGTGGGGGTGGCCTAGACTTGAGTATCAGATATGAAAGAACAGAGATGTTAAGAGGGTATTACTCACACTGGAGGGAACCCAGGCATAAAGGGAGGGGGAGGGAAAGGAGGTTGGCCTGGGAAGCCACCCGGCGGTGGTCCACCAGGGAAAAAGCCTGGAGGAGGCATCATACCAGGCGGGGGCATTCCCATGGGCGGCGCAGAGGCAGGGGGGGCGGGGTACGCTTGAGGAGCCGCGTTGAACACTGCACCTGTGCTCGGGTCCGCAGCAGTACTAGTCTCGGGTCCACTCCCTACACCCATGAGTGCCTTGTGGGCCTCGAGCTGCGCTTTCAGCTCGTCCTCTGATAAAGGCCTGTTCTCGATCTTAGGTCGTTTTGGGGGTGGCTGTGAGATGGAGCCTGCGGACAGCCCAAGCTCGATCTCTTTGCGACGTTTGTAGTCGGCCACGTCGGGTGCTGGGATTCCGACCATCCCAAAGATTTCGACTTCGTAACCGTCGCGGCCAGGAAGCGCATTCTCGATGCGAGGCAGGCTGTAGAAACGAAGTGCATTAGAAGAAATATAGTAGACAGAACGAAAATACGGACTTTTCTGGTTCGAGCTTGTGGACTTGCTGGATATGTACTGCGAGGCCTCCTGCAGTATTGAGCCGTCTTGGACACATGTTGCACTTGAAATGCTTGGCCTTCTGATGCTGCATTAGAACTGGCGGATGAAACGTTGGTTAGATGCCAATACGAGCTGATGAAATGAACCTTTCTCGTCCTCAAACTCCCGTTCACAATACCAGCACCAGGGGCGAATGATCTAAACAACATATAGATAGAGTTGTAGGAGGTGCTGAAAACCACAAACCTGTTTATTCTTCTTTTTTGCCATGACGAAGTTTGTGTTAGGGACAATTGGTGATGAGGGTAAAAGATGGAAGTGCGTGGGAAAACTTTGGACTTTCTGGTCAAAGCTAAATGCTATACAGCGAGCAGTCTCCTTAAATTATCAAGGAGGTAGAATGGCATAGCAGATTTTTTTGCATGCAAAAACATATACATGTCTTAATGTTACTCAATATACCCCACCAACAGCCACCTACAACCTATGTCCGGGCTGCGCCAGGGACGTTCCGTCGTTCACGTCGAGGTCCGCGCTCTGGCACAGCAAGAACTGGAACAACGACGTTGACAGGGAGTGAGTCGAAGTTGAGAGCCGTGAGGAGCGCCTGTGTGCCGATAGGAAGAGTATCTCAGGACCAGAGAGCATCAAACGCTGAAAAGACGCACCTTTGTGTCCGGGTCAACCTCGAGACCGGTCGCAGAGGTGTCGAGGGCAGAGATCTCGGGGACGTAGTTGTCCTTGCGCTCTCGCTCCTCCTCCTGCAGCTTGAAGGAGATGCCGCGCACTGGACCGCGCTGGATGCGCTTCATCAGATGGGTGGTGAACCCGGAGATTTTGTTACGCAGGCGTTTTGAAGGGACGACCGCCTATGGATGTAAGATGTTATATTCTAAAGATAGAGTGCGTAGCAAGCAACATACGACTTCATCGATGATACGCTTGTTTGTGTGAAAGTCGAGAGTGAGTCTGGGGTAGCTACGGGTCAAAGGTCAGCCGGTGCTCGTCCTTGAGATAGGCTATGAGCGCACTATTTTTCGATCAAAACGCGGGAAGCCCTCTTGGTAGTTTTTGTGCGAACGCGGCCCTATAGAAAGAGGTTTCTTTGCTTTAAATAACGTAGTGGACGACAGAAAGCTGAGAAGATCGTACCATGTTGTATTCGTCGAGGGGATGTCGATGACGGACAAGGGGAAGATGGCGATCGGCAAGAGCCGGGGTGGCTTGGTGCTGTACAATCAAAGCACAGCCACTACTAATAGATTCAACATTTTTCGTCTCCCAAGCCGCGCTCTACGTCCTCAAGACCCCGATTTCCATAGGTGAATATACTCTTGCTCAGTGCAAGCCATGCTGAGCTGCGATGATAACTACGCTTTTTTGATGCTCTCGCATCTTCCGACAGCCCGTTTGACTCGCGCTCTCCATAGCACGACACTCAGACTGGGTTTCAATAGTGCTCACTTCCCTCTTGTTCACTAGTACCTTTACTTTTAACGTGTTCAAAATCGTCCCTACTCAAAAATGGTCCGCGTTTCCGTGCTTGTGAGTCCTATGTTTGGTTCTCTCTAGTTATAAGCCATTGAGAACTTGTTGCAGAACGACTGCCTCGTATGTTATCTATGGTTACACGAAATGGAATGGGTTCATTGATTTAAGCCTGTAGAACAACATTGTCAACGCTGAGCGCCGTGGCAAGCGCCAAGTCCTTGTCCGACCATCCTCCAAGGTCGTCGTAAAATTCTTGAGCGTCATGCAGCGCCATGGTGAGCATCAGTTTTGAAATCCAGACCGTTTTCGTCTCCTTCTGTTCCCTCTCGGAGTTATAACTACGATTGACGCGGTTTTGCCTCTACGCGTCTCTCGTTTTAAGGCTCCGAAATACCAACGCAACTTTTGTCCCTCTGAACCAAATAACCTGTTTCCCAACTATCCATGGAGACGAGTTCACTGTAGAGACTACACCTTTCTTCTCAGCATTTGCTTACTGTCTTGTCCTTGTTTGCTAACCTGACTTTTCCAATTAGGTTACATTGGTGAATTTGAAATCATTGATGACCACCGTTCTGGCAAGATTGTGATCCAGCTTAACGGTCGCCTTAATAAATGTGGTGTCATTTCACCACGCTTCAATGTTCAGTTGAATCAAATCGAGTCCTGGATCAATCTTTTGCTACCTGCTCGTGGTTTTGGCATCCTTATTCTGGTACGTGCATGATTGTTGATGGAAGCATTTGTTGCTGAGGTCCTGGCCGGTAGACGACGTCTTCCGGTATTCTCGACCACGAAGAGGCCCGTCGCAAAAACATTGGTGGAAAGATGCTGGGATATGTGTATTAGCCATGTTCTTAAGTATATATGTAATTCCGAGTCAACGAGGGTCTTACATAAAGCCAAATGAGAACAAACAGAAGACGCCTTCGTTCTCGCTGCTGTTGTCATCGCTATCGTCCCCGTCGTCGTCTCCAGTGCACCCTTGTCTCTGGTTATCCCACCTAGCCCTCAAAGAGGAGGAGGAGTGTTATTATGTCTGCACGAGACCCTGTCGTCTACGCACACGACCTCCAATTTGCACAGCCCCCACAACCATCCCGCCGACACCGCACTCAGTCCACCGCGTCGACCAGATCAGCAACGCCCGGAAAGCGCTCACCTTCTCCCATAGTCACATTCACTGCCACCCCCTTGTCACCAGACGCAAAAGGTGTCAAAAACATCACAAGGAAAGTGATCAGGACGTTAGAGGGGCTGGGCCATCTCGATAGCATCGACATGGGTGAGCAGGACGACGACTATGATTCGGAGCCGTACGACCAACGAGAGGTGGAAGCAGTTCTGAATATCAATGGCGCTGCCAAACGTGACGACACGACAGCGGCCCCCGCCGTTATCATAACGAATGGCCAGCTGGACGGATCCGCTGCAGGCAAGCTTGCCGTGGTCAGGCGGGTGGAACAACACAAAAAAATAGATTGGGAAATTCCAAGAAAAGTTCTGCATTCCTCAATTGGTGCGTGGTCTCCTGCTCTACTGCAAGTCCCACTTATCTTCGCCTGTGTAGGTTTTTTTACATTGTACCTCTATGTGCACGAAGGTGACGTCAAAATCGTCGTGCTCCTGCTCTGGACGGCACTGGCCTTTCTCGTTCCCATCGATATCCTTCGACTACGACACCCTGGTTTTGAACGGGCGTTCGAGCGGTGTGTCGGCTTTCTCATGCGTGAAAGTGAAAAAGTTTGTATTATCCACTGCCTTTACATTTTATTTTGACTCTTTCATCACAGAAATCTACAAATGGAATTCTGTGGTACATTCTCGGAGTGAACTTTGCCCTGACGTTCTACCCCATCGATGTCGCCACTGTATCCATTCTTATGTACGTCCTCCCTATTCTAGTTTCGCAATCTCTCTAATCCTATCTATCCCCTTCAACAACAGCCTCTCCTGGGCTGACACAGCGGCATCTACCATCGGCCGCCTCTTCGGCCCAAAAACTTCACGCCTCCCTTCGCGCCTACCTGTCCTCCGTCTCCCACTCGCGCCTCGCAAATCTCTAGCAGGCTTTATCGCCGCCACCGTCACTGGAGCACTCATCGCAGTCGGCTTCTGGGGCTGGGTCGCTCCGCTCCGCGGCGGGACGGCGGGCCTCAGCTGGGCGTGGGACGGTGGCACCAGCTCGGTGGTTGCAGCCTCGAGTTTGGTTGGAGCTCCGGGGGCACAAGGGGGATGGACAGGGCTGGGTATGGTCGGTGTTATGGCGGGGTTGGTTAGCGGTGTTGCAGAGGCTTTGGGTATGTGATTTTGGCCTTCTGCTGAACCTCAACTAACATGGCTATGCTTCAGATCTCGGCTCTTTGGATGATAATCTGACCCTGCCGATCATCTCAGGTGGTTGCATCCTCGGTTTCCTCAAGCTCCTAGGAATGTTCTCTGCATCCCCGTCGTTATAATTACTTTTTTCGCCCTCCTAGACTGGTATTGACGGATTATTTACCCCCCGATCATGTTGCACTGCCTAGAGCATCCCTGAGGACAATTACTTGCTCTAATAATGCCTGTCGGAACCCTCACTCACCTCAGGACTTTCCTTTCTTGATCGGCTGCCTACCGCTTTGTGATAATTTACGAATGATCCAGGTTTGATAACGATTACTGACGACGATATTGTTTTATTTCGCCAAGTTGTAGAGACTCTAGTTAAGTTTTGCGTAATTAACATTCCTTTGTTTGAAGATTGTGATCGTCTATACATATGCACGTGCCATCCACCAGCAAATAATTTTGAACCTTGAATTTCGCCTTGTCCTCAGCCTCAAATAACAGACTACGATGTCTCAAACACCGGTGTTTGTGATGAGTACGCGTACCGTTCCTTCGTTTAGTTGTCGCTTTTAAGGCATCTTCCTCAGATACTGCGCCCGAGCGACAATCAGGGCGTAAAGCCCAGATCTCAAACATTACAGCGGCGAAGGTGCATTGCGCTCGTGGATTTCGACAAGATGTAGTTATACTAACATTCTCAAGACTGTCGCAGACGTGATACGAACGTGTTTGGGCCCGAAATCTATGCTTAAAATGATCCTAGATCCGATGGGGGGCATCCTGTACGTCGGGAATCAGCAACATTGGTGTCTTTGCAACTGACGATCAGTGTGGGGTCAGATTAACTAACGATGGTAATGCCATTCTGCGCGAGATCGATGTAGCTCATCCTGCTGCTAAAAATATGATCGAACTCAGTCGGACGCAGGACGAGGAGTGTGGAGATGGAACGACAAGTGTTATCATCCTCGGTATGGCTTCGTTCTCCTTTTTCGAGCATTGAACTATATTCATACCGTTCACAGCTGGGGAAATCCTTGCGCAATCTCTCTCTCAGCTCGAACGCGACATCCATCCAGTCGTGATCATCTCTGCATACAATAAAGCCCTAAAAGAAGCCCTCGAGATCATTAAGAAGATATCTATTCCTATCGATACGACCGATGATGACTCCATGCTCGCGCTCATCAAGACCTCTATCGGCACCAAGTTCTCTGTGCGTTGGTCCGAGCTGATGTGCTCGCTTGCACTGCAAGCCGTGCGCACCGTAGCTCATGAGGACAACGGGCTCAAAACCGTCGATATAAAACGCTATGCTCGCGTGGAGAAGGTGCCTGGGGGCGAGATTGAAGATAGTAGAGTGCTAAACGGTGTTATGCTGAACAAGGACATTACTCATCCGAATATGAGAAGGAGGATAAAAAATCCGCGAATTGTGTTGCTCGACTGCCCCCTGGAGTATAAGAAAGGAGAATCCCAGACGAATATGGAGTTTTCAAAGGACGGGGATTGGGCGAGGGCCCAGGATATCGAGGAGGAGCAGGTAAAGGCGCTTGTTCACAAAATTCTCGAGTTCAAGCCCGATCTGGTCATCACCGAGAAGGGTGTCTCTGGTAAGTTTTTTGCTCACCTACTCCTCGGGTAGATAGTTAATTTACTTCCTGGAGACACCGCCCAGCACGTATTCGAGAAGTACAATGTGTCCGCGATCAGGCGGGTCCGCAAATCAGACAATAACCGTATCGCGCTCGCCGTCGGCGCCACCATTGTTAACCGCATCGAGGACCTGCGCGAGGCTGACGTGGGGACACAGTGTGGGCTTTTCAACATCGAAAAGATTGGGGACGAGTGCGTGTTATTTCCCCTTCTTGTGTCCTACTAACCTTCCTTCTCCATCCTGCAAGATACTTCACTTTCCTCACCGAATGTACTAGCCCAAAAGCCTGCACAATCTTGCTCCGTGGGCCGTCAAAGGATATCCTGAACGAGATCGACCGTAACCTCGCCGATGCCATGTCCGTTGCGCGCAATGCCGTCTTCAACCCTACACTCGCGCCCGGCGGCGGCGCCACAGAGATGGCAATTAGCGTTGGCCTGAGTGCGGCAGTCCGAACGATCAAGGGCGTTGAAGGGTGGCCGTTCAAGGCCGTGGCAGACGCAATGGAAGTCATTCCCCGGACACTTGTACAGAATGCGGGAGGGAATGCGATGAGGGTGCTTACTGAGCTTCGGGTGTGTTTTCTCTTTGCTCCCCTTTTCTGAAGTTGACATGACCGCTTGAAGGCTAAGCATGCAAATGGAGAGCACTCGTGGGGTGTCAATGGGGATACAGGGAAGATTGTAGATATGAAGACGTATGGGTTGTACGAGTCTGCTAGTGTTAAGGTATTTTCTCTTCCTAACCATGCCATCTGCACCAAGTAATGAACCACTTCACTCATAGATCCAAACCCTCAAAACGGCCATTGAGGTATGCCCCTTAGTTTCGAGGGCCCCTAACAATCTGATATCCTCATTTCAGGCTGCACGTATGCTCTTAAGGGTAGATGATGTCGTGCAAGCGATACGGAAGGAAAAGGATCAGAACCAGGCAGGCGGTGCTCCCCCTGAGGAGATGATGGAGGGTTAATCATCCTGTCAGTGATTAAAGATTATAGCATTGGCGAGTTCTAGACTGATATCATTTCCTTCAGCCTAAAAACCTGTATACTACATGACAATCATTTCGGTAAACTGGTGAGTGCTGAAAACCCGGTTCCCGATGATTCTCTCAGCCCATGCTTACTCATGTCACCACATTCTCAGAGAGCTATCGATGTTGGCCGTACACTCGCCAAAACAGAGACCCATCTATCTTCGACGCTACTGTGGGATGTTGTTGAAGTAGACTTGGGGGTACTTCGATGGCTTAATTTATCAACTACCGCAATGCTTGTCTAGCTTCTTATCCAGCCTGTTGCAATGCTTCTCAGTATAACGGAGTAGTTCATGAACTCTCTGAACAAGCAACCAACGGCTTATTACATTCTACACTTTCTCAAAAACATACAAATACGCCAGCTTCTTCAAATCCCTTACGCTCTCCTTATCTGCCTTCACCACTTTCTCGTCATTAAACAGCACCCAATTGTCCCCAATGCGAATATGCGCTACGTAATGTCCAGAATGGACCGAAGGTCCCTTGTGCGAGATGAATGCTTTGAGCTGGTATCGTCCCGGCAGGTCCGTGGAACCAGGCACTAAAGGAGCAGCGGCGACAACCGCTGCCGGTGGAGCGACCGCTTCCCCCAAGTCATCAGGGTGATTGAATAGCCACTCCACTGCACGTTCCACATTTCCCGTCTACCATTCACATGTTCAAAACGCAACAATGTATAAGTAGCTTGGGATTTACTCACAGTTTCGCGGAGCGCTTTACGCGCTTGTGCAGGAGTGAAGCCCATATCGCATAACATGCTCACTTGCTCCGCCGAGGGTTCAGGTACTGATGACCCGCCGTCATTGGAAGCTGAGGGTTGGATGGGGGCGTCAATGTCTGTATAGAATAAAACGACATTAGTCAACCCAATCAATCTCACAGTACATCACCAAACACGGCGACGAACCTGGATCTTCCATGTGAGCAAACAACCATTCCATCGCAGCTTCAGCATCGCCATTACCCGTCGCCAGCAGAGCTTTTTGGCATCGGATGGTCGGGAAGCCCATGCCCTCTAGCTGTGCTATTGCTGCTTCGTTGAATTGAGGGGAAGCAGGGGCTATTGTGGAATTTAATCATCAGTGTCGGAAACGGGACTAGTTAGTGGACAGACCAGGTGCATCGTTCGGTAGCTCCTCCTCAGAGGACTGAAGTCCGCACCCGAGATGCTTTTCGCCGAACTCTAGCAGATCACCGGGTGGCAGGATCACAGGGATATCTGAAATCAACGAGACGTTCAGAATAATGTCCCGACAGGGATCATAGAATTAATATTTGCCCAATTTCGTGGGGACCCAGTTGACGAGCTGGAACTTCTTCGCATGAACGACGAGGACCTGAGGGAAGGAGGCAAATTTTGTTTGCCTGTAAAATATCAATAAGTCTCTAGATGTCTGTATGATGTGCAAACCCACTCACTTGACAGCGTGGACCGACTTCTGGCAAGAAGGACACCCGTACTCAAGTGCTTCCAAACCAAGTAGTGCATCCAGGCACTCCACCAGCTGAACTTCACCATAGATAATCTTTCCGTCTGTGTCTTTCCCTTTCTCATGTGCGGGTACAGTCACACTAACCACATCCATAGCGTCCACTCTATACCTCACCTTCTTGCAGTCAGCACACTGGAGACGTTGCTCCATACCATACGAAAAGATTGTTGTCGGGTCTAGCAAGGAAATAAAATCCCGGGTTGCGTTATCAATAAAAATGGCTTTACCTTGATCAGAACGATCTTTATTCTTGCGCATATCCCTCCTCAGGACAGTTATCAGATGAGTGAAAAACTCTTCCGAGTCCTGCTGCCTCATCGTCGAGAACTCCTCGTGTCCCTTCCCGATGAGTGTTTTGAACCCTACAGGCCTGATGCCCTCCTGAAAGACAGGAGTTGGGGACGGGTCCTGCGACCCCGAAGCAGCGGGCTTGCCAGAGTAGTTCGCTGGGTGCGAGTACCGCCCACTCAACAAACCATCAGCGACTTTATGCATCTGGCACTCAACGCAGTCGGCTGGGAGTGGGACAGTGCATGCAATTGCATGGGTTTGAGAGAGTGTATTGTACCGTATTTGGAACGCAGGGAGAGAAAATAAAGTTTGCAGGACAGAGGCCATGTAGCAGCTGTGAATTCCGGGGTGAAGCACGGATTGAAGAATGGATAAAGCGACTTGCCTGTTTCCAAGATTTTGCAGGCCAGTGACACCAGGCCCAAATAATGGCTCAAGGGCGTGCCCATCTTCACTAGTTAAAGAAAAGTCGTACCCCAAGTTGTGTTCGATTTGCTGTATGTGAGTGTTGGAATCTGAATAAATCGAAACATAAGAAATGGATTTACAAGCTCGGTCATGCTCTTCTCTGTTTTCTTCAGAACTTGAACATTGATGCCGAACGTAGACAAGTGGGTCGCCAGCTCTGGATCAAGCGTCGCGTCGTTACAAAGGTAGCAGTAGAGATCTGCCAGAAATATTCAAAACCAAATTTGAAGAGATGGAGATCACGAACCTGCGCCACCTTCAGGCGTAATTGTCCCTAGTTTGACACTGACGCCATGGCCGGTAGATTCATAATGCGCCAACCCATGCCCATTTCCACCCAAACCGCCATATTGCGAGCGTCCACATCCAAGTGAGCCGCACGACATACAGAGCCACAGATTCTCCATGAGGCCACAACCCGAACAGTGGGCGAGACCTGCACGACAATTAAAAATATTTGTATTTAGCTTTTTGGGTTTTGGGCGCACCGGATGCAGGAATGGAGCCAGTGGCGAATTGCTCTAGAGTGAGCGTATGCACGCATGGGAAAATCTCCTCTTCCCATGCTTTTACTTCGGATTGGCGAGCTGAAGACATGGATTGCATGACTCCATCGACAAGAGACTTGATCTAGTTGAATAGTGAGCAGATCATAAGAAAAATAACTGTGACACTCGCACCTTTGGATCACCAACAGCATCCACGATTTCAGAACCATTCCTTGCATCACACTTCCAGCACTTGATGACCATTGAATGTTCGTACTTGTCTTCCTCGCGATCTTCCACAATGGCCAGTTTGGTCATTTTTGCGGGCGGTTCCTCTTCCTCCGACTGGAATATACAGTTGTATTTGATGTGCACAAAGTCAGACGCTGACACTCACGCGTTGTGCAGACGGCTTAAGCTTGCGCTTGACGTTGAGGGTAAATGGATGGCCCATTTTTTGAAAATGGGTGCGGGCATGATGTTTAATGTCTTCAATGCATCCTCCGTTGAAGCAAGTCAAACATACTTCTACCCCGGAGATGGAATCCTGATTTGACCAGTAAAACACTGGTTTCAAAGGCAAGACAGACGACAACGAGCCTGATTATCAAAACATTGTGTACATTCCTCGCGATGCACGGACTGGGAGAGTTCTGGTACCTGGAGTTGCGCAAGTCGGTCGAGATGGGGGCAAACAGACATAGTAGATCGATACAGAAGTGATCCATATCTTGTCCATATCGCCGAGTGGAGCGGTCCTTTGTATCATGTGATGGGCACGCACTAGGCACGTGCCACTATTTTTTCTTGGGATCCGAGTCTGCAGCACTGGCAGCAGTCATATTTCTTCCTTTTATACACATAGTGCCTGCGACAAATGTCGCAAAAGGCCTTACCAAATGGCCACGCCGAGGCGTCAGCAGAACTTTCATCTGAAGTCTTATCACTACCACCAGTCGTAGGAATCAACTTTGGCAATTCTTACGCATCGATTGCTGTTTTTACCAAGGTTTAAATCAGTCTGTGCATTGGCATTGACGACACTAACAGTTGATTTACCGCTTAGGAAGGAGTGGCAGAATGCATAGCAAACGAAGATGGAGAACGTCAGATTGCATGCACGATCTCATTTAACGGTGAAGAAATCGTGAGTAGCACTGGTGTTGGACGGCTGTCGTCGATTAAAAACCGTTGCAGTATATTGGAAACCAAGCAACACACCAACTTGTTAAGAATGCTCAGAATACTATCACTGGGTTCCGTAATTTGCTTGGAAAAAAGTGAGATTACTTTACGATAGTAGAGCATTCAATTCTGATGGATCATTGCGCTAGATTTTCTGAGATACCTCAGTCTCAATTGACTAAATCCGCCCCCATAATCCAGCATCCCCAAATACCCGATGAACCTGCTTACAAGGTTCAAATTCTCCAACCAGCTCCCACTCCGCTGCCTCGGAGCACCGTTCCCTCCAATCTCAACACACCCGCAGCCTCCCATGCACCCACACCCCGCTCTGAACCCGTTCCCGCAGAACGGATCTTGACCGTTTCCGAAGTAACTACCATGTTCATCTCCTCGCTAGTCGAATCTGCGGAAGATTTCCTTGGAAAGAAAGTCCAGGGCGCAGTCATTACCGTCCCCATGTCGTTCGACCCCTCCCAAAAGGACGCTCTTGAGAAGGCAACAACGGATGCTGGTGTTCCTGTTCTCCAGCTGCTCGACGAAGCTGCTGCTGCTGCGGTCACCACCACTTCTGATCTTTGGAGTCCTGGCCTTCATCCAGACCGCACCCAATTGATCATTGATCTCGGCGCATCCTCACTTTCACTCTCACTTCTTTCCATCCGCTCAGGGCTCTCCTACGTACTCGCCTCCTCTACGACGCCAGATGTGGGAGGAGACCTTATAGATGATAAGCTCATCAAATTCTTTGCCGCAGACTTCACAAAAAAGACCAAAACACCCCTTGTCGTGTGCCCGTCCAACTCCATTGTCGACGCGCGCGCTGAGTCCCGCTTGCGACTCGCTATCGAACACACGAAGCGCACGATCAGCGCCTCGCCAGGAGCAGCCAACTGCTCTGTCGAGTCGCTGAAAGAAGGTCTCGATTACACGGGCTCCATAAATCGCATGCGCTTCGACATGGTTGTGCGGTCTGTCTATGAATCTGTGTCGGCTGCAGTGCTCAAGCTGCTTGACGGCGCTGCAATCGACGCCCATGATGTCGATGAGATCGTGTATGTCGGCGGCTCGACGTGCTTGCCTGGTCTAGATGAGCAGGTAGTTGTCGCTGGCGGATTCCGGGAGGATGTCGAGACGCCCTTCATGCGCGGTACAATCGTCGGTGGGGGTGTTGGCGACCCGACGACAGTATTAGCAAGGGGGTGTGCGCTTCAAGCTGCTCTTGTTGCGTCGATATCCGACGATGGGCAGAATGCACAGCTGCTGAAGGCATTTCACCGAAAAGAACATCAAAAGGACGGCGCTCACGTTAACGAGGTCCGGGCAACCAGCCGGACCATTGGGATCCTGTTCCCCCATCCGTCTGCTGACGATAAAGAACTCGGGGGGACGTGGATACCGATTGTGCTGCAAGAGACTGCGTTACCTGCAAGGAGGACGGTGGCGTTTGATGTTGGGTTGACGGAGGAATCGAAGCGATTTGCCTTCGAAGTGTGGGAGGTGAGAGAGTCCATACGTGTTGAGAAGGTGCTGCCGCCCAAGCTGGAGAACGGTGATGGAGACGAAGAGGAGGAGGAGGAAGAAGAGTTGGAGGTGAAGCACCGTGTGATCAACAAGGAAGCGTATTTGGGAGCAATCGAGGCCGAAGCGCGTCTTGGTATTCAGGTAAAAGGAAAGTCGAAAGACGCTGGCAAATGGACCACCCTGGTTGAAGTGCAGTTCGTAGTCGAGCTAGATGGATCACTGAAGGTGGATATGAAGGAGATTGGTGGAGATATTGCTGGCGCCACCGGGAGTCTCAAGATACCTGCATGATATTACATAGCACAGATATTGTGAATGTTGAAACTTCACGGAATATCACAAAACATTTGTTTGTTTCTCCTTTAAATTTGATCCCTGGTTTCGATACACTGCTTGCTTGCAAATTTTGGCAGACTGCTCTTATGGAAACCATTTGTCATATCAAGTAGCTCCATGCCATTGACCCTTCACAAGTATACATTCCATTCATCTTACAACTATGTAGTCTTCTCAAGCCTTCTAGATTACCACCCTTCAAATTATCCCAATCACGAGAAGAACTGTGACCCCAAAAGTCGCCAGGTTCTAGTATGCCAATCTTGCTTGAGCTGTCTGTAGTGACTGAGGTAGAGGCCTGCGATCTGCGACATGGCAGAAACAAAGTCAAGTTCGAAAACCAATGTGATGAGACCATTTGAACCAGCGATTGGAAACTGGGGAACGAAGACTTGTTTATCTTGACCAGTGGCAGAGACACGTCCACGTCATATGCAGTGGAGAGGGTCTTCGTGTGGGATAGCGAGTCAAGGAAACAAATTCGAGAACTTCAATGTGGAATCTCGTGAAAAGAGCTGGCAGTGGCACGTTCACTTCACACGGTGGTGTGATCAACGGCTAGTTCACACATTACACGGTCTTCCCCGACCAACATCACAAATTTATCTTCATTTCAGCTCTTACCTTGTTGTAAGTATTCCCTGAATTCTTCACCCCGTACACTCAGAGGTTTTACTTTTCTAGATCCACCCAAAATGGCTTTTCTCGGACTCCGCAAGTGGCCCACACCCGCAAGTTTTCTCCCTTTTTTACCCACTATCCAAACCCCGTTTACCCAGACGAATTTCAGATTGTTAAGCCTCTGTGGCCCTTCATGGTTGCAGGCTCGGTGGTCATGTACACCATCTCTGCCATCCAAGATAGCGCTGTCAGATGTACGCCACATTCCTCTTTTCCATCCCACGTTGGTTCATGATGGTTCTACCATTAGCTCCTGTGTACCGCAACGATCCCCGCAACCCATACGCTGCGCGCATCGCAAACGAGTCGTTGCATTGACAACTTACCCTTTACATTACATCTACTTAAGTAAAAGAGCAATCTTATGATTCTGAATCCCTTGCTTTCGGCGGAGGCTCTGTTGGAGGTACGCCCCATTCTGGCAGACCTTTTGGTCGTTGTATTCGTTTGGGTTCCCAGTCCTCGTTCGCCGCTGCACTTAAGCGCTGCATCCACGTCAAGTCATCTTCAGCATACCATGTGAATTAAAACAACGTACAAAATACTCCTCTCGAATATCGAACCTCTTTCTATTATTGTCGAGCTTGAGCTCTTGCTCTTTAGTCACCTATTCCGTTGCTCAAACTTCTCGGGTCTCAACATACATACAAAAGGCACACCTGCTTAACCTTTTGATCATGCATGTCGTATCGTGTCTGAGTGAACGTCGATAGACCATATGATGCCGCGACCATGATCAAAACGAATGGGATCCCAAACGACGCCGGGTACCGTCTGATCGTCTTGTTTAGCGGCGTCTCGTTGAGTGGTCTTGAAGGAAAGACTGCCATGACGCGGACTACTGAAACTCGGGAATTTGTTTGAGTCGTTGTTACGGCAAAGACCCTAACCCTAGCTCCTTTGGCTCAATCTCTTTATCATTCCGAGTCCACCCAGATTCCACCTCGTCATTTGAATAATTTCCGTATATAAGTACGCGTATTATGATTGTTGTAAAGCTCACCCCCGCCAACGTCCACAGCTTT
Organism: Tricholoma hemisulphureum; assembly: GCA_964034925.1. Lineage (NCBI taxonomy): Eukaryota > Fungi > Basidiomycota > Agaricomycetes > Agaricales > Tricholomataceae > Tricholoma > Tricholoma hemisulphureum. Next base: position 7,436,117 of record OZ035930.1, on the reverse strand, counting down.
ATCTTTATACAGGCCCACGACCACAAATTCTACATACTTTAATTCTTCGCGGACCGAGTGCGATGAGCGGTTTGTATCATGCCCTTGATTTCTTTTCAATCCTATATCTGAAATCATCCATGTCAAGCTACGATCGTCCTTGGGGCACAATGGGGTGACGAGGGTAAAGGGAAGCTAGTCGACATCCTCTCCGCGAATGCAGATGTATGTGCGCGCTGTGCGGGCGGCAACAATGCTGGTCATACGATCGTTGTGCCTATTGGTCCTGAAAGAGTTATGAAGACCTTTGCGTTTCATTTACTCCCCAGCGGCAAGTACTTGACCCAAGGATCAGATATCAAGAAACTGACCGCTTGTAATTCCTGCAGGGCTTGTGAATCCAACGTGTACAGGTTTAATTGGGTCTGGCGTTGTCGTGCATTTGCCATCTTTCTTTGCGGAGCTTGATGCTCTCGAATCTCAAGGCATGTGTAAGATGTCGCGTTCATTTCACTTCTTTACTAAAAAGATTCTATGAAAAAGGACTAGATTGCAGTAATCGCATATTTATTTCTGATCGTGCACATCTTGTGTTCGATTTCCACCAGATCGTTGACGGGCTCAAAGAGGTCGAGCTAGGCGGCTCCAGGTGGATCCCCCCCCCGCCTATCTGCTCCAATGACATCCTAACATCCCTTTTCTCTGATCTTGCTCAGTATCGGGACAACAAAGAAGGGCATTGGCCCAGCCTACTCCGGGAAGGCTTCACGATCTGGCTTGAGAATACACCACCTTTTCGACGAAACATTTGCGGAGAAGTTTAGAAAACTCGTAGAGGGCCGGTTCAAGCGATACGGACCTTTCGAATATGATACTGAGGGCGAGATAGTCCGATACAAGGTCTCTCATCTTCGCGCCTGGCCCTTCTTGGTGCTGAATCATTCCGCGATTCTACGATAGGCTCTTGCAGATCGGCTCCGCCCTTATGTCATCGACAGCCTCGTATACATTCACAATGCTTTATCTTCTGAGAAGCGTGTACTCGTGGAGGGCGCGAATGCACTCATGCTCGACATTGACTTCGGGACTTACCCCTACGTCACGTCGTCCTCCGCCTCTATCGGCGGGGTTTGCACTGGTCTCGGCATCCCACCGAAAAGGATTGGCAAAGCTATTGGGGTGGTCAAGGCGTACACGACAAGAGTGGGTGGAGGCCCGTTCCCTACCGAGCAGCTTAACGTTCGTCGTTTCACTGTTAACGTTGTTTTGTCCGCTCACATCGACTTCATGCAACTAGGATGTGGGTGTTCATTTCCAGGAAGTAGGGAAGGAATTCGGAACTACCACTGGCAGGCGCCGGCGCTGCGGGTGGCTTGACCTTGTTGTGCTGAAGCACTCTTGCTTAATCAATGGATACGACAGCCTCAATATCACGAAACTCGATGTTCTTGACAAGCTTTCAGAGATCAAAGTCGGCGTCAAGTACCTCGTTGGGGGGAAGGAGCTTCCTGGGTTCCCTGGTTCGTTTTTTCGCCACCCGAGTTTTTCAGACGCTTAATAACGCCCCGGTAGCCGATCTCGATGCCCTAGCCAAGGTCGACGTCGAATATGTCACAGTGCCGGGATGGAACGTACCCATTACCGAACTAACTTCATACGATGCATTGCCGAAAAATTGTAAGAAGTACATTGAGTTTATAGAAGAGTTCCTCCGCGTGCCTGTGGAGTGGATTGGGGTCGGTCCGGGAAGGGACAGTATGTTAACGAAGAAGTGCATGTAGCAGTTAGATGTAGTTTTATAAAACATACCATACGGGGTCGCAAAGTAGAAAGTGCCTGGGCACCTGAGTAACCACCACATGTTTCGACACTGCCGCTAGGACTCGGAGTATGCCAGTGGGTGTTGGCAACAACATGAAACGGAGGATGCAAGAGTTATTCTACTGGATGTTACTATGTAAATACTGTACGTTTAATGGATGTTGCAGTATGGTCGTCAAGCAGGGAATTGGATGAGGATATTCATATGTAGCGCGCAGAGGCGCATGTGATGTCGGATTGAATGGAAATGATGATGGTGATGGTGGTTGTGGGATTTGCTTGTTTCTTCTCATCCCCTGGGCACTGCTCTGATTTTTGCTTCTACTCCAGCTCTAGATCTGCTCCTCGTAGCATCTCCACGCTCTTTCCTTCTGGCTGCTAACGCCTCGTTAGCTGGCCGTCCTGCTCGACAGCATATCCTCCCCTAGACAAACTGGCTAAAAACTATGCTCATTTCTATTTATTCTTTGCTTTTCCTTCACCTTTTTTCTTCTGTCGATGCCACTCATTCTTCTCCAAATCATTCTCATGCACGTCGCTCACTGATAAAGCGTGGGTTACAACACAGGCAGGATCTGGGTCTCTCACTTGGTGGTCTCCTAGGTAGGCACCATTCCATATATACCGTGTAATCTCATCCATTTTCTTTCCAAAGGCAACCTTGGTGATGGTTTGGGTTTGGGTGGCGGCCTTTCGTCTTCAACCGATCCACCAACGTCGACCACGCCCACGACGACCGCATCTTCCGCTTCTACGACCGACACGACATCGAGCACGGAGCCCACCACAAGCACAACGTCCAGCGCTGATGGCGGCATCGTTGGTCCCGTAACGAGCCTCCTAGGCGCTGTCACCGTCCTCTTACCCCCGGTCTCGACAACGGAACCATCGTCATCAACGTCTCCCGACACGGCGTCCTCCGACGGTCAAACTCCGACAACCACTAGTTTATCTACAGGTGGTGTTCTACCGAACATCCTTTCACAAGTTACAAGCGTCCTCCTTCCGTCCGCGTCCTCCCCTGATCCTTCAGCCAAGGACGAAACTCCGGATTCGAACCCTACGCCTGCGCCGTCATCCTCATCCGATGGTGGTATCATCTCACCTCTCGTTTCGGGAGTTTCAAGCGTTCTCCTTCCTTCCGTGTCCTCCCCTGATCCTTCAGCCAAGGACGAAACTCCGGATTCGAACCCTACGCCTGCGCCGTCATCCTCATCCGATGGCGGTATCATCTCACCTCTCGTTTCGGGAGTTACCGTCCTCCTTCCGCCTGTGTCGACGCAAGTCACCGGCGATCCTTCGGACGCAGGGAATATGTCATCTACGACTTCTACGCACCATGGTGAAATTATTCCAGCTATCACGAGTCTTCTTCCTCCAGTCACTGAGAGTCCTCCAACGACTACGACCGAATTTCCAAAGGTAACATCTAGCGGCGAAGGCTCCTCGAGTTTCTTTCCCCCGATTCCCATCAGCACTACCTCTGCTCCTTCCATCACTCCCGATTTGCCCACGTTTAACATTACTTTTTCACCTCCGCCGACGGATCCGACCCCCAGTACCCCAGCAACTAATGTCACCATCAGTTTCCCCACGTCGAGTGATAATAGTACGTCTACGTCGAGCGACACCACCCCCACCCCGACCTCCACCTCCACTACAACCACCCCTCTCACCGTCAGTTCAGACCTCTCGTTCGTCCTCACAGAGTCATCTTTGGCCTTTACATCCATCGCGACGTCTCCCCCCTCTGACACGCTCACGAATCCTGATCAAGTTACCACTGTGACCAACGAACCATCTCCGGCCACTACATTGATTATTCCTGACCTGACCAATATCGTGAATAGGATCTTCCCAAAAAATCAGCTAGACCTCACTCAGAATTTTGACGGGTATACTCTGATCAGCATCCTCTTCACCCAGGAGCTCAATTGGCCTTTCGTGGTGAATAATTCAGTGTCTGCCAGTCAGATATTCGCGTATATGCCCTTGATCATCTCTAATGCGTTGGAAATCGATGGTCAGTGCTCTATTGTCATCTACGGGTGTACGGTGGCTGATCGTTTTACTCTGTAGCTTCCCAAGTCAAAACATATTGTTTGCAGGTGTATGTACCTTCGACATACCGCACCCCGGCAGACAAAGACGAACTGGGAACAATGTGGCTCGGATACATTCCTTCGGACTTGGTTGACACCCTTGCTGCCGAAATCAAGGCCACCCAGTCGAAGTTTTACACTGGTGGGCCCAACTCTGTCGCCAAGCAGCTTGCCAGCCTCGTCAACTCCGGCTTTAACTTGAACTCGGTCGCACCCCCGGACGCTGGGGGCACCGGCGGAGGTACGTCGAGTAGCGGTGCATCATCTGACAGCAGCAAGACACGTCAGGATGCGATCATCGGCGTGGTAAGCGCGCTTGGCGCTATTGCGCTCCTGGTGTTGGCATTCCTTGGCCACCGCTCCATCAAGCGTAGACAGGAAATGGCACATCAGCGCTTGTCCAACCCTCCTGCGAATGCGTTTGTTGGCGCAAGGCCAGAGGGTAGGGAATTTGACCAGGACAGCGTGGGCGGGGCGAGGCGGAGGAGTTTCTACTATGCAGAAGATTCGCTGAGAGGGTTCCAGGGCGAGAGGCAGGAGGAGGTGCAGTATGACAGCCGGGTCGGTCCAGCTGGGATGAGCCAGAGGAGGAACATTGTGCCAGCTGCGATCTCAGCACCGATATTGAGGGAGAGCAGCATGAACTGGTAAAGTCTGCTGACGCTTGCTTTCCTAGATTGTTTGGTATTGTACATCTTCGTCTTCGTTGACTTGGTGGTGCACGATAGTGCTTTGTTGTCGATTAAGGATTTCTGCCTCAAAACTTATACATATACCTATTCTTGTTGGAATGCTTTTTCTTGACGAGCTAGCTGGTTGCTTCACGCACGCGTTTCCAGTGGTGTTGTGTGACCTTTGGGATTTATTTTTTATTTACATACCTTCCGTTTCATACTTGGACATACATGGGATACAGTGCATGGTGTTGCAAGCCGGACTAGCATACCGTTGTTTTATCAATTTACAGTAATATCAATTTTGATGTAATTTTCTGTAATTATTGCTGATCAAATTTTTTTTTTCGTTGGCTCTGCCATCATGATAATGTTGACCACAGCCCCTCCGAACAAGCGCATTGGAATTGTGAGTAACGGGTACAGCAAAACGAATGGACACCTACGTAGGCAGCATAAATCTATTCCCTGGGTCGACGTAAGTGACGACGAGGACACCCTGAAGCGGAGGAAATTTAAAATGCCTCATCCTAATGGTTCCCTCAACGGAGAAGGAAAAGCTGCTCGACGGAAAAGGGCGCACCCTTCCCCGGGCATCAACAGCGATGGAGCAGGGCCAAGTAACGCCGCACAACTGCAGGAGCAACGAAAACAGCTCCCAATTGCAAAAGGTACGTGTGTTTCGTCATGCACGCGTGTTGGTTATTGGAAGACTTCGGCGTAGGAAGGGATGCACTGATACAGGAGATGCAAAACAATGATGTTACAGTGCTTTTGGGCGAGACTGGCTCTGGGAAAACCACTCGTGCGTAATTACTCTGTCTCTTGTAAACTGTAAACTGTATCATTCTCATGCTATTTCGCAGAGGTGCCGCAGTATCTCCTTGAATCTGGGATAGCAGGTTCAGGGATGATCGCTGTTACCCAGCCCCGCAGAGTCGCTGCTACCTCTCTGGCTGTACGTGTGGCACTGGAGCAAAATAGCACCGTCGGAGATGTCGTGGGCTACTCTGTCCGGTTCGACGAACGGTCTAGCCCATATACGCGCATCAAGTACATGACAGACGGGATGATCGTTCGCGAGCTGCTGTCGGACCCGTTGTTGAGCAAGTACAGCGTAGTGGTGGTCGACGAGGCACATGAGCGGACACTGCGCACTGACCTCTTGATTGCGAACCTGAAGACGATATTGAAGGAGAGGAATGGTGTTGCAGAAGTCACTTCCAAGGGAAAAGGAACTGCAGAAAGAATCAATCCGCTCAAGGTCGTCATTATGAGTGCGACTCTAGATGCAGAAAAGTTTAGTAGGTTTTTTCACAAGTGGGTTCTACCATTCCCCTGTTTTATTGGAGGCGCCGGTAATAGCTATGAATGTATAGTGCGAAGATACTGTACGTAAAGGGACGACAACATCCTGTCAAGATCTATCATTCATTGGAAGGCCAATCAGACTATGTTGATTCTGCCCTGCGGACGTTCTTTCAAATACATACAGACCAGCCTCCTGGAGATGTCCTGATATTTCTGCCAGGTCTGCCTTGTTTTCTTGTTCTGTGCCAGCGTCTCGCACTTCTCATACTCCCAGCCCAGGACAGGAAGATATTGAAAGTCTACAAAAATCTATCCAGCTTTTTGCTAACCGGCTTCCTCAAGATTCCAGGGAGGTCAGCTCGATATCGCTGAATTCACCTTGTATTCTAAATTTTTGTAGGTTCTGATATGCACAATGTATGCTGCACAAGCCCCGGGACAAAATTCCAAGGTCTTTGTGCCGCCTCCGCCTAATATGCGAAAATGTATATTGGCGACTAACATTGCAGAAACATCCATTACGATCCCGGGAGTCAAGTATGTTATTGATACTGGGATGTGTAAAGAGAAACGGTATCTTGCTCGAGATACAGGTGGTGGTAGGTTGTATTTTGTTTGATAGAAATGCTGGCTAAATGCGCTACAGGATTTGATACCCTGTTAACGAGGCCCATCACGAAGTCTTCTGCAATGCAGCGTACTGGACGCGCTGGGCGGGAGGTGTGTTCATTATTTTCTGTTTTAAATAGGTTGATCCTAATCATTATCAGGGAACGGGCGTATGCTTTCGACTATACACCGAAGACGCTTTCGATAGCATGCAACTTGCGCCAGAGCCCGAGATAATGCGCTGTAGTCTTGCCTCAAGTATCCTGCAGCTGAAGTGCTTGAACCAAGACCTAGAAGAGCTAGATTTGATGGACATGCCCGAGGTACAATCTAGTGAGCAAGCTCTTTTTTGTGTTTTTGTTTTTAGCAGATACTAGAAAATGGACAGTCTCCTCCGCTTTGAAAACGCTGTGGCTCTTGGATGCAATAAACACGAACAAGGAACTAACATCTCTCGGTCGCGAAATGGCCTTATTCCCATTGGAACCGGTGTACGCTCGGGCCGCCGTTGCATCCAAGGACCTTGGTTGCACGCTGGAAATCATCGACATCATATCTGTCCTCTCTGTCACCTCTAAGCTCTTTGTCGACGTGACAGAGCAGCGCGAGGCTGCAGCAGACGCACGGCGCATGTTCCGGCACCCATCTGGTGACCACCTCACTCTCCTCAATGCGGTCCGCTCATACACTGAGATCGCAGCGGCTGAAGGGAAACCCGCACGGAAGGCTTGGTGCAGACAACATTTTTTGAACGAGAGGACATTCCTCGAGGCAATCTCGATCCGGGATCAATTGCGGCAGACCTGCGGACGGATAGGGATTGATTGGAAGGTTTCATGTGGGGACCTGGAGGAGCCGGTGTTGAAGAGTTTGGCTCACGGTTTGGCACAAAACTCTGCGTTTTTACAACCGGACGGGTCCTACAAACAGACGATGGGGCAGTCGGTAGGCCTCATGACTTAATAATCCTCCGTCATTTTTGTCCCTTATCCCGCCACTTTTTCAGATCATTAAAATACATCCTGGCTCTGTGCTGTGCGATAAAAAAGTACCTGCTATTGTGTACGATGAGCTGGTGCGTTCGTTTCCATCACACATGCCTTAAAAAATCTGACTGCCCCACAGATCTATACAAATCAGATTTACGCTCGTGGAGTATCCTCTGTTCCCAAGAGTGTGTTTGCAAGCATCGGGGCTCTCAACCGGAGAATTTCATGACCACCTTTTCATGTTCTATACATATAAAAGTATATCATGCACGATGTTGTAGTATTCAGTCATAATTGCATAATGCGTGTCGGGTGTTCTCCATATGATAAAGCTTTCCGACTATTTTGCGGGTAAGGAATATATATGTCAACACGAATTGACCCAATCGATGCAGAGTCCAAGTTAATAGACACTGGGAGCGGCAGCGCGACATGGAGTAGTTTTGGGTCAAAAAGTGTTTGCTTTCGAAGAGCCCAGTGCTCCATGTAAAAGGCTCTGTCGGGCTCCTAGCCCATACATTCCAACCGAGAGGGGAAGGTAGTGAGATCTATGATTCCAACGTAGCCAACAATCCCTTCCACACAAAATCCCTCGCGTTACCACTCGACTCCGCGTATTTTGCCAGAAACATCTCATCGTACGTCACTAGCACTGAGGTTAGACAAACACCCTTTCACCCAGTATCTCCAAATTTTAAAAAAAAACTGACCGGGTACTAGCGCCCGATCCTTCATCCACACCTCAAACAGTGCTGCCGCCTCTGGTACGCTCAACTGCTCGGGTACTTGTATGGCTCGCAATCCTTTCGTGTACTCCTTTAACACCCTGGAACGCGCTCTGTCGTACGGACTTGGGGGGGCACCTAGAGAAGGGAGGGCTAAGGCATCCTGAAGCTCGAGGGGAATGGGGTAGGTGGTGGAGGATGAGGTGAGGGCGCCGAGGAACGCCCCTTTTCCCTTTAAAAAGTCACAATTAAATATGGTTTTACAAAGGAAATGTGAGGGCACTGACGAACGCGCGCCTGCCTGAGGCAAAGTCTAGGATTAGACGTGGAATTGAGAGGTGGTACGGCCGAATGGGTACGAAGTGCGGATCGCGGTATGCAGTGCGGCAGAAGAGGGCTTGGAAGTCATCGACTGCTAGTAGGACGGGATATCTAGCAATGAAACCATGTCAGTATCTTACGTATTCAGCAGAAAACATTGAAAAGAACTTGGTTTGTGCACTAAGCTCTGTCATCAACGCGTCCAGAATGACGGGCGCCAAGGTGGGGTCCTTGAGTGCCACGCCAACGAGGTCGAATAGGCTTGTACCACCAGGCACTTCCCGCTTCTCGAATACAAGCTTCTTGGTCGTCGTGGATCCCAGTAGTGCGCTGCGATTGACGGTCTGTAGCCGCTGGAGTGTCTGATATGAAAAGGTGGGCTGGAGGTACGTGCGTGTGCGGAGGTCGTATTCATAGGAGGTGGTGGAGTTGACAAGGTTCACGGCTGGTGAGGATGAGAAAGTAAAAACAGTTGGGCATGAGTGAAACGTACCTCTGGGGATGTAGATCACGATCCATCCATTGGCTATGCAGTGCTCTACCGTCTGGAGCATGAGGAAGCTTTTTCCGCATCCAGCGCGACCAGCTGGTTATGCTTCACATGATCACATAATAGAGACCTAGCAAAAGAAAGACGTACTAAAGACCGCCCGCGTATCCCGACTGGGTTTGTCCCGTGCAGTTTGCATCAGCTCGACTGTCTCTAGGGTCACATCACGAATGACCGAACAGGGTTTGGAAAGGATGCGGAACTGGTTGGTTTGGTTCGCGTTGGTTGATGCTCGGTACCGTGGCCAGAACACACACCTCTAATAGCATCTTTTTTGGTAGTCCAAATATCCGAACCGGGTCGTTATCTGTCAGTGAGAAGGCGGCAGCCTTGCCGATCATATCTTTCGTTACGGTCTCCTGCGTATGAGTCAGACGTTGGTTCTCAGTGGCGGTATCCGGGACAACAAACAGGGCTGAACGTCGGTAAAGCGAGGGCATTGCGTCCTTCCGGTAAAAAAACTTGGTGGACCAGTTGTTGTGCTGGCAACTCTCGAAATGCCTGGATTGGAAGGCTTGTAGCATTCAAAGATGGACCAAAAAGTTGCGATACTTACCCCAGGACTTTTCTCTTTCTTTCGAGGGATTATCTGACCCTTCTCATCTCTTTCTACTCCACGAAAAGACTTGCCTACGATAAAACGGTTGACATACAGGGATAATACAATGGGCAGAATGCAAACATACGAGTCGGTTTTGGATCCGATTTTCGCTGGACCTGCTTTTGCCCAATGAATCTTAGTTGCTGGTGGTTGGGATGTGCCGTATATTTGAGGGTATGTTGGTGGAGCAGACACGTCGCGTTGTGAATCCGGGCGAGCATGTTCAGGATTACGTTGTCACAGACGCGTGACTCTCATTACACTGACAGGAACAGGAAAAGGACAGCGGCGTCGGATATCTAGATTGGTGTTCAAGGTGGGTCTTTCTTTGGTCAGACGACCCTCAAATGTATAGTATTACAACTATGACAGCGATATGTTATGCAAAGAAGCAACTTTGGAAAACAGGGATTGACGCCTGACTAGAAGGACGTATCGACTCGCCGAGCCCGATGTACCGAGGTGCTTCCAAATGTCGAACGCCAAGGAACGGTACTGTACCGCTGGCGCATCAGAATTTGCTCAAGGACTGCGATATGCACTGCCAGCCATGGTACTTGTCACTGACTAAACCCGAGAAGCGCGCAAGGTGTTGTCGAGATGATCTGAATGTGATCCGAACGCGGTTGACGGTGGATTGCTAACGAACGTCGGGGAGAGGGACGGCGTCTGACTGGCAGCGTGATGCACGGGTAATTGATGAGATTGATGCAGTCATACTGTATGGGTTGGCGCTGTGCCTAAATGCATGGCCTGGGGGAGAAGCTGTCATGGACAGATAGATGATGATCCAAACTGTTCGACATGCGACAGCCATATGTGTCGATCACAAGTATACGTACAGTAGAGATAGTAGTACAAGCCTCAATTTCAACCAAGTCCGAGTCAATTGGAGTCAGCCACCGTGCACAAATACACACATACACAGAACGCGAGCTCATCAGTTGCAACAACATCCAACGTCCTTTCCTCATTATACGACACGACTTTCCCCCTTCTAAATATCCCTTTCCCCCTCTCCCTTCTCCCCATTTTGTTTTCTCTCTTTTACCATCCATCATCATCTCCGTTTCGCAATCCTCATGCGCGAGTCAAACTTCGCCTTTCCTACTCAAAACAAAGCATGTGTATGTATTACTTCCCAGCTCTATGATAGGCGTGGTATGTCTTTTTTCTCCTCCTTTTTTCTCTCTTTTTTCTTCAATTTTCTCGATTTTTAGCTCTTGACACAACGGCAGCGCTGCCACTGTTCAACTCGCTTACACATCTAACTTATCTGACTTCCACATCCCCGCGTATCCGCGAAATCATGACCATGGACGGTGGCCTTGAACGTCTTGTCAAAATCCTGCACGACTTCTGTATTTGTCCGCCACCCCCAGAAAACCCCGCTATCCTCTACGGCCTTACGCCGCCCAACTCCCGCCCCCCGAAGCTCACCCCAACTTTAAACCCACATTCTTACGACAAGCAGGCCGCATACCGCTTCTCCCTCGCCTTTCAATGCGTGGTCAACATCGGTGTCAGGGGCAGCGAGCCCATCAGGAGCCGCGTGGTCCAAGCCGGCACGTTGGATGTCGTTGGTAGTGTCCTTGAGGCTTGGCTCGCAAATAAAGGTTTCGCCATCGGGCCCAGCTCTAGTGCAACAGGCCTGCCAAGAGAGACGAGGGAGCAGAGGCAGGCCAGGAGGGATGCCCATATGCAGCAGCGCCAGAGGGAGCAAGCTGCTCAGTTGGCAAGGCAGCTCGAGCAGATGCAGCAACAGCAGCAACTCCAGCAGCGTGGCCAACAACGTCGTCCCCTTCGACTCCCTCGCATGCCTGACTCGTACATTCCAGAGGCCAGTCTTGTTTCCCATTTTGTTGTGACTCGCTGACTCATCGTCCTTGTAGGAAGAATCAATGGACGTATCACCTAGTGCTAGTGGTTCTACCGAAACTTTACTTCTCTCCGCATCTTCATCTACCCCCAGCGGCGCTCCCTCTGCCTCTAACAGTGACACTGACGTCTCCACCACCGCTACTCCCATCGGATCTGGCACACCCACCGGTTCTGTCGTCATTCCAAGCCGAGATCGTAGTGGCACCATCATTGCGCGCCCGATATGGGACCCAGCACCATTGCCCGCTATTGCCGCTACTACAACCACGGCCACCAATCTTCCCGCGATGAACGCAAATTTCACAGCGCGACATCGGACGTCCCGTCGGGATGCAGGTTTGAGTCGGTTATCGGCATCCCCATCCCCCTCCACAGACAACTCTCGCCCTGAGACGGAGACTGAGGATGAGGGCGATGGGCAGGGCGATGGAGATGGCGACATCGACATGGACCATGTAGAGCGCCGCCGCCGCTTACTCTCAAGGAGACAAGCAGACTTCGATGGACCTTCTACGTCTGCTTCTCCCTCCCCCGAGCGAAGCCCCCGCCCTTTTCCACATTCACATCATCAGCACCTCTCTTTAAGCCGCAGAGCGGTAGGGATCATTTCAGATGAAGCACCCACTGGCGAAGTGGGTGCGATCGAGCTTAGCACCGACGCGCATATCATCATAAACGATGCTGGGGTGGGCGATGGCGGAGTAGGAATGGGAGTAGGTGGAGTGGAAGATGGCCTTGTGTCGCTTGAACCGAACGACGATTTTGCGATGGGTGCGCCTCCAGGTGCGCCCGGTGCTATCGAAGAAACACCAACTACGAGAGGATTGGTTATCGAAATGGGGAGGAGGGGACGGGGTGTGCAGGGTGATGCACCCGATATTACGCCGAGGGCTGGGGTGGTCGGTTTACCGACAATGGATAGGGGAGTAGGTGCACCAGTCGGCCGGGTGGGCCCTGGTGGCCATCATTTACATCCGAATCACCAGCAACATCACCACGGGCATCACCAACGAAACGCTACAATCCGAGGACGCGCGGATGCGGCAGGTGCAGGAACAGCAGCTGTCGCCAGTGCTACCTCTGGATCCGGTGGACGGACAGGCGGTCATGGCACATCGCACCACGACGCTGGGATATACAGGGACGAAGACGTGCTTCTTGGTTTGCAGCTACTCGCGTATCTAAGCAAGTATCCTCATGTGAGGCAGGCGTTTTATAAGCCACGTGCATCATTCCATCCTGCAAGTCTGAATTTACCCGGAGCGCGATATGGTGCGGCAGGAAAAATGAAGGAAAGGGAGAGAGAGAAGGCTGGTGTAGATTCAAGTGTGAGCTCCAGCGTCGCCAAGGAGATGCAGGGATTCTTCCGCGGGTTCGCGCCTGGCAGAGGGAAGGATAAGGAGCGGGATGCAGTTGGTGTGAAAGCCTCTACCTTGGTGGTGCCACCACCACCACCGACGTCCGCAACTATACGGCAGACGAATGTGTTTTCTCTGGTGGAGCGATTTACGTTCAAGCCTAGTTCGAGCGAGACAGATCTGCCAAACCCTCCTCCGCGGCTACCTACTGAGATCCAGTATTGGGCGGGGGTCATCATGCGCAATGCATGTAGGAAGGATGACAGCCGCGGTGGTATTCGACAATGTGCAAACAGTGAGAATCTTTCTTATATTCAGTTTGCAGATTAGCTATATAATTTTTCAGTGTTATGTGGTCGATGGGAAGCTTACCCAAGGGAATTTGCCAAGTGCCGACGCTGTCGAAAGGCCAAGTATTGCGGAAAGGAGTGTCAGAGTACTGCATGGAGCGAAGGCCATCGGTTCTGGTGCAGTGCGAAGGATGGCGATGAGGACGCCACGGGAGACCAGCACCAGCACCATTCACATGCTGTTACAGCACACGCTCAGACTCCAGAGGACATGGGTGGAATTAGTATCGCCCCGGATGACTCGACGGATGCGGTGGTGCCAATTGGGATGCAGCCGGTGGACACAGTAATAGGAAGACCAGAGAGGAGGAGAGAAAGGAGCCAAGTGGTGGCCACTAATGCAGCTGATATGGGTCATGGCCGAACCGTTGGGGGAGGTGCACACCGGGGCACTGTTGCGAACACTCGGGCAGAGGGCAGCTCGACACGTATTACACATCAACAACTACGGCAGCAGCAACACCAGGTACCAGTCGTTCCCTCTCCTGGCCGGACGAGAGGAAGTATAGATCCCAGGCCTCAGATGAGTCCTCTGCCAGTTCCTCCCAACAACGGGAATTACTTGACATTCGATATGTACCCGGAGCTAGTTGGTGGGAGGAGGCGGGCGGAGACGGTCACTGGTGCGACGACCGGGGTTGGCGAGCGTGTACATCACCATCCACATTTCCATGTGCATTCAAGAACGCATCCACCAACTCCTATGCGGTTTGTGCCTGCGCAGCATGCGAGGCCTACTGAATCTGGACCAGGTCCAACTACTCGACGAAGAAGAGACAATGGTACTGTTGTCACAGGAGGGTACCGGGTGCCTGTTGAAGATCATGATATGGTCTTGGGATAACGGGACGTGTCACTCTCTCGTCCCGAAATGCTGACGTGGATGTATTTAATGACGATCTGCCTTCTTCCTTCGCGCGCGTCCCAGCCATCTCTACCATCGTGCTCATTGTCTTTTGCATGTCCTATTATCTCCTAAGTCTTTGCTCCGTCACACCGCCACGTACCCATGTCATTCCTCCTGCATAGTGCAAGACGCAATCCTTTTTTCACGAATGAACGATCTCCTTTTGTCTTTCCGCTCATTTCGGCAGCCACGTAACGTCGCTCTAGCTACTCACATCACGCCATCCCAGTACAATATCTGTTCAATGGTTCAATTTGCAGTTCAACTACCACATATTTTTACAGTTCATTTTCTTGAGTGCATACTTAGTGTATAATACAAGGACATGAGGAGAATTACATGTGTCTCAAAGGTATCACTATTCTACTATCCGCTGATTCCCCTGTCAGTTAGAGTAACATTGGCCGGTTCCCTTTTTGGTGGAGCGTTTGGAAGCAAGGTTATGGGAGTCCCACTGCCCACATATGCCAGAGAGTAGATAACTTACCAGGGAGGCATTACACAACTCTCGACACTGCTCAACACAAGTTATTATTTATTTAAACTTGAATATAGCCTGAGTAGTACTTCAAGCTCATTGCATATCCAAGCATTGAAACCCATGCCGTGGACCGATACAACGATCTACAATGTCAGTCCGCAGAATGGAAAGCATCTCAGGATGTAACGAATCAGTTTCTTTCTCTCATTACATAGACAGTACCAGGCTTCTTCGTCCAGGACGACCCATCAGCCACTGGCACTGGGATCCCTGCGGTCGGTCTTAGAGCCCCTCCCTTCTTATCAGATCTCCCGATCTGTGCTACTAGGTCCCGCCCCGCTTCGGTCTCTTGGACGAATCACCAGACCGATGGACTAAATTCATCGCTCACATACAGCAACTTAATCAAGAAGCCGATCGCTTCACATCCTACAAAGTACTGTTCCTAGGCAGACACGGCCAGGGATACCGTACGTTTGTGACTTTGACTTTTCCTTGTGCGTCATTCAATAATCTGCTGAATGACAACAGATAACGTAGCAGAAGCAAAGTATGGCACACAAGCTTGGGACGAGTGAGGTGCTTTCGATTCGAACCGCCTCGTTACTTAAAACCTAGCTTTTGATGCATCAGGCACTGGTCCAAGTTGAACGGTGACGGCGAACTTATCTGGGGTCGTGAGTTGCGGCATTGCCCCCCCCCCCCCTGCCATAAAGTTGTAGCTGTGTTCACGATGGATGTCCAGCCGATCCAGAACTCACCTCCATCGGCAAGGATCAGGCCGTCCTTGCGCGTAATGGGTGGAACACCGAGCTTCCTTTCGGAATCCCTCTTCCACAGAGGTTGTACTGCAGTCCACTGACTCGTGCGATGCAGACCTGTGAAATCACGTTCCAAGAAGTAGTAAACACCAAATCCGTTGTTATCGTGGAGGTCAGTTCAATAATAATATATTCGTGCATAAAGCTCTATTCAAGCCATTTTTTGTGTTATCCAGAACTGCCGTGAGGAGAATGGGGTGCATACTTGCGACAAGCGTAGGACCAAGACCTACGTAAAATCCGCGTTCCCTGCATTTCAGATAGAGCCAGGCTTTTCGGAGGAGGATATGTTGTGGGAAGCTGACGTGCGAGAGTCCCGAACTCATGTTAAAGAACGTGCAAAGAAGGTACTTCATATGATGTTCAAAGAAGAGGAAATCTGTAAGCTGTTTCTCTTTACTGTGCCTAGTCATCTCATCTTGTCTCCTACCCAGTTATGTCTATAACTGCCCATGGAGGAATTATCAATGCACTTTTGGGTGTCTTGGGCCATCTGCCCTATGCCCTCCCTACTGGAGGTAACACTGTTGTTTTTGACCTCGTAATTAATCTGATATTGTCCTAGGTGTTCTGCCCGTCGTAGTTAGATCGGTGTATACACTGTAGTTGTTTCCATCTGGATACAGTAGCTGAGGGGAACACCCCCAAATCCATAATTGGACATATCATGTATGAGTTGGATACAATGTGAGTGGGTAAGTAAGAGAAGGGGAGATGCCATATTAACGCGACAGACGATGTATAAGACCAAAACTTTTGTAAGACACTCGTAAGGCCTCACGAAAGCCAGAACAGGTGTCATCCACAACTAATGTGTCTCGATGACACTCTACTCCTGAATCTTTGCAAGAATCTCGTTGTCTTTGAACAGGAAGTACTCCTACGAGCCGTCAGCTTGGCCTGATGACGTAGCAAGAGACGATTTACAGACCTCTTCTCCAACCTTGATGGAGTTGCCTCCCCAGCCAGGCAGTAACACACGGTCTCCAGCTTTGACCTGCGTGGGTACAACTTGGCCGTCTTTATTCGGCGCACCGGGACCGACAGCAATGACGGTCGCCTCTGGAAGGGGGCTGTTCGTTGCTGAGGTTGGTAGGAAAATACCTGTTGCTGTTTTCTAAGAGTAGATGTTAATGGTTACTGTGTTGAAAGTAGGACATTGGTGTAGTAATTTACAGTTTCTGCCTTGAAGCGCTGGACAAGGACGCGGTCCAGGAGAGGAACAAGGGACTTGATGGACTTGAAAGTCGCCTGGGCAGCCTAAGAGGGGTTAGAGAAAAGAACAATAACAACAGAGAACTACAAGGTTTACCATTGAATAAAAGATGCAGAGATGCAAAGAACAACTTTTCCGAATCTGCAAAAAAAATATTTGAACATCGACACGTGAGCGCCAAATCGTGGGAATTTGATTTGATACAAATGGTCATTTATGGTTTGCGAGTAAGTATGTATTGGTTTTCCAACTTTTTTTGAGGATCTAAACTGCTTTTCTACTGTTGACGACGTGGACGGGGACAGATACAAACCAATCCACGCCCCACCCACCCCACCGCGCTACCTCCTCCCCATCCAAACGGGATATGGGGCTGTCGATAATGGCAGATGGGTGTCAGGAGACCTGTGCTAGACGACGACGACCCCAACATCGGCAATGAATCTAGAGCGTAGGATGAAGAGACTCGGGACGACCGGGGCGACCCAGCACCCGCCTCCTGCTCGCAGATGCTCGCAGCTGGATCGGACGATGACGAGTGTCAAGCCCCAGGAAAAATCAACAGCGCGAGCGGTGGCAACAGCGATGGACGGGGCCAAATCACCACGAACAAAGTATGGCATCTCTTGGGCCGCACGTTCAAAAAAAAAAAAATCCTTCGCTATCAACGTTTTATAATTCTGACACCGTCTACGGCACCTGACCCTTATGCCACTGCTGTAGTAGGGGTAGATAACGACAAAGATGGGGCAGCCCCACGCCACAGGGACGGGGACGACAACGACAGAGACGGAGGTTGACAAACAAAGGGGCCCAAACGACCTGTCTTGTCGTTTGGGCTGTAGGTGAGTTCGTTTTATGTTTCTTCATTTCATGTTTCTTCATTTTATCATTACTTAATTACCTGTTACAAGGGACTATGATAACACCGGCGCCACCCACTCAGTTCAACAGAACGCACATGGCGATATCCAATACCCACCACCCTACCCCTTGAAACGACGGGACGTCACAGACAGATGCCATGTCCACAAGCATCCCCTCTCAATACTACGAGCAGTTTCTCACAGTGATGGGGTAGGATGCCGATCCCTGTCATTGTTTTCATCTTCTCGCCTTGAGGTGGTTTCTCGAAAACGGAAAAGCGAAACGAAAAAGCGTATCTCAAAGCTAATATAAAGGCTTACGACGACGTCTCTTGCCCTTTTGATTCGCGGGCCCTCTGTTGCTCGTGTCCTTGGTGCTTGTCCTTGGGTTGTCCCTGGTCGCAAACACCTTGCTCTGTGTTGCGCCGCTTCTTAGCAAGGTCTATCTCCTTATTTTTATGTAATGATTTTGTAGGTAACGTATCTCCATCACCACATTTTACTAGTATGTATTTTTTATATAGAAGAGGCAAATATCCATTGCTTATTTGCACACATCTGGATGCAAAGGGTGCATATGAGTGTCCACACTGGGCTCATACTTTCTATCAGAACCACTATTTTTATGCTTCTTGTGTCGATTTTCGAACCTTTCCCTATGTACCATACAGCAGAGTGTCCACCTGGTTTGTACCATTGCGTTCGGCAGTGGTCGTGCACATCGAGATGGGAGTCAGAGGTCGCAGGTGATGCGTACGCGAGAAGGTGACGGAGGGGACAAATATCGGTCGTAGGTGAAGGTATAAATGGTGGGTGCGATCCACGGTAGAACTGTAACGGGGAGGTAGTAGAATCGTGCTTGACGCGGTAGAGATATTCATCGATGCCTTAGCACCCTGGCAAGCCTCCAACACAGGATGAAAGCGACGAGCGCTGATATGCCTCCTAACCTGCAATACCGTCAGGATCAGCGTATCAAAAAGGGGAATAAATTTACCGAAAGATGTACACCACAGAATTCGACTGCCCTCCCCTCTCATTCCGCTCCGCTTCTTCTGCTGCTCGATCTATCTCCAGATCTCTCATGAATACTCTAATCAACCTCGCCGCCACTCGGGAGTTACGGTCCCCTGTAGCGTCCGTGGTGTTAGATCCAGGAGTAAGGAGCGGTGGCACCGCCCCTGCCTTCGGTGCCTGCGCAGGATCAAAGATGGCGAACATTATCGCAGACAGGCCGTTGACAAGGAACTGGGGTATCACGATGAATATGTTGTGTAATCCCTGTGAACATATGACGATGCGTATGCGTCTTCAAAGATGGAACAGGAGGGACATACCAGTATGCTCCCAGCTTTTGTACTTAATCCGCCAGGCTTACCCACTCTACTTCCTATGTCGTCTACGGCATCGTCTTCCCAATCGTCTTCCTCACCTCGATCAGCAGTAGGGCTAACATCAAGTCGGCTTACTCGTGCGCCGAGATTCCCCATCACTCCATTCCCGTTTGCATCTAAACTCGATATTCTAGTTATCCCTTCTGTCCCTTTCCCATCTTCCGATCCATCGTCAGAGTCACCATCAAAGGGGTTGTCACGTAGAAACGCTTCTCTTTCTGCGTCCCTCTCACTTGCGTCAGCCTCATCCGTGGGCCTACGCGCGTCGGCAAGTCGGATCGAGCCCGGGATGCTTGCAAGAGCGGGGTCGGGCTCAGTGAGAATTGCTTCTGCCAGCTATGCAAAGGAGGTCAGGTCTTCGCTCGATTAAAATAAGGAAGGGTGCAACTCGAAGCAGACGAACCAGCGAAAATGGAGCCCATTGCGTGATGGCCCATGAAAATCCCGTTCCAGCCATTAGAAATGTAGCCCCTGCGACAGACTCTGTAAACCTTGGAATCCAATCAGGACAGAAGGGTTGATGGGAAAAGAATATCACTCACAGCGTACCCAACAAACACCCCGCAAGTACAAGATGACTGACAGCCCACAAACTTACAAGCTTGACTTTCATCGAATCCGGTACCCTGATTCTCCTCCACCATCCATGTTCATGTTTCTGCCACCCGTCCCTTGTTTCTTCTTCACGTACACCTCTCCTCCCACTGGCACGTGTGCTGCCCATCTCATTTCCGAGTGCGCCTAGGGCGCTTCCTCGCGCAGCAGAGAAGGAATGGGACGGAGTCATGGAGGACGAGCGCTTCGAAGCAGCAGTGGCAACGAACATGGGCACCACTATGTTGACGAACAGTGCTAGGAGGGAAGCGTAGAATAGGGCCAGTGATCCCAGCCGGGTGGCCTCTGCGTCGCGGGCATTTGATAGCATGATTAACTTCTGTTCTGGAGACGAAGTGGAAGGAATAGATATGGGAGGTGAGGCAGAGAGTGGGGTAGACCGCTTGTACAGGTCACCGACATAAATAGGGGTATAGAAAAGAAGGGGGAACCAGGCTATCCATGCAAAGAATTGTACTATGAACTTTGGTTACGATGGAGAAGCGATTAGTGTGGCGGTATGGGTAGGAGAAGAAAGACATACGATTTGTCGGATGACGTGTGGCAAGGTGACAGCATTGCTCCAGAGATCGCGGACCTCGCGGATAAATATGCTGTTACGCTTTGGGCCGCTCTTGCTATGACGCGAAGGCAAGAGGTAGAGTCATTGAAAGGGAATTGTGACAACAATGCTTACCTAGACGCAACGGTATTACTATGATTACTCTCTAATACGCGCTCCTTGACACAGACAGCCATGATCATTTGCCCCGAAAGAAGAAGTAAACAGACGATAACACTAAGCACTTGAAGCTCAGTCGTTCCAAGGAAGGGAAATATGGTTGGGAGTGGCACGGTACCACTATTGGTTTGTAAGGATTCAGTGGGTGGAGGAGAGTCGGGAATGAATGCGGTACTCACATAAAGAACCCGACAACGGCTCCAAGGCCGAGCATACCTGCAGCCCAAGCATTCCCCAATGGTTGGAGAGACGAAGGGAGCGTATCAACAAGCAGGGCGCGGTCCAGAGCTTGCACGGCATTAATTGAAAAGTCGACAAAGTATATGGCGAGGACGGCGAGTACGATGGTCAACGAATTGTTCTGTACGTGGTTAGTTGCTTGCTATGCTGGCAAAAGTACCGGAAACAGACCTGACTATTGTCCCGTCCTGTAAATACGGAGGCTACAGCCCGTGTATATCCGAGGAGCAACATACCAAAGATACAAAGTGCAGTGCCAAGCAACATATAGGGTCGCCTCCGTCCGAAGCGGGAAGTATTGTTGTCAGCGAGCACACCGATGAGAGGCTGCATGACAAGTCCTGAAAGAGGACCGGCTAAAAATACGATGGCCATGGAAGATTTGGAAAGGCCAAGGGATAGCAGATAGGGTGAAGCGTACCCCATCTCGACGGACCAGAATATTTGGACACCAAACAGGCCGACGGTGAGGGTCGGAAGGTGGGACCATGAGGGACCTAAGATACGTGGAGATCCACGGAATCTTTTGGATGCCGTTGTCCTGGGGATCTCAGAGAGGGGAACAGAGGAGAAGCCAGTCATTCAAACTAAGTAGTACAAGTTAGACGTGTCGGGGTCACGTGCCACTGATCATGCATCACTCACTGCAATCATCGGCTACTGCCACGACAACGACAACTACCACCACCGCCATTATGACAGAGCCCACAAAACAGGAGACTGACCAGGTATTCAAAGTCTTAAAAGCTCAAAAAGCTAACAAGGTATTTCCGTTTTTCACTCACCCGATCCCCACGCTCTAAACTACACACAAAGTCTTGTTTTGACTGTAGTGCTCGAAACCCAACATGGGCTAGCGTTACATTTGGTGTGTATATATGCTTGGATTGCTCCAGCGTGCACAGAAACATGGGCGTACATATTACCTTTGTTCGGTCAGTCTTCAGCCGTCGTTTTCCACGTAGAGCACTGATAACGAAAACAGATCGACAAACCTCGATTCTTGGCAGCTGACTCAGTTGCGCAACATGAAGATAGGCGGTAACGCCTCTGCGATAGATTTCTTCACGAAACACGGCGGATCCTCGTTGTTGAGCGACTCGGACACCAAAAAAAAATATTCAAGTCGTGTTGCCGAGCTGTACAAGGAGGAGCTTGCAAAACGTGTCAAGGACGATGCTGCCAGGTGCGCGCAATTAAATATTTGTAAATTTATCTAAATTCTCTCCAGGTTTCCCAATGGGATCGTTGTTGATGGGATGGAGACGTCTGCGTCACCCGCCGCCAAAGAAGAGGCTGAAGACGATTTCTTTGATTCATGGTCCAAACCATCTACACCCAAAGGTTCTGCACCAGGCACCCCGAGGATGTCTACCCCACCCATCATCGGACGAACCCCATCCACTTCGAGTTCTACCTCGGGAGCACCAGCATCTACCACCGCCGCCCCTCGGACCACGTCCTCTTCCGCTGCCCGCCCTGGAAAGCTAGGCGGGGGCACCTCACGCCTGAACTCGGGTTCATCTGTATCTTCAACTTCGACTGCCGCAAAGAGATCGAAGCTTGGACTAGGCGCGTCCAAGGCCAAGCCTGTTGATTTTGCAGAGGCAGAGCGGAAGGCGCTGGAGGAGGCGGAGCGTGTCGCGCAACTTGGGTACGACAGGCAACGAGAGGAGGAGGAAGAGAAGGCGAGGAAGGATGCGGAGGCGCTGAAAAGGGTAAACGAAATCGGCCTCAAGGCAACTCTTACCGCTACCACCAACGGGAGTTCGTCCAAACCCGCCTCGAACGCTACCGCACCACAGTCCGCCGCGTTTCCCCGTTTAGGGTTTGGTGCTATCCCTGGTGCGGGTGCTGCTGCTGCGATGGCGTCCACTGTCACAAAGTCGTCGCTGTCGACACCTGTCGCAGACGACTCTCCCACCACGGCGCGAGATAAGTTTGGGGGTCAGAAGGCCATCTCGTCAGACATGTACTTTGGGAGAAACTCGTACGACCCTTCAGCAGTGAGTGAGGCGCAGACCCGGCTACAATCATTCCGGGGCGCGACGTCGATCTCGTCGAATCAGTACTTTGGGCGAGATGAGGATGAGGAATCTGCAGATCGTGGGCATGCTGAGAACGGGATACTCGGAGATGGG
Organism: Tricholoma hemisulphureum; assembly: GCA_964034925.1. Taxonomy (NCBI): domain Eukaryota; kingdom Fungi; phylum Basidiomycota; class Agaricomycetes; order Agaricales; family Tricholomataceae; genus Tricholoma; species Tricholoma hemisulphureum. The sequence goes on along the minus strand of OZ035930.1, from coordinate 7,413,444 downwards.
AGTCTCGCGGGGCTCGAGCTGGCTGCGAAGGATGCTATTGCTAAGGTGCTGGCGAATCCTGATGTGCAAAATGTCGGCGAGAGTATCAGGAGTGGGGCACTAAAGGCATGTATACTCTTTTTTTTTGGAGAAGTTTGTAGCTGATTTGTGATTTATCTAGCTCTCCGACTATCTAGCACAGATGTCTGAGCGGTAGTTTTGTAGTGGATAGAATTTTGTACATTTTTGGGTGTTATGTATCAGTTGACTTGACTCGTGGCCCCTCGTGGATTTCCTGTTCTGGACTTATACAGGTTTGATAAAAGTTTTGATACAACGTGGAGAACTCCTTTATCATTCTGTGAAGACTGACATTGAATTCACGAATTCGAAATGTCCACTAGTCTCCTTCCCTCCACTTGCACTTTTTCCTTCAAAGCTCCCTTCGCGACTCCTTCATCCTCCTCCCCTTCATCCTCCTCCCCCCTCAAGCAAAGACGGGTGTCCCTAGCCTTGCCATCTGCTCCCCGCATCGTCCAGGCCTGGACTTTTCGCGACGATACAGGGCTCGATTCTCATGTGCCCGAAACAGACGCTCCTCACCAGTTGATGCCCGAGAAGCGTGGAAAGATGCGCAGAATTGCCGCTGCTGACGAGATTGACACCGACGCTGTGGGTGGGGAGAAAGAAAAGAGACAGAGGAAGAAATGGTCGGTGGAAGAGACACAGATGCTGGTTGACGGATGTAATCGTGTATGCTTTCCTCAATATTTCCTCACGAATTTCGAGTAATTTCATTGATTTTGGTCTATAGCATGGAGTTGGCAATTGGAAGACCATCCTGAGTGACCCGAATCTCAAATTTGACAACCGTTCTCCAGTGGACCTCAAAGACCGGTTCGTGCCTCTCTTTCTCTGGTCGCAATTGGCACCCCTCAGCCATTGCTTATCTCGTGTATATCTTCTGTTCTACCTTCAACTAAAGATGTATCTTCCTCACAGCTTCCGCACCTACTTCCCCGACGCCTACAAACAACATTACCCCAATGCTCGAACCCATCTCTCTTCTAAAGTTCGTTCCACGCTTCCCGATGGAACCCCCCTCTTCGAAAAGACACGATCAAAGCGGCGGCGGCCTTTCACCGAAGAGGAGGACCGTGCTCTCAAGGAAGGGTACGAGAAGCATGGGACTGTGTGGGCGACAATCGTTAAGGACCCGGTCTTTCGGGACCAGGCCAGGCGTTCCACGGACCTGAGAGATCGCTTCAGGAACGCATTTCCGGAGCTGTACCAGGCGGCGGGATATAAGCCACGGAATGCTGCTCCCTCCGTCTCCAAAACGAAGGCAAAGAAAAGTTTGGGCAAACATACAAGGTCGGGCCTTGGGATGGGTGTACGTGCGGCGACAGACGACCAGCTCGCGATGTCGAGTACTGGGGATGGGATGGGGATGGGTGCCTCGGGCCCATTGCGGAGCAGAAGAAGGGCGCACACCACAGGCTTGCTGAGGGGCGGGACGAAGAGCGTGCCGCAGAGCACAGCATGCTCCGAAGACGAGGACAGCGACAGCGGGGTGGATGAACTCGACCCAGAAGAGTACCTCGAACCGTCTGTGAGGTTCAAGTCGCCTCCTACACCAGTCCTAGTGGACAACCTGTCAACGCTACTGACGAGGCGGCCTGACGGACTGAATATCGGTGGCGGAAAAGACAAGCTACTTGGACAAGGCATTGGGGAAGACCCATTTTCAGATGAGATAGAAATGGTCACACTGGAACAACTTTCTTCTGATGCACTAAGAACGATTCCTGTTTTCTCGCCCACCGGAAACCACACTACGAGTGATATGGATGCACTATCACAGACGTGGTCTTCAGGCATCAACACTCCGACGCATTCGCACCACGCGTGGTCGACTGCGGCAGGTTCACCGACTTCGTCTCACCTCTCCACGGACTATGACTGCCTCTTGAACTCGGGCACGCACTCGCATTCGCACTCTCCTTCCTTCTCTCATGTGCATAGCAGCCATAACACTAACACTAGCACTAACAATTCGGACGGCAGCCATATGATCGGTAAATCAGCCTGGGGGACGCAAGACTGGTTGTTCTCTTCCAACCCGCGGCTTGACCACACATCTTCGTCCACTTCAAACTCCTCCTCGTCCTACCTCTCCCCTGACGGAGACGCACATTCCCATACCCTGCCGCTCTCGCCACCTCCCTTCTCCCTCGCCTTCCCTTTCACACACCATGCACTCACTTCTAACCACAACCACCTCTCTTCCCACCTCAATCTCATCTCTCACAATCATGGCGTCATGGACCGGTATGACCTCCTCCCAGCCTCGTCTTCCCTCTCTCTCTCTCAGCATGCACACCTGCATGACTTTGCGTCGGACATCGGAGCCGGCGGAAGTGGCGCAGATGGGTTTTCCGATGCGGATGTTGAGTTCCCCCCAAACGGATTCCGGGGGTATACCCATCATTCAAACTATGCTGGCGATCTCATTTTCGGGGCGCGGGGTCCGGGATCCGGGCTTGGTACCGGATCTATGCAGGGGTACTATGGTGCTGGGTCTAGTTCTAGTCCAGGAGGCCCAAGTGATTTTGGGTATGGACTGGGACTGAGTGGTGTTGGGGGAGGGGGAGGGGGAGGGGGCATACACCCGATGCAATTGTCATTACCAGGTATCGATGAGATTGAAATCGCTGGGATTACGTTGGAGGATCAACAGCAACAGGGGCAGGGGGAGTCTCACCAACAAAGCAATAATGGTGATGTTGTTATTAAGAGTCCAGGTGCTGATTCCAGCAGTGCAAACATCGACGCTGATAGGGATGGCACCGACCTACACCTTAATATCGACCTTGGCCATAACCACAGCCAGATCCACCCGCAACAGACTCAGGGAAACAACAAGCCTCGCCGCCCCACTCTCATACATTCTCACTCACTGTCACACCTCGCCGTCGACCAACAGCCTTCACATCCGAAATTCGACCTCGACCTCGACGACCTTGTCGACCTCTCTCGCTCGCAGCATCCAGACGATGGATCCGACTTGGACCTCGGTCTTGAGCTCCACGCAACCCCGCCCGGCACGCCCTTGCTCACATCTCTTTCATTCTTTTCTTCAGGCACGCAGACACGGCTCTCTGATCCCTCTCGCCCACGATCTGCAAGACGATCGTCAGAGTCGGCAGAGTTCCATCACTACCACAGCTATGATAATCATAGTAGTGGGTCTGGCCAGCACCCTCATGGACGATCGATTTCGGTACCCCCGTCAGAGGCACGTGCGCGTACTTCAATAGGTGGGGGAGGTGCAGGCTTGGGGTCGAGGGCTGGCAGAGGACAGGAACGACAAGGAGAGAATACCACTGAGGGCCATGGTGGCGGTGGTAGAAACTCTGGGGATCTTTCGGTGGGAGTAGTGGCAGCGCAACCAAGGCTACACCACCACTCAGATTCCTTGTCTTACCCGTCCCAGATGCTCGCGCCCGTCCTCTCACAGGATGTGTGGAGATCGATGACCGGCGCTTCGCTGCCTGCTACGGGAGACATCAATCTGCCTTTCCTTGATTTGCACTATTATGGCGGGGGCGGGGTTGGCATGGGGGGCCATGCAATCATGACAGACACCTCTATGCTGAATAGAGGGTGGGAAGGAAACGGGAGGCAGGGGCAGGCACTGGATTTGGCAGCTACGCCGTCCTGGTTGACGCCCTCGAGGGTTCTCGGAACACCCCCTTCGCTCAGACAGCATCATGTTCCACGTGCTTGTGGAACTTCTGGCATTGGTGGGGGTGCCTCTGGGAAAGTGACAGAGGCAGGAGTGAGGACCAGTGGTGGTTTTCATCACAGGGGCCAGAGTGCTGTTTGTCCGAAGGATTTGGTGTTGAGAAGTGGTGATAACAAGAGGAAGAGGGCAAGTTGGGATAGTGCCCATGTTTAGGATGGAAAGTTCATTGCGATGAAAGAGTCATATGAAAGACTTATACGACGCATGCCTTGCATTTGCGTTTTCATACATCGGCGTTGACGGTGTCATACAGTTGAATGGATTCTCTCAACAATCCGATTACGGAGTTTCATCGGTCACCACCAGTGGGTGCAGCAAACTCGAATTACAAGACCCTGATTTGCTGCAAATCGTATTTTTGTTTGTGGTCTGGGAACCAGATACGAGTCGTGATTGCAGACGAGGGAAAACCAAGGGATAGGAAAGTGTCATGGTGTCGTTTCTTATTACAGTATTACAATTCAGTATATTTGTCCTACGTAGATCCTTATACAGTCCACACATGCCAGCAACATGCCAGGGCTGCTTATTTTTACGGGGACAGTGATTGCTTGATTGGCGTTGTTGGGAGCGCACACAAACTCCTGGACCCAATTGAGGGTTCGTGAATGGTGACCGGCGTATCAAAAATCGAGGACTCCAGAGATTTGCATAGTGCTTCGAATAACTTTCGCGAATCTTCCGCTCCAAAACTGCCGACAGTCATCGCTTTAACCAGGGTCTTAAACTTCGGCGCGACCTGTGGAATCTAATTTTGAAAATAGCCATCAGTGACCAGTCGGCTCGATAAGAGCACAGTGGCAGAACTCACACAAGTCAACAAGCGATCGATCTTCAAGGCGCACTCCTGGACGTCGAGCCGAAATGCCAACTTCGCATCATGATCATTGCTACGCAGACCCATGTCGAATTGCACAGCGAGTGAAAGGTCGGTGAAATAGTATTTCACTGGGTAGCGGGTTCTATCAAAATCTCTGGAAAAGCTAGGTCCACTGCTAAGGTCCACCATACAACAATATGGGTTCTGAAATGACAGTTTGGCAATGTTGAGTTCATGCATGAAGGTCAAGCCCTGATTTTTTAGCAATGGTCAAGACCCAGAATAGTAAGGGGATAATGGCCAACATATGCACCTCAAGGATCTGCCTAAAAAGATCGACATAGTTCGCAACGGTCTTGAATGGAGGGTCATCGTACGCACTGAGCCGCTCCATAACAACGAAAACTCTGTTGTCTCGCTTGACAATGCCACGGACGTGGGGGGCCGGGTTCCATGGATCGTGCCGTCGCTCGGAATGATTGAGGTTGATGAGTATACGTAGCTCCAGGGAATCATGAGGAAGGCATTTGATCATTACAGAATCCGTGGCTGTTGAAGGTGACGGCTCAAAAACAAGCTAGGATGCCACATTATTGTAAATACCGCGTTGTCCTTATATTTATCAAACGAGACAGGGGCGCACCATGTTTGAGGCGTCGGAAGCAAGAGAGGGGTTTTGAGTAAGGATGCGCTCAACTAATGCCTCACAGTTGCTGTTAGGAATGCCATGAGCATCTGCAGCTGGGCACCATGGCACGGACATACGTATCATAAAAAGAAAACGACGTAGCAGAAGAGCTTGACAGGGAACTGGATGATGGGGTTGAGACTGTACTCCGAAACATTGAATTTTCATTAGCGCTCCCTAGTCGAAACATTCGCTCCAAGGGATGTCCAAATCCATAGACATCAATGTATTCGAGTGTCGCATCGCTATCTCCGCTGTCGCTGTCCGAGTCCGACCCTGTGGTGGCAGAAGCCTGAGGCTCGGATTCACGGTGAGCTTGAAATCCCTTGAAGTTGGCAGGCTCGCTTCCAAAGTAAACATCGAGATTGGAGTGTGCATTAGCAATAGAATCAACTTCCATTTTGGAAGGGAGCAGATGAATCCGAGAGGAGGATGTGCTACTAGCCATTGTGGAGCGATAGAGCCATCCATTTGAAAATCATAGGGGTTTCATGGTCGAAGTTTGACACTGACAGGTGGCACGTGACGCGCGTAAATTTAACCGTGACAAACTTGAAGCCAAGCTTGTATGTACTTTGCTTGAAGACGATGGAGTCTTCAAGTACCAACATTACCATGGCAACTTTCGATGGGTTTAACTCACAACTTCAAGCAAAAGCACTCAAAGCCACGCGGAGCGCACTTGCCCTTCCTGCAGATGTAGCATTTCACCGCTCGATGGACTCGGGCTTCTCCAGAGATCTGGATGCTTTTTCTTCAGGCGTTCTTTCTCTCACAAATAAGCTACTGGGTCTTGTTGGTACTGCTAGAGTTACTCAGTCTGCGCGAACGAAAGGCAAAGCGAAGCTGGAAAGTCAGGACGATGTCGTGGATGATTTTCATTCTCTTGTGGTCGATTCTATGGATGAACTACTGGAACGCACGGTAAGCGCATGCGACAATACTCAAAAATTCCTTGTAAATTTCGATAGGATATATGCTTGGACCAATTTCTTGGTCGTACAAAACTTCCTGCGGTCGCTGTTAGCCTTCCACCGCAAAGGGCAAGTCAATCTGTAAAAATTCTTCATGGTTTTTCAACAACACTTCTTTCAGAAACAAGTTACACCGCGTGGCCAATTAGATCCCGTCGTTCAACACGCCTCTTATTTGAAAAAGCCACAGCTGTCATTCAAGTGCAAAGTAGAAAACAACGACCTGCCGTGGCATCCCACAATATCGCATAAATATAACGCCAAAGTCCCTTTAGGGTACGAACACCATGATCCTGATCTCGATATTAACCATAGCGACAATATATTGATGTGAGCGTGGTCCGCTGCATTCAACGAAGCTGACCCTTTTGTTAGATCATCACATCCCTACCGCTATGAAATCACTCACATAACTTACCCGGAAACCATGTTTAAACACACAACACCCACACCTCCAATGGCTTTCCAGGACACCCCCTTCACCTGGGTTGCTTCTTCGCAAGATCTTCGTTCCATGCTCGCCAAACTTCGAGCGGTTCCCGAAATTGCCGTCGACCTGGAGCATCACAGCTACAGATCCTTCGCTGGGTTTCTGTGCCTGATGCAGATCAGCACGAGAGAAGAAGATTGGGTAATTGATGCTCTTGCATTACGAGAAGAACTGACAGACTTGAATGAAATATTCACAAATCCGAATATTGTCAAAGTACGAATGCTGTTGAGGGCCTGTCGATGTGTTGACCCTTTTATTAGGTCTTTCATGGTGCCGACCATGATATCGTATGGCTGCAGCAAGATTTTAATATATATGTTGTCAACTTATTCGACACGTATCATGCCTCCAAACTCCTAGGTATCCCATTTAGTCAGCACGTTTGCGTACAAGTGTTCATTGTATCTTTCCAGATTTTCCACGCCATGGACTAGGAAATCTTCTCGAAATGTATTGTGATTTCTCCTCGGATAAACGGTACCAACTAGCGGATTGGCGTATCCGGTGCGTAGCAAGCCGAGACGGAATCTACATACACGTTCCTGATCGTCTTGCAGTCCCCTCCCTGAGGAAATGCTGCAATATGCACGTTCGGATACGCACTTCCTGCTATATATATATGACAACCTTCGGAACGCACTTTTAGACCGTGCAACTTCTCAATCTCCGTCATCTTCGAACACGATACCGCATCCCTCATCGTCGAGGAGTGCCCCACACGAGCTAATTAAGCGAGTGCTCGTTCGATCAGAAGAAACTGCCCTTCGGATGTACGAGAAAGAAGTCTACGATGCAGAAGGCGGTTCGGGAAGTAACGGCTGGGACACTTTGGCACGGAAGTGGAACAAAGGTACCCTGATGGTAGGGGGTCCTGGAATCGGTATCGGAGGTCTTCAAAGGGCAGTATATAAGAGTGTGCACAAGTGGAGGGATGTAACCGCCCGAGAGGAGGATGAAAGTCTAAGGTAGGCCTAATGCCGAACTATTCTGAAAATATCGTACCCATCGTTTTACAGATATGTCCTCCCAAACCATTTCCTTTTCCAATTGGCTGAACATCCACCGGCGGACATGACTGCTCTTCTCAAAGTATTCCCCTCCGTTCCACCTGTAATCAGAAGGAGAGCCAAAGAATTATTGGATGTAATTGGGGTCTGTCTTACCAGCCATCTGACGAATATTCCTACGCCCTCTGCTTCTGCATCTCGGGGTTCTGTCGATGAAGCAGAAACAATACATCCTACATTGACCGCAAACGCTGCATCCTCCCTAAGTTTGTGGACCAATGAGCAGTGTCAGTATACATTCCATGGTGGTGTCGAATTTGACTTATGTTTACGTTATTAGCTCAAGGGTCAATCGCCACGACTTCCTCGCTATTTGGCACCATTCTACAAATGCCCCCCCAAACCATCAATCCACCGACGGCTTTATTCAGGAAATTGCGGAGTTCCTTGTTCGGAAACATCATCCCAAGTACGTCGATCCCTGTAAGTGAATAGTTTTCCATTCATTCTCATCTGACGCTTCACGCAAAATGGCACATGTGATCCGGAAAATAGACACGCCGTCCAGACGATTCCCTCTTCCAGGAGTTGGTTGCGCGAATCAATGGCACACTGGTCGTACTGCCGTTGATGCCAAAGGTGTGATAATCACTTATGATGTCACTTCCAGGCTAATGCCTTTATCGTTCCTTCAAGCCCACAGCTGAACAACTAGCACAAGACCCGACGACGATCGAAGGAGCGACTATCCATGATCCGGTGCTTGGGATGGAGGTCGAGATTCCTTTCATCCCTGCCTCCCAACGTCACGCCACGCAAGTAGTCGACGATTCTATCATCACTGTTGGCCAAGCGAGACAGAAAAAACGTAAAAGAACTAAGACTACGGTGGATTATACCGATGCTTCTCCGGCCGTTGATTTGAATGCAAAGAAGACACGACAGGAACAAATAAACCCCACCCGCAAGGAGGAAGTTCCAAGTGGCGAGGAAGAACCATTCGATTTTGATGCGATTCCGAATATCCTCGATGATAATCCAGACCTAGAGGGATCATCCGTGAAGAAGAAGAAGCAAAGAAAGCAAAAACATGGTATGTACATCAATCAGAGAACATCGTGCTGATCATTTTTATCTCCGCAGGCGAAAGATTTTACGGAGACTTTCCTGCTCCACCGAAAGCACACAGCGAACTCAAGCGCGGAAACCAATCGTATACTTTTAAATAGCATAAAACGTCCACCCTGGGTCCGTGCTTTCTTTGTTTTATTTATTTTATTGGTGCCAGCTCGCCTGCTTGAATTTTATCGATGTTTTTTGCTGGTACGGTTTCTTTGCCCCTCGCGATCACTTCGGGATATTGGACTTTACTTCTGGATAAAAGTGAGCAAGGATGTCTTCGATTCCCACAATCCCCCGGCTTGGACAGTCATTATTTTCTACCATCCTTCCTTGATTCTACTGCAAGATGTCAGATGCCACGATAGAGAAGTCTGTAGAAGTGATTGAGGCCGACTTGACCACTAGGGAGACTTCCGTGTCCCTTGTGCCATTAATTTGGACTTGGATCAGTGAAGTAGCGGGACGCAAGGTATTTGGTTTCCAGGATTCAATTCCGGGAGATCTTAATATTGTATCCTAGCTGGTGTATATTACCTCTCTTTTTCTGTTCATTGTAGGATCCATTGTCGTAGCCGTGAGTAAGGGCATCGGGCTGTAAGCACGCAAACCCCTATTATGATTGCATCTGACAGCTCTCACTTTGACAGGGTAGTTGGTTTCCGAGCTCTCCAGGCGGTAGGGCAAGTCGAATAGTCCAATTTCTATTTTTCAAACTAATTCACTGGTAAAGGTCTAGTGCTGGCATCCTCAAGAGTACGACTCGCCCTATCCAATTTCTTCTGCCATTCTTCCTCTGCGTTCTTAATGAGCTCCAGTATTGGGTGAGGACCATCTGGATTAAATTCCAGCAAGCCGTTGGGTAGGTACGTATGGACCCCGAGGGGTTTACTAGCAGTAGGTTCAGGTGCTCGCGCACCGTCCACTGTATGTGCAAGGCCTTCGCTCGAAGTTTGACATTGCGTGACATTGGCAGATACAGGATCTGGCTGAAGGGGTTCAAGTTCTACTGGGATGTTCAACGGGTTGCGCACGTAAAAACCGACTAGAAACGATAGGAAGAAGGAAACCACACTGTCTGGTGAACCGCACTTCTGCAAGTCTTGTGTGTATGCAAAAGCTACCCGTAAGCCTGTTGCAAAGTCTCGACAGGGTGAGCGTGCCATGGAATTTGGTGGAGAAGTCCACAGTGACTTGTGGGGACCTGCCCCAGTTGCGACGAAAGCAGGAAAACGTTATTACATTACGTTTACAGATGACAACACTCGTCTAACACACTTGTACCTTTTGTGGAACAAGAGTCATGTTGGGAATGGAGTGGTGAACAGTGACAGGAGGAGTTAAGGACAAGGTTAGAGGATGAAGTTAATCTCAAAGGCTTGTGAGTGAGGGAGTCTGCAACAGGGAGGAATGTTATTATCATCTCCTACATGATGTGCAATATTTATACTACACAGTTAGGAGGTATAGTGTAATGCGCTCCTTTAATATATAAAGGAGGTATTCTGTAATAGACCCCTGTACCAGTTAATAATGGAATAACTATGTCATATCCCCTATATAATTCTCCAGATAGACTTGTCTATCATTGTATATTATAGGGGGTTCCCTGGATAGCATAGGAGACAGTCTTGGCAGTCTTTGTAGTCTTGGCCAGTCTATTAAGGGTAGCAGCTTGGGAATTAATATTATTCCCTGTGGCTGTGTTGGATTCTACCAGTGGCAGATCCTAACCCTAACCCTAAGCTTAGGACTTGTATTCCATCTCCCTAGGCTTGTTAACTGCCTTGGCTTGCCTGTATACTCTTGTATACATAATCCCAACACTCCCCCTCAAGCCTAGGCAGTGTAGGACAATGAGTGGAATGGTTCTGTGAATGTCATCACTCCCCCTGGAGTGGTTAATTTTCTTTCAGGTGCGTCAAAACCTCTGTGGATGGAAAACCCATTGGGAAAAACCAATCTCACCAAGGAAAGCTACTGAGTTATTTTTGACTGAATTCCCATCTCTTCCCTATGCCGTGAAAACTTAGGCTTTGGTAAAGCCTTTGTTAATATGTCCGCTGTTTGTTCCGGATCACGACAGTTTTGAATATCAATAATTTTGTTGGTGACTAAATCTCGGACCCAGTGATGCCGTATAGCGATATGTTTCGACCTCTGGTGAAATTGAGGGTTATGGGTTAAAATTACTGACCCTTCATTATCGCCTTGAATAATTGTTGGATTTTCTTGGGTGTATCCGAGTTCACCATACAAATTTCTTAGCCAAGTGGCCTCGCGTCCAGCTTCGGATAATGCGACATATTCCGCTTCCGTTGAGGATAGTGCAATAATTGTTTGTTTCTTTGATTTCCAAGTTATTGCTCCCCCTGCTGTCAGGAAAACATATCCTGTGGTGGACTTGAAGTCCTCAGAATTTGCAAATGATGCATCGGCAAATCCATGGAAAAGGTTATTGTTTTCAGTCTCATCCTGGGATTTTCTGTAAATAATTCCAAGAGTTTTCGTACCTGCTAAGTACCGTAGTATCCGCTTTATTGCACCGTGGTGTTGTAAGCCCGGGTTTGCGGTATATGCTGCCAATTTATTAACAGCGAAGCTAATGTCAGGTCGCGTGGAGTTTGCAATGAATTGTAGACATCCCAGTAATTTGGCGTATGAATTGCTCCGATTCGGCTCATTATAATCTGGGTTTTCAATTAATTTAATATTTGGGTCCATTGGCATTCCAACAGGGTTTGCATCAATCATGCCTTCTTTACGAAGGACATTCTCGATATATTTTTCTTGAGATATTTTGATGCTATCATTGGCGCATGTAATTTCTATGCCCACGATTTTGCTAGGCTCTCCAAGGTCGGTGACGTCCCATTCTGATGTTAACGCATTTTTCATATGCTTCATCATTTTATCTGCTGATGCAAAAAGCAAGGTGTCGTCTACCCATACCGTTATGATGCCTATATTTTCTTCATCCCGTCGAATATATGCACAAGGATCTGCCATTAATCTTCCATAATCATGAATTTTAAGTTTACCATCAAATTCGTTATTCCACTCTCGACCTGCCTGCTTTAATCCATAAAGCGGTTTAAATAGCTTGCATACTCGGCCTGTTCCATCATTACATCCTTCAGGTTGTTCCATGTATATAGTCTCTTGTAGCGTGCCATTGAGGTATGCGCCCTTTACGTCCATCTGTTGTATTTTTAGACCTTTCTCTGATGCGAGTGCTAAAATCGCTCGGAGTGTGTCCATTCGTACAACTGGTGAAAAAGTTTCTGTGAAATCATAACTGGGTCTTTGTGCATACCCTTTTGCAACTAGCCGCGCTCTGTATCGTACAATTTCCCCTTCTTTATTTCGTTTCTGAATAAATACCCATTTATTTGAGATTGGAACGGCATCTGGAGGTTTTTCGACAAGTTCCCAAGTACCCTTTTCTTTGAGCAAGTCTAATTCAATTTGCATTGAATCCTTCCATTCCGCCCATTCCGGGGATTGTTTTGCGTCTTTGAGACTGTTTATTTCGTCTCTGGCTATTATTGCATAGGCTTCTTCTATATTTAGAAAGGTTTTGTCATCTTCCTCTTCCACAAGGTGGTAAAGATGTTTGTAGTCGGTACGAATTCCACGAGTTTTCCGTGGTTCATTATCACTTGCACGCGTCTTCCGTGGTCTGGTGATATCTATGTTTCCCTCATTTTCATTCTGTTTACGCTTCCGAGGCTGCCTTGCCGGTTCCGTGATCTGTTGATCGGAGTTACCCGTCGGCGGCACATTCGGTGTTTCCCCACCAGACTCCCCCTCCATCGAGGGTGTAACATCAGTGTCTTCGGGAGGCTCAGGTTCATCTGTAGCATCTGTAAGTCGGAAGTTCCGAGAGGTGAGAACATTTCTTGTTTCGGCATTGTAATATTTTATTGCTCCCGCGCCGTCATTGTAGCCGACATATGCACGGCGCTTTGATTTAGGTAGCATTTTTCTTTCTTCTTTCTGGCCTTGTAATAATACCCATACTGGGGCTCCGAATTCACGTAAATTTGATACGTCCGGTTTTTTATTGTGCCAGCCTTCATAAGGTGTTGTTTCCCGAAGATGTTTGGTAAATGATCGGTTCCGGATATAGGCAGCGTGTAAGACTGCAAATTCCCATAAAAATTCTGGAAGCTGGTTAGCAGCCAGCATTGCTCGGGATAATTCGACCAGGGTTCTGTTCATCCTTTCCGCAACTCCATTCTGTGATGGTGAGTATGGTGCGGTAAGTCGATTTTCTATACCTCTTTCTTTGCAATATTTTTCCAGTTTTTCGTTAACAAATTCTTTTCCACAATCAATTTGTATACCCTTCGGCTTCTTGCCTTGTGTTTCCAAATGGGCAAGGTAATTTATTACCCCCTGTGCTGCATCACTTTTCTCTTTGAGACATTCAATTGTGACGAACCTTTTAGCATCATCCACAAATAGGAGATAATAATATTTGCCATTAATAGATTTGATGGCGTATTTTCCCCACAAGTCTATGTGGGTTAATTCTCCTGGTTTTGTGTTTCTTTTTGTCGACTTCGGAAAAGGCTCCTTGTGTTGCTTTGCACTGATGCAAGCTTCGCAATCCGGTTTAGGACTATTTTCGTCGACATTGAAACCGATCACCAATTTTCGGCTCAATAATTGTTGAAGTCCAGAATATCCTACATGTCCAAATCGTTGGTGCCAAGTTTCCCAATTAAGTGGTTTTACGTTTCCGACGAATGTTTGATTAACGGCAGGAGTTTTAGACGGCTTGCTTGAATTTTTTAATACCATTTTCATCTTGTATAAATGGTTATTAATTTTCTTTCCTTCTGCAAGTTGTTGTCCGTCTTTTGTTGTGAGGATTAATTTTCCTTGTCCTCCAATATATTTTCCGCCAGCCGCATCCCATCGCCCCAACGAAATTAAATTGTTTCGTGTTCCAGGCACATGTAGGACGTCTTCCAGATGAATATTAAAATTTTGATTATTGCATGTTGAAATTATTTCAACAGTTCCTTTGCCTGCAATTTTAGCTTCCAATCCACCTACCCCAGTTACGGAATTATTTTTCATTGGAGTGTATGTTTTGAAGGCTTCTCTTTGATGCGTGACATGCGATGTTGTTGCTGAGTCAGCCAACCAGTCGTAGTAGATCAAACACTTGTCCATTACGGCATCGTTATCGTTACAAGCATCATAGGAATCAAAATTATAATGTTCTTCTTGAGCTGAAAATGCAATAAATTCCTCCACAGCATTGGACTGTTCCACAGGTTTTATTTTCCCTTTTTCCTTATCTTTCTCCTTTTTCTTCCCCCAACAATTTTTTGCCTGATGTCCGATTTTTCCGCAATTATGGCATTTATTGCCTTGGAACTTTCGGCATTTACTGGACCAGTGTCCAGGGCGCTTGCAATGATCACAATATGGCTTCAGGGATTTTTTACGATCGGTAAGACGGTTTTCAAGGGTTTTCTCCTTTTGGGCGGTCGTCTGGATTTTAGCCAGGTTTACAATTCCGCCGGAGTTATTATTCCCGTTATTCCGGTTAAGCCGTAATTTGTATTCTTCCCTTAATAATCCAATAAATGCGTCCGAAGTTAAGCGACGCTTTGGATCTAAGTCATTTGGATCATTTGCGTTTCCGTTGTAGGGCTCGACATATGTTTGCCAAGAGTTTGGTAAGGATGCCGAAATGATCGATTTAAATCGGGTATCTGAGATATGGAATTCTATATTTGGAAACCTGTTGATCCAGTCTCGGTAAGACTTCAAGACGTCCAAATGCTTTAGGAGGTCGTCGGAATTATCAGCCTTTGTCTCATATAATAAACACTGCAGTTGATTAACTGTTTGATGTGCCTTGTTTTCATGAGTGACCGATAATGCGGTATACATAGCTTCTGCGCTTTGCTTTGATCCGACGTGATTTATTTGCGAGGAGGTGACGTTGTGGATAATGACTTGTTGTGCCCAAGTATCGTTTTTGTCCCAGTTGTAAGCACTCTCCGGATCTATATTTGGATCCGGTCGGTTTGTCTGCCCAAAAACATATCCCGTTATGTCACAATTAATAAAAACATGCAACATTCTCTCTTTCCATTCGTGCCAGTTTTCATCCGTCAAATGATCACGATCAGCGATCTTGTTTACGTTTGAGTATTCTTTGGTCCGAATTAAGGAAATAGGTATTCTTATAACCGGATCAACCTCTGGTGTATTGATCCGTTGTCTGCGCTTCTCTTGTGCTCTGGAAGTATATACTCTTCCTGATCGTTTAGGGGTTTCTTGTGCTGGGGGTTCCCCAAATAATGATAAATGGTCGTCTTCTTGGTCCCCTTCATAATCCATGTCTAGTTCAGGGTCAGGGCCCATAACCTGTTGGGAATGGAGTGGTGAACAGTGACAGGAGGAGTTAAGGACAAGGTTAGAGGATGAAGTTAATCTCAAAGGCTTGTGAGTGAGGGAGTCTGCAACAGGGAGGAATGTTATTATCATCTCCTACATGATGTGCAATATTTATACTACACAGTTAGGAGGTATAGTGTAATGCGCTCCTTTAATATATAAAGGAGGTATTCTGTAATAGACCCCTGTACCAGTTAATAATGGAATAACTATGTCATATCCCCTATATAATTCTCCAGATAGACTTGTCTATCATTGTATATTATAGGGGGTTCCCTGGATAGCATAGGAGACAGTCTTGGCAGTCTTTGTAGTCTTGGCCAGTCTATTAAGGGTAGCAGCTTGGGAATTAATATTATTCCCTGTGGCTGTGTTGGATTCTACCAGTGGCAGATCCTAACCCTAACCCTAAGCTTAGGACTTGTATTCCATCTCCCTAGGCTTGTTAACTGCCTTGGCTTGCCTGTATACTCTTGTATACATAATCCCAACAAGTCATGCCTTCACATCCTATAAGGACTACGAAGCATGGTGCAACACCCACTTGGATGCCCGTGTGAAGATCCTACACTCGGATCATGGAGGGGAGTATCTGGGCAAGGAATTCACTGTCTACTTAAAGTCGAAGGGTACATCACAGAAACTTACTGTGCATGACACTCCCCAGCAAAATGGTGTTGCAGAATGTCGAAACCGCACCATTGTCAAATGTATCCGTGCATTACTGCATGCTAGTGGACTTCCAAAGACCCTTTGGGGTGAAGCTGCACGTCATGTCGTCTGGTTACTAAACCACACGACAACCAAGGCTGTTGATGGGAAAACCCCTTACGAGGCTGCTTTTGGGAAGAAGCCCGATTTGCGGCATGTACGGGAATGGGGTGAAAAGGTGTGGGTGCATATCGAGGGTGGAAACAAGTTGGGTGGACGGGTAAAGGAGGGGGGTGTTGACGAGCAGAGCAAGGGATTCCGAGTTTACTGGCCAGATAAGAGGACAGTATCGACGGAGCGCAATGTCTATCATGACAAAACATGTGCGTTAGTTGATCGTCTCAAGGGGGAGGATTGGGAGTTTGTCGAAACGACAACTGACTTACCTAAATCTTCGACACCCACTAATCCCACTCCAACTCAACCTGCTGTGTCACAAGCTGTCTCTTCTCCTACTGTTTCCTGTGCCCCAAGTCCAAGCCCATCTGACCACCAGGATCTTCATGAGCCTGTCCCTGCAAAACGCGTCAGGAAACCAAGTCAGCGCATTCGAGACCTTATTGAAGGCCATGGCACCACATCTGCACGTCCATCTGACCCTACCATTTCCACAGGAATACAGCTGCCTCTCGTTGTGGAAGAAGCCCCAAATCAGGTGCTTGAGGGGGAGGGATTGGCGGACTGGATGATGTTGGCCGATTTTGAGGAAGAGTATGCGATGGCTGCTGAGATTAGTGAAGTTGAGGCTTTGGAGCCGAGATCATTGGCGGAGGCAAAGCGTCGTCCTGATTGGCCACTTTGGGAGAAGGCTATCCATGAGGAGTTAGCACTTTTACGAGAAACTGGTACTTGGGAACTTACCAATCCACCTGCTGGAGCCAACATTGTAGGCTCAAAATGGGTTTACCACGCGAAGAAAGATGCCACTGGAAATGTTATCCGCTACAAGGCATGTCTTGTTGCCCAAGGATTCTCTCAAGTACCTGGTGTCGACTACTTTGACACTTTTGCTCCTGTCGCAAAGCTTGTGTCGATTCGAGCTGTTCTGGCTATGGCTGCTGCTGAGGACATGGAACTCCATCAGATCGACATCAAGGGGGCATATCTTAATGGAGAACTCACCGAACAAGAGAAGATCTTCATGCAACAACCTCCTGGCTATCACGCTCCAAACTCCTCTGGCAAAGTGTGCCGTCTTCGAAAGACCTTGTATGGTTTGAAGCAGTCAGGAAGACGCTGGTATCAGAGGCTAGTCAAGATCATGGTTCAGCACCTGGGATTCTCGTGTTGTGATGTCAACCAGGCTGTCTTCTTTCGGCGAGAAGGGTGAATGAAAATTGTTGTCCTTGTGCATGTTGATGACTGCACGATTGCGGCGACCGCAATCATGTTGATCGAGCGTTTCAAAAAGAAAATCGCCAAGCACATCGAGATAACCGATCTAGGAGAACTCCACTGGTTGTTAGGAATCGAGATCAGACGCGACCGGGAGAAACATACCATTCACCTCTCCCAATGTTTGTATATTGACTCTATTCTCCGTCGTTATAACCTCCAGGATCTGAAGCCTGTTTCTATTCCCATGGAAACCTCCATCCATCTCTCAACATCCCAGTCGCCTGCTACCACTGCCGAATTTGCTCAAATGCGCGATGTGCCGTATCACGAGGCCGTTGGCTCGTTGATGTATGCGTCACTTGGAACACGCCCGGATATTTCGTTCGCCATTCAGACCGTCTCACGTTTCTCCATGAAACCCGGACTTATTCATTGGGATGCCGTAAAGCGGATTTTTCGGTACTTGAAGGGTACAAAGGATCTTTGGTTGTCGTATGGGCATGCGAAGATTGACTTGGCTGGATATGCCGATGCTGATGGGAGTATGGCTGAGGATAGGCATGCTATTTCTGGGTACGCATTCATTGTTCATGGGGGAGCCATTTCTTGGAGCGCTAAACGTCAGGAAATCATCTCGTTGTCAACCACCGAGAGCGAATATGTTGCTGTGACTCACGCGGCAAAGGAAGCACTCTGGCTTCATTCACTCATCGAACAGCTTTTTGGCACCACCCTATCTCCCACCATACTTTTCTCCGACAATCAGTCTGCTATTGCACTCTCGAAGGATCACCAATATCACGCCCGTACCAAACATATCGACATCCAATTCCATTTCATCCGCTGGATTATTGAACAAGGTTCGATTCGGCTCATTTACTGTCCTACCGATGACATGATCGCCGACACACTCATGAAGGCTCTTCCATCAGCGAAGGTCAAGCATTTTGCTTCTGAACTTGGGCTATCAACAACTTGAGGGGGAGTGTTGGAATATCAAGCATGACTCGCCCGCATGGGTAACCCCGCCTGCCCGCGTTTTTACCTACTTTTCCGGATCTTCTGTGCAGCTATGTGCCACTATGCCGATGCCACTGTACGTTTCTATTACTACCTGTAATTCCTTTCATATTACTGCATTGCTATTGCTCTCGTCGAGAGCCTTTCCTTTTGTTCTCTCAAAGTAGTTAGCTTACTTTACTGTGTGCTACAAGTACTGTTACGTGGACTTGTCTCCCCTCAGTCATTTGGCTACCACTTACGCGTACAAACACTGAGGTGAGATCATTACTTACTATGCTCATCTGTTCGTACTCACCGTTGTACTCTTAGCTCTATTATTAGGTGAATATACTCTACACAGTCGTTTGGCTACCACTTGCGCGTACAAACACTGAGCTCTATTATTAGTTTCTACGTTTGTTACAACCAGACCTAACTGGACCCTAACCAATCCCTAACTGGTACACCCCCCAGCGGTGTGGGAATTATATAATTGTAGTTGCAGTGCAAAGCGGGCATCCAATGAGAGTAATATATTGCAAAAAACAGTATTCTAGTTAGAACATATATTGCAAAATAGCCTTCTAAGCTAGAGGCTAGTTTGCATGCAAGTTGGTATCTAGGAGAAGGTCAGTTTGCAAAACACTGCCAGCATGTAGTGCATATTGCACAATAGACTCCAGACCTTTCAAATGATCCCACTTGTCATCATACAGTAGTGGATCAGGAAGTGGGCCACCCTGACTAGTGGACCACTTGGCAGTTTCTCCCTGTAGCTCACCGTAATTCCAAAACTTCTGATTGCGAGCTGTAAGTATGCCATTCGATACACCTTTGGGCAACGCAGGAACCCGTGGTGATGAAGTGGTGATCCATTGTGGGCACTTTTGTTTGGCCGAACCGGCAAATTGGCTATTTGGCTAAGCTTGGTCACCTGGCCCAATATGGAAATGCAGTGCAGTCAGCACGTTTGTTCTTCAATTCCTTCCAAATGTTGTATACACGTTCCTCACATCCATGCAACTACCATCCACAACCCATTCATCTGCAACGAGTCTGTAAAGGCTATCTGATACAGGTTTTATGGCCCCATCCCTTTATCAGCGGACCTGTACATGGGTAGATTCCTTGGCCACCTGCAGCTGAGGATGGCTCCGTACGCTGCTGGACTATATTAGATCCATATCATGCTGACCTTGTCCTTCCTTTCATCTGACTTTCAGATTTTTATGAAATTTATTCATGTGGGCAGAGGGACCGTTACATCTGGACATGTGTTTTTGGTGTGGTTGCGTCAAGAGATTGATGTGTGCTTCTGAGGCAGTCTGAAGGGAAACAGATGACTGCAGTGTGTCATACACCCCCCTTCCTCATGTTTTCCATGCGACTAATTGGCTGCAACATCCAGATTTTGAATGTAACCCTGTTCTCGCACTCTGCTGTTCTGCACGAAAACGTGCACTCATACATGAATCTGTGTCATGCCCTGTACCTACAAAAATGCAGTATACATGAGGTTTTGAGGTCCTCTGATAGATAACATGGTATCTGGTGCTCATATAAGCCTGCTGCCTTGCCGTGCTCCATCGCCCCCAGATACAACGCACTTCACCCATTCGTCGCACAATCTCCAGCTTTCTCTAATGTCCACTTCATTCTCACCATATCCTACTGTGGATGTACCTAGTGACATTCTTGACAAATCTCAGGAAGAACGTATGCAGCTTGCTTTGGCTGCAATTCAAGGGTCCGGTACCAAAGCCAACGGCAATCCCAACTACTCCGTCCGTCAAGCTGCGAAAGACTTTAACATCCCACGAACCTCCATTTCTCATCGTTTGAAGGGTACGTTGTTGCATTGTTATGTTTTTGTACTTCTGAGTTTCTGTGAAGGTGGCAAAACTCGTCAGGAAGCACATGTCAATGAGCAGCTTCTAACGGCAGCACAGGAGGAGATTTTGGTCAAGTGGATCAAAGTACAAGGTCGCCGTGGGATTCCGCTCACTTATGCGACGGTTGCATTGTATGCGGGAGAGATTTCTGGTCAGCAGGTGGGGGTATCATGGCCCAAACGGTTCCTCAGGCGTCATCCAGACCTGAAGATAAAGAAAACACAAGGGTTAGAGACAGCACGCGCAAAGGCACTGAATCAGTTTGTGGTGGGCGACTTCTTCAACATGCTTGACAAGCTGATCAAGGAGTACAACATCGCACCTGAGAACCTGTACAATATGGATGAGAAGGGTGTTCAACTCGGCATCGGTGCGAAGGTTGCAGTATTGGTGGATAGTGATCAGAAGACAGCCTATTCTATTGAAGATGGTAACCGAGAGCTCGTTACAGTCATTGAAGCGATCTGTGCTGATGGTTCTACTGTTCACCCTGCCGTCATATTCCAGGCAAAGAGGCGGAATGCTGAGTGGGGTCGTAACAATCCGTTGAATGCTAGGTATGTGATTAACCTATTCCGATACATAGGATCCATGCTCATGTTGTGTTTGCAGCATTTCTCTTTCTCCGAATGGGTGGACCGATCAGGAGCTGGGCTCCGCGTGGCTACAGAACGATTTTGATCCCGCGACCAGACAGAAAGCTGCTGGACGCTATCGCCTCTTGATTCTCGACGGTCATAATTCACACTGTACCTTCAAGTTTTGCAAATATGCAGCAGATAATCAAATCATCGTCATTTGCCTTCCTCCCCACACAACACATGCTTTGCAGCCTTGTGACGTCGGTGCTTTTGGACCCCTAGCCCAGTCATGGAAGCACGTTGTAACACTTGCATCGCAATCCCTCATTGCAATTACGAAGGCAAACTTCTTAGCCTACTACCACACAGCTCGAAGCGAAGCGTTTAAATCAACCACGATCCAGTCTGCCTTCCGTAAAACAGGAATATGGCCACTAGACTGCGACGTAATCCCTCAATCAGCCTTCGAGCCATCAAAGAACACGACTACACAGGCAGCACAGCCCCTTCCTGCACGTCTCCCCTCAATCCTCAGTCCGATTCCAACACCCACCCCAACACCAATTATGTCAGCTGCAACAGCCGACACGCTTGAACAAGATGACACTACACCGACGGAAAGGTCTGGTGGCGAGGGTGTTGATGAAGATGAACCAACACAACAATACCACATTGAGGTGCCCCAGCCGCTTCCAGGCACAGCGTCGCGTCAAGCGCTGCGGGCGGAGAATGCTATGCTTCGTGACATCATTGCACAAGCTGGTGTTGCCTTGGAACAGGACTTTGCACAGATGAAGTTGATGGAACTAGAGAACAAGAGGCTGAGAAAACGTGCATTTGAGAAGAAAGGACGAAAGAGGCAGAATATGCCCACCTCAGGACGCGCATGCCACATGACTGCAGCAGAAAATCTTGACTGGCTTGCTCGACATGATTGGGAGAGCTTGATGAAGGACGTTTTCAAGGAAGCGGCGCCTCGGTTCAAGGTTCTGAAGAAGAATATCGCGGATTACCAGAGAGTGCTTGAAAAGGAGAAGAAGGCTGCGGAACGCGCGGCAAAGACAGCAGCAGCAGCCGAGGCAAAGGCGTTGAGGGCTCGAGGTCATGGAAGAGGTACGAGAGGGGGTGGGAGAGGTCGAGGCAGAGCTGGGCGAGGTCGAGGTGCTGGGGTAGCAGAGGGAGGGGGTGACGACAATCAGAGTTCAAGTTCTGACAATGATGAAGGTACTGGATCATCAGGAAGTAGCTCTGATTCTGGTTCTGAGAGTGAGGCAGAGATACCCATCCTTTGATCGCGCCGACAACGCCCAGTTCGGTTGATTCAAGCCCACCAGGAAGCGGTAGTAGCTGCTGATGATGAAACCCAGCCCAACAAACCTGATTTGCCTCCTCCAGCAGTGGCCACCCAACCTCGCCCCCGTCCGCGCATGTTACATCGGCCTGCCAACACCGAGGATGTCGAACGAGATGGAAACATGGCGACAATCGAAAATCAGGCCCTTGAAGTAGAGAGATCCCTTCCGTCGGTTGGAGGACAGCCTTCTGCTCATCCTTGCATGGTTGATCCCCCCGCTGCAAGCAAGGTCAGGCTCGGGGATGGTGAAACCACTGTGCAGGACTCACAGCTCAGCAACGTGGACAAATTACCTGGGATTGATGTTAGCCAGCAAGTTGGATTGGTAGAGACTACTGTTGATATACCGGAGGGAGGGCATGTCCAGCAGGATGTCGTTGGAGTTGACAACGATGGGAATCAGAGGGTTCGGCCTCCAAGGTGAAATCCTAGACGTGGAAAACAATCAGATAGCTGAAAATGTGTATATTCTGGTAGAATGAATACCTCTTGATGCGATCTCAAAGTTTTGAGAGCATCCGTTGCTCCAGTCCTCCAGAATGGCGGTGCGAAGTTGAGGCAGTCGACGACGACGCAGGTTCCCACGGGTGGTCCACATCATCGATTTTCCCAATCTGGCAGTCTGTTTGGAAAAATATTCCCAGTGTATCAACGACGGCTCCTAAAATTACCGTTCGTCAACACCCTCTTCCTCATGTCCTGGCCTACCCTTCTGACTCTTTAAATCTATTCTAGGAGGCATTGGAATCGAAGTACATGCTTTTTGGGCTTCAGTGGCCCACTTCACGCCCTCGGACTGTATCCTTCTGCTCCATGTAAGCCCAGTCAATTTTCACCCTCTCATTGCTCACAGAGTCCTCAGCAAATGCCTCTCTGCAAAGTGATACAGTTGCAGCACTGTACAAACAACTCAAGAAATATGCTTTCCTCCAGGTATTGTTATGACATCAAATGTTCTGAAATCCTTTCTTACTCCATGAAGGTTTGTGGGACTCCTGTGAGTGGCAAAACTGTATTTGCCCAATTACTTGTGGACCATATCTCCCAGCAAGACCCTGATGTGCACATCGTTTGGGTTTACAGATGGTCAGAGGTAGAAGAAAGTGGCAACTATTGCACGCATCTTAAACAGCAAGGCTGGCTAGAACATGAGAAAACGGTGTTCATCTTTGATGAAGGGCAACTTTCTTATGATGATGCACAACTCTGGGGTGAATTTTTCGGGTCCATGCATGACCACAAGGAACGTTGCACCATCATCTTTGCTAGCTATGGCAGCCCAACATTACATATTGACATAAAGGGGGCCTCAATGGTCATCTCTGATCCCCAGTGGGTCACTTTGTGTCATGTTACATATGAGGATGACCTTCCACCAGTTGAACTCCTCTTCACCTGAAGTGAGTTTAATGATCTGGTCATCAAGCAATATCCTTTCTTGGGGTTTTGTTTTCATTTATCCTTTTTTAATGCACTTTTTGATATCACCAATGGACATGTGGGGGTGATCCATGATTTCATAAGGATAATCATTGCTGACAATGTAAGTCCCTTTGTGTTTATGGGAGTGACAGCCTGACATCAGGCTTCAGTCATATTGTAAACTCAAGCTAGCCACCAGTGGGCTTTACACTTGGGATCCATTTCTGGCTGAAAAGTCAGTCCATGTAAGTCTGCAACCAGACTCATGACACAAACATAGGTGGCTACGCAGCCACCGTGTGAACATTGGCGAACATCGGTGAACTCATATGCTCAATGCAGCCACTTTCCAACACGGTTTCAAATGTAATATATATACCATCTTTTTTTCCTTTGTTGCCCCACTCTTTACCTTGTGCAACAAAGGTATAGTTATTTACCAACCTCCTCATGTACCTTAGACTGACTCTTTACCTTGTGCAACAAAGATAACGTGATCCTGTCTTACTGTCCGACTTAGTGAGGCTATCTAACCAGGCAGCCTTTCACTTTTTTTTTTGACACTGACTGCATTCTTCAATACCTGACAAACTCACACTGTCTCGGCAACCCTCTACCTCGATTCCACTCCTCACCAGGAGTGCGAGAAGACAGTTGCAGGACTCTGGCCAACTTGCCAAACTCCAGACACTAACAGACACACACCAATGCCCCAAGCCAAACAGCCTGGCATTTCTGCCCCCATCTCCATCCACCAGTACTGACTCATCTAACAACAAAAGTACACCTACCACAGCCACCTCCCATCACATCCACTGAGCCACCTTACCTGCTGCCCGAATTGCCATGTCACCAACTACACAACCCCTTGCTGAAGTCAAGGTCACGAAGATGAAGGAATGCCCAATGCTCACTGCTGGCAGAATTACCCCACTCATCATGCAGTCATGGACCCTCGCATGCAAATGATACAAGAAGCATGGTGGGAAGACCAGTGCTGAAATTGTCAGTTACGTTGCTGAGGGGATGTTTGAGCCACACCTTGTTTCTTGGTATTAGGCTGATCAAACTCGGATTGATGCCCTCACCCTGGATCAGTATCTCACTGAGCTGGCCCAACTGGTCCTTGAGAAGAACTGGTCCCATGGCATCCTTGAAACCATCCTCTCCTTGACCCAAGGCAACCAGGCATTTATGGATTGGAAAATAGAGGTTGAGAACCTCAACGCAATCCTCACCACCTCAGCGCCAAGCAAAGCGCTCACCAAGGACCAGCTCAAGGTCCAACTCCAATCCAACCTCCACCCAGACCTGAGGCTCAACCTAAGCCTCAAACCAGTCCTAACCACTGACCTCACTACCTAGGCCTTTGAGGTTAAGGAGTGGGATGACCGTATGCGGGCTAAAGCTGCCTGGACCCAGAAGATGATTGATGCCTTGGCTGCTGCCTGCGCTGTGCACCGAGGTGAAAAGAAAGATCTCCTCTCCCGCCTCACAGATGCACCATCAACCCCTGGCGCCTCTACCTCCACTGGCCAAATTAAGAAGGCTGAGAGAATTTGCCTCCCAGCCCTCACTGAAGCCAAGAGATCCCTCATCTGTGACCATGATGGATGCACCTGGTGCCGGAAACTCAACATTGGCCACACCTTCACCAACTGCCCAATGGTTGCAACTAACTCATGGCCTGACCCAGCAACTTATGTGACCCTCACAGCACCAGCCCAGAATGTTGCAATGGCAGCTGGACACATCTCAGATGTTGACATAGATTCATGCATCACTTCCCCTGTCAATGTCCCCCTCACTGTCCCACAATTATACACCAACCTCTTTGCTACTGGTCCCCTCATCTCTGAATTTCCCATGCCAGTCCAACCACTAATTGATATTGGATTGGTCTGCACAGTAATTAGCCTGGAGCTTGTCGAAAAACTCAGCCTCCGACAATATCGTCTCTCTGCCAAGGAGAACAACATGTCCTCCTTATCGATGCTGCCACTTGTCTCTGAGGAATATGTGAAACTAGATCTCAGCTCCAAACAGGGATTATGGAAGTTGGGGGTACATAAGATGAAAGTAAATAAGGGACTATCATTCCCCATTATCTTAGGAATGCCATTTCTTTCATTGGACCAGATCCTGATAGACCCACATGAGTGAACAGCCATCAACAAATGCACTGGCTACGACCTCATGAACCCTCCTCCTCTCACACCTCAGGCCTTAAACATGCCTCAAGAAACCCCCCCAACCCTGAAGAAGGTTCGGGTACCCAAACCAACCACTCTTGAACAGACTGGAAAACCAACACTTGCTGGCTACCTCCTTCCTGGCCCTATCATGGCTGCTGTTCGAGACTGCATTGAGGGCCTCACATTCCAAGTGGCCCTTGAAGAAGCTGACCAAAAAATGAAGGTAAAATTTGCCAACCACAACCACTTCCCACTTTGGCTGCCAGACAGCACTGCCAAAGTCCCCAGTCACATGTTCCACCACATCTGGCTCAAAGACCCCACCAAGGTCAATAATGGTAAAGGATATGCAGCACCAAAGAAATATCAAGAATCTTGGAAAAGATTACTTGATGACCACCTGAAGGCTGGCCAAATACAACCATCTTCATCAGAATATGCCTCAGTGGCATTCTGTATCCTAAAATACAAAGCTGGTGTCCCAGACGTAACAGTTGACCCCCGCTGGGTAAATGACTACTGGACCCTCAACAGTAACACTGTCCGAGATAACTTCCCCCTACCTCGCGTTGATGACATACTTGCTGATTGCAGGAAGGGAAAGATCTTTGGGAAGATGGACATGTGTTACAAACTGATCTCATAGGGCAGAGTTACGGTGGTGTCCGATGAAGTTCTGATGTGGTAAAGGACTTGGCTTCAATCTATAAGAGATTGTGCCCTTCTTTACGCCCGTTGTCCAATTTACAAGGAGACGATAATAAAAGCAGAGGTCTGGCAGAGTTCCGGAAGTAAGAGACGAAGGGGACTTAGAGTTGAGAGTGTTGGAGAAGTAACAATGCAATAATCAAACTGAAGTTACAAGTGATGGTATCTAGGTTTTATAGTAACTAAGTAACTGAGGTAAACTACGGTGGAGCCTGTGGAGTACCGAGTATGCAGTGCTGAATGACTGATGCACTCCGAGAACACATTGGAAAAATTTGCTATGTGTACCTCAATGACATCATCATCTGGTCACAAACCATGGAGGAACACAAACGGAACTGCAACACAGTTCTTCAGGCCCTCCGTGAAGCCAGCATCTATTGCAACCAGGCAAAATCCAGCCTGTTTGCCAATGAGTTATGTTTCCTTGGCCACATT
This sequence comes from Tricholoma hemisulphureum, assembly GCA_964034925.1. Classification (NCBI taxonomy): domain Eukaryota; kingdom Fungi; phylum Basidiomycota; class Agaricomycetes; order Agaricales; family Tricholomataceae; genus Tricholoma; species Tricholoma hemisulphureum. The sequence goes on along the minus strand of OZ035930.1, from coordinate 7,386,489 downwards.
GTCTCTGGGGTTGGAATCAAACCTGACCCATGCAAAACTGACTGTATTGCAGCCTGGCCCCAACCAACAACTGCCACCAATGTCCGAGGTTTCTTGGGACTAACCAGATACATTGCCACCTTCCTTCCAGCACTTGCAGAATACACAAGTGTCCTCACCCCCCTCACTACCAAGGAATGCAACCAATGGTTCCCCACATGGACCCCAGAGCATCAGAACACATTTGACCACATCAAACAACTTGTTCTCAGTGCTGACTGTCTTACCATAATCAATTACCAAGACAAGGCATCAAACATCTATGTCACCACTGATGCCAGTGACTGCTGGACCAGTGCTGTGTTAAGCTTTGGCAAAACCTGGAAAACAGCCCGGCCAGTCACCTATGACTCCTACCAGCTCAATGATGCCGAGAAAAATTATCCGGTCCATGAGAAGGAGCTTCTTGCCATTGTCAAGGCACTAAAGAAATGGCGATCCCACCTGCTTGGTGCCCAGTTCAAAGTCTTCACTGACCACCGAACTCTCGAGTACTTCCAATCACAGAAGGAGATGTCAAGATGCCAAATGAGATGGTCAATGTATCTTGCAGATTTTGACCATCACATCACCTACATCCACAGTGAAGACAACACTGCTGCCGATGCCCTATCCCACATGCCTGATGCCATGCCTAATGCCTGCCTTGCAGCCTGTGCGATGGCACACACACAGAATGCACCCAAAACCCTGACTGCCAGCATACTTAATATTGCCACTGACTGATCTCTGCTTGATGCAATCATTACTGGCTATGAGACCAATGATTTTGCCAAACAACTCACCAAGGACATCAATATGGGGAGCATCGAAGGGGCAACCCTCACTGATCAACTCCTTTATGTTGGCCACCGGCTGGTGATTCCACAAGATCTCCAAGTCCATGAACTCCTTTACAACCTCACCCATGACACTCTGGGCCATTTTGGCTTTGACAAAAGCTATGAATCCATCCATGGCTCCTACTACTGGCTGAACATGTGCCAGGACTTAAAGAAAGCATACATACCATCATGCTCTGAATGCCAGCGCAATAAAACCCACACTTCCAAACCCATTGGCCCCCTACACCCCCTACCAGTCCCTGATGACTGTTTTGACACTGTCGCACTGGATTATATCGGACCACTCCCTGAGGAGGATGGAAAAGACACCATCCTGACCATGACTGACCTCCTTAGTGCCAACATATGCATTGCTGGTACCCACTCCACATACACTGCCACCCAAGTTGCTGTTGTGCTCTTCAATGAATGGTACTGTGAAAATGGCCTGATGCTCCACCTCATCTCTGACCAAGATGCTCTCTTCACCACTGAGCTTTGGACAGCCCTCCATAAGCTCACTGGTGTAAAACTGAAGATGTCAACTTCTTACCACCCCAAGACTGATGGCAGCAGTGAATGGACCAACAAAACCATGAACCAAGCCATCCAGTACCATGTTGACAACAACCAGAAGGGGTGGTTAGCCAAACTCCCCTGGGTACGTTTTGCTATCATAAACACCATGAACTCATCCACTGGTTTCTCTGGCTTCCAACTGAAGTCTGGGCAATCCCCCCGAATCATCCCTCCAATTGCACCACTCCCTGGCAATGCCACTACTGAACAAACTACTGCACATGACATAATATCCCAAGTCACAATTGATGTCCAAGAAGCACAGGACAACCTCCTTGCAGCAAAAATCAGACAGGCATACCATGCCAATGAACACCAAGCACCAGAAGATGTCTATGAGATTGGTGACCTTGTCATGCTCTCTACAGAAAACAGGTGCCAGAACTACAAATGCAAAGGAAAAATGCATGTTTCCAAATTCATGCCAAGAAATGACAGCCCCTACGCCATCACACACACCTTCTCCGAATGCTCAGAATACACACTGATACTCCCCAACAACCCAAACACCTTCCCTGGTTTCCATGCCCACCTACTCAAATGATACATCCCAAATGACCCCCTCCTCTTCCCTGACCATGAGCCTGCCTGGCCATGACCCATCATTACTGAAGATGGCATTGAGGAGTGGTACATCGACAAGATTGTGGATGCTCGCCATTGTGGATGAGGTGTGCAATACCTTGTCTGCTATGAAGGATATGGGAAAGAACATGATGAGTGGCATCCTGGTTCAGAAATGATTGAGACAGATGCACTTGACAGATGGGAAGCTGAGAATGGGACAGAGGTTTGACACCCTCACAATTCTTTCAGGTGGGGAGGAGTGTAAGTCTGCAACCAGACTCACGACACAAACATAGGTGGCTACGCAGCCACCATGTGAACATCAGCAAACATCAGAAAACGTAGGTGGCTGCACAGCCACCATGAACATTGGTGAACTCATATGCTCAATGTGGCCACTTTCCAACACAGTTTCAAATGTAATATATATACCATCTTTTTTTCCTTTGTTGCCCCACTCTTTACCTTGTGCAACAAAGGTATAGTTATTTACCAACCTCCTCATGTACCTTAGACTGACTCTTTACCTTGTGCAACAAAGATAACATGATCCTGTCTTACCATCTGACTTAGTGAAGCTACCTAACCAGGCAGCCTTTCAGTCCATGAGATTTGCTATGGAAGCTTGAGAGTTCTGCTACCACCTTCAGAAGGGGGTTACCATCAAATAGGGAACTCCAGGCCCCAACCACCGCTGGCATTTTCTCTACTGTCCTTTGTAGGAATGTTGTAATGGAAGCTGACTTCAAGACTGAGGATGAGAAGAGTGCACTCAAGGCATGTTTTCATAATGGATGGCTCCAAGTGGACAAGCTTGGGATCATGGACTTACCAGATGACGTTGGGTACTACTTCCCATCATCACTCCACCACTGGTATGTGGAGTGGAAGCTGTCAGATAGCCTCCCCCCAACCTGATTCCAAACTAACAGCCTCCTGGACTTTGTGATTGACATCATTCACCTGTTCTTCCCACAGCATCTCTCGGCTAAACTGTCAGAAGTACAATTTTCATAAGACATTTAATACTATTATTTTTGATATTTGGTCTTGATGACACTTTTATGTACATGCAGTAGGCGCAAGGTCCTTATGATCGAACGCATGGCTAACACGCAGCCCAATTGGACTCATGGTATGCACATGTAAGCTGTGCACCTCACGCTGTAGGCATGGGATGCTGCGCCTGCTGATGACTCATGCCTTATGCATGGCCACAATCAACACATGGTTACCACATGTATAGTAGTTGTTAGGACAACACTAAACACAGGGTCTAGCGCTGGCTCTCACAGTCAAACCCAAACAAAGGGGGGATCTTGTAGTCTAAAGGCAGCCGCACGTTTAGTGGGTAAGCCTAAGAGAACTCGATTAGAGTCTCTAGGCGTAATATTAACCATTTATATACTACAATACATGAGCTAACAATGAGGTAACCGCATGTGCTACATGAGGCATCTGATCCATGCTTGAGTCATGAGGCGTGCGTGATGTTCGGACGCCATGTGTTTACCGTGTGTCTGCTAACTCTATAATAACCACAACAGGTATAAATAAAAGGAAATGCGTAACTAAATAGTGTTAAATGTCTTTGAAAAATCGTACTCTTGACATCACCCCCTCTTTAGGGCTCGGATTCCAGACGAGACACAAGGCCCTCCAGAGTCTCGGTGAAGTTTTCGTACGGGCGAAACTGAAAATGCGCCAACAATCTAAGTTGACGTGGGGCGGCGGGGTGCGTTCAGTGGAATGCTGCGATAGCCTCCGTTGCGTGTTCCAGGTTTGCGGCGGGTTCCCAGGTGTTGTTTTCCTCGGTATACCCTTGCCATTTCACCAAGTACTGCAGCTGGTTGCGGCGCAGCCTCGAATCCAGTACCTCTTCCACGTGGTACTCTAACTCTCCTTCTATCTCTACCGGTGGCGGTGCTTCGGCTCGCTGTTCTGGGATCTTTGATGCCGTGTGAGGCCTGACCCTGGATACATTGATCACCGGATGGATTTTGATCGATGTCGGTAATTTGAGTTTCACGGCGTTCTGGGATACGATCTCCGTGATGGGATAGGGGCCCAAGCGCTTTTCTGCCAATTTGCGCGAGGGGCGATTCAACTGCAAGTCCTCAGACTCCAGCCACACCTTGTCACCTACTTTGTACGTTGGAGCTTCTCCCCGTATCTGATCCGCGTACCTCTTCATCTCATCTCGCGCTTTTGTTAGCGCGGCGTGCGCCTCCTCGTGCACTCTCTTCATTCGCTCTGCGAAGTCATCCGCCGCTTCAACTTTTCCTTCCCTTCTCGGTTCAAAACCCATCCTGGGGTTGTAGCCATAATTAGCGTAGAACGGCGATACTTGAATTGCCGAGTGGACGCGGTTGTTGTAGGCGAACTCGCCTAACGTGATCCATTCTGGCCAATCGTCCTGCCGATGATTAATAAAGAGCCTCAGGCACTGCTCAACGTCCTGGTTGATTCGTTCGGTCTGTCCGTCAGTCTGCGGGTGATAAGCCGTAGACGTTTTTGTTTGTATTTTTAGTAATTTATTTAACTCGCGCATTAGCGCAGCTGCGAATTGAGGACCCCGGTCAGATATGATTGAATCTGGGAGTCCGTGGTACCGCCACACATTATCGCGATATAACTTAGCCAGGCCAAGCACGCTGGTTTCCTCTGTTGTGGGGATTGCGTGCAGTTGCTTCTTCGCCCGGTTGACTACCACTAAGAGCGCGTCGTATCCTTGCGCCTCTGGCAGCCCCGTAATGAAGTCCGCGGAGATTGCTTTCCACGGCTCCGTAGGGGAGTCGATCGGTCTCAGCTTGCCCGCTGGAGGTTTGGGCACATTCTTGTACCACTGGCATTTGTCGCAGCCATCTACATAATCGAACACAAACTTGGTCATGTTCGGCCACCAATAATTACGGGCCACCAACTCCAAGGTCTTCCACTGTCCTGGATGCCCTGCAATTGCCGAGTCGTGGTGCAGTTTCACAATCTCGCGTCTCAGCTGTACCTCTTTTGGTACGTACACCTTTCCTCTGAACAACACCAGCCCCTGTTCTTCACTCCATTCCTCTGTCCTTAGCCGTTTCGTCGGCGATCTCTTCAGCTCTTCCACTGCCTTCACTACTGACTCGTCCCACTCCTTCGCCTTCCGCACTCTGCTCAACAACTTCTCCTCGGAGCCTTCGATCAACAAGTGACTGTGCTGCGTTGCCTTGATTGCGAAGAATTCCGGCTTAAGCAGTGTCACGTCTTCGTTGTCGTGCTCCCCGTCTCTCTTGAAGTCTGGTCTCCTGGACAGGGCGTCGGCCTTTCCCATTGCCGTGCCAGGTTTGTTGACCAGCTCGAAATCAAATCTTGATAAATAAAGCGCCCACCGCGCTTGTCTCCGGTTCAACTTCTTTGACGTCATGAAGTATCGGAGATTGGAGTGATCCGTCCAAATCTCGATCTTATGCGTTGCACCTTCTAAATGGTGCCGCCATGCTTCCAGCGCCCTGATGATGCCAAGCATCTCCCGATCATGCACGTCGTAATTTCGTTCAACGTCATTCAATGACTTGGAGATGAAGGCGCATGGCCTCCACTTTCCGTCCTCCGTCTTCATCGACAACACCGCCCCTGTCGCCACTCCAGAAGCGTCCGCTTCGACTCGCAAGGGCTTGGAGGGATCCGCAGTAGCGAGGATCGCGTTCCGTGTGAAGAGCGCCTTGAGTCCGTCAAACGACTCCTGTTCTGCCGTCCCCCATTCCCACTTCTGATCCTTCCTCAATAATTTATTCATGGGCGCGGCTACCTTGGCAAAGCCTTCAGCAAAGCGTCGGTAGAAGTTCGCGAGACCTAGAAAGCGTTGGATATCTTTCACTGATCTTGGAACCGGCCACTCCTCTATCGCCTTTGTTTTTTCTTTATCCATCTTGATTCCCGAGGGGGTAATGTGCAGCCCCAAGAATTCGACTTCATTGACTTCAAATTCACATTTCTCTGGTTTCACAAATAGATCATTTTCTTCTAATCTTTTTAACACCTCTTCTACAATTTCGTTATGTCCGTTTTTGTCCTTTGTAAATATCAGGATATCATCTATGTACACTACTACTGACCCCTGGTCGATGAGGTCCTTCAGCACACCGTTCATCATGGTCTGGAACGTGGCTGGGCTGTTGCAAAGTCCGAAATACATTACTAACGGCTCAAACGCGCCCCTGTGGGTTGTGAACGCCGCTTTCCACTCATCTCCTTCTTTCACTCTGATGTTATTATATCCCCATCTTAAGTCCAACTTTGTAAATACTCGTGCGCTACCTACTCTGTCTATTAAGTCACCAATAAGTGGCAACGGGTAATTGTTACGTATTGTCCATGCGTTTAAATATCTGTAGTCCTGTACCATCCTCTTTTTTTTGTCTTCCTTTGGGATGAAGAACACGGCCGACGTCTGCGGCGACTTGCTCTCTCTGATGTATCCCTTTTCCAATTGGTCGTTCAAGAAGTCGTCGACTTCGCCTTGTTCTTGCGGTGAGAGCCTAATGTTCTTGGCTTTCTTGGGCTCGTAACCGGGTTTCATCTCAATGGCATGATCCCACGGCTTCCGCTTCGGCATGTGCTCTGACGCTTTCTTCGAGAACACCTTCATCCACCTCCGGAACCTACGCGGAATCTTCGCCTCGATCTCCGACTCCGTCATTCGGATCTCGAGCTCCTCATCGCGCACCGGATTTGCATTCTCTTCCTGGATAATCTCCTCCAGGATCCCATCTCCATTTTCCATTGTTCCTCCTGCCTGAATGAATGTGTCTTCGTTCTCTACTTCCTCGATCATAGGACAAAACTTCTGTCGCTCGGCCAACTTCCTTCTGGCCCTATCCTTCTTCGCTGTTCTGATAAATACATTGCACTCCCGAGGGCAGCGCGTCATTCTAACCTCACCGGTGTCCCAGTTGATGTCCGGGTTGTGCTTGCGCAACCACGGGTGTCCTAGGATCACCGTCGTCTTTCCCAGGTCGCACACCTCAAAGACGGCCTTTTCTTTGTGTCCTCGGAACGATACCATCAAGACGATCTCTTCTGTGATCGAGCCGCCCTGATTTAAGGTACCGTCAATGTTGTAAACCCTGATCGGTTGATCCAGGGTCCGAGTCTTAAGTCCGCTTTTGTGCACGAATTCCCAATCCACAAAAAGTCCGGTAGCCCCGCTATCTAATAATGCCCTGACCGTGCAGGCATCATGTGTATCTAAGGTAGTAATCGTAATTGGTATCATGATTTCGTTTTTTATTTTACTTGATCTGACAAAGTGTCGTACCCCCTCTTTAGGCTTGTCGGTAACAATGTCTAATTTAGTAACTACGGGTACATGGGGAATTAAGCGTAGCTCCGGGCTACCGAGCCAACTTGTGTCGGGCCCCCCACCGTTGTGGCTAACTACTGTATCACTATCTAAGCTAACTACTGTAGCATTGTCCGTTTCCGTATCAGTGTCCATATCTTGTACCGTAAGTCCGTCATACTTGTTCTTGGAAGCGAGCAAGGGGGGTCTCACTGGCCTCCGGCGGGAAAATCCTTTTTGGCCTTTGCGTCGGCCTCCTCTGCTAACTTCGCGGTCTAATACCCGCGCAAGTCCTCGTAGTTCATCGCCCTGATGTCCAGGCACGATCTGCAATCCCGGGCCATGTGCCCCGGCTTCCTGCACTTGTAACAAATAAGTGGAGGGCGCTTCGCGCTCCTGTCCACGTCCATCGTGTTTGGGTCGCGTGCTCGAGGGGGGTTTGCGTGCCCCTGAGCCTGCTGGCCCCACTGTTGCCTCGCGGGTGGTTGTTCGCCTGCCCGCTGGGGCGCGGGCGCTGTTCGCCCCGCCGCTGTTGTTGGTGCTGCTGATGCGGCCTTCTGTCCGAAGCGTCCCGCAAACAGCCTTTGTTCCGTTCTGGCTTGTCGCCACTGTCTGTCCATCCTCATCGCTTGCACGTACCATTCGTCGATGGTGGTTGGAGGATGGTCGAGATTGTTAAGCCGCTCTCGCAACGGCGCCTTCAGAGACCACTTAAATTCGTAGATCAGCGGGGTGTCCGAGTATCCTGACTCGTGTGCCACAATCTTGAAATTTTGGACGTGCTCGTCCGCGGTGTCGTCTCCCTGGACCATCGTGGTCAACTGGAAGACCTTCGTGTCCCTAACGTTGGGATCGCCGAAAGATGATCGCAGAGCCGTCATCAGCTCCTCTGCGTTCGCAAAGGGCGGGGCCCCACGCATCATCTGTTTGACAGCCACCTCGCACCACTTCGCCGCTGTGCCTCCTTGGAGGTACGACAAGATCCAAATGATCTTGGCATCCTCAGACCGGAACTCGTCAGGTCGACCATGCGTGTACATGTACACGGCCGTCTCAAAGCTGTCAAGCTCGTCGGACTTGCCAGAGAAGGGGAGTGGGGTGGCGACTTTGGGCATGCGGAAAGACTTTCCGCTGGCCGTTGTAGACTCTGCGCGCGTTGCCTCATCGGCGCGCTCTTTCTCGCGTTTCTGCTCCATAAGGATCTCCAGCAGCTGGTCACGCTCGGCGCGTGCCTGTGCAAGGAGTTCCTCTAGGGATTGGATGGGTGGCGGTTCGATGGGTGCTGGCACATCGACATTCTCAATGTTGGCCATGGGAAAAGATGGAGGGAGGAGGAAAAGGGGTGTTGGAGGGGTGGAGAGAAGTCGGGGGCGTGGAGAATGATCGGTCCACTCGCTGATGGCAGGTGAGGCAGAACGATGGGCGAGCGGAAATGCAATAGTTCCCTGGAGCGGGCGCACGACCCTGCTGTGCTCCTTGGGATCAAAAACTGGAAGACGTCGCTTTTGGGGCAATGTGAAAAGAATAAGGGCGAGGACTCTTGCATGACGTCGAGCCGCGGTCAATCACACCATGCGCGCACTCTCAGAACAATCGGGTGGCGTCCCACGAAAGTCTGTGTCGAGTGGTCCTCGGTCCGGTTGAGGTTTCATTCAACGGGATCAACCCGGGTGAACGGTCGAGCTACGAATGTTCAACGGCGTCAACGCCAGAGGAATGGGGAAGAGGGGTTGGGGAAGAAGGTCACAGGAAGCGAGCGGAATGAGTGAAAAAGGTAGAATGAGGGCAGGCGTACCGTCGTCTCCACTTTACCTTCAGGATGATGGTCTGTCCGAAGTAAGTGCCGATGAATGTGTAAAGGTACACTCGGCCTTGGGGTGAGCGGAAATGTGAACGGTGGAAGGTGGAAGGCGTCTTGTCCTAGCGATGGCTGCGCAATGCTGCGCGCGTCGTTTCAGGTGAGGCCCGGGTAAAGATGATGAGAGTGTAAGATTGTGAGAGGGAGCGTGGGGGAGAGGAATCGAGTTCTTCTGTTAGGACAACACTAAACACAGGGTCTAGCACTGGCTCTCACAGTCAAACCCAAACAAAGGGGGGATCTCGTAGTCTAAAGGCAGCCGCACATTTAGTGGGTAAGCCTAAGAGAACTCGATTAGAGTCTCTAGGCGTAATATTAACCATTTATATACTACAATACATGAGCTAACAATGAGGTAACCGCATGTGCTACATGAGGCATCTGATCCATGAGGTGTGCGTGATGTTCGGACGCCATGTGTTTACCGTGTGTCTGCTAACTCTATAATAACCACAACAGGTATAAATAAAAGGAAATGCATAACTAAATAGTGTTAAATGTCTTTGAAAAATCGTACTCTTGACAGTAGTATATATATTTGAATAAAATGCCTAGAGACACTAGTCATGTTCTCTTAGGTATCCGCTATACTCTAGTGTGACGACCTCTTGACTACTGGACTACCCCCCTTTTTTTGTTTGTTGTTGTTTGTTTGAAGGGAGTTGTCGTTGTGTCTGTATAGATATAGTGATGTCCTAACAGAAGAACACGACTTCCTTTGACAACCCCTCCCTTCCTCTCTCTCTCTCTCAATCTTCTTTTCTTTCAGATTCACTTGAGGCGATGTGCACCAATGTGCTGCCATCACCAAGGTATGAGTTCAAACCCCCCTGTCTCTTACTAACAAACATTCTCCCCCAACCCCTCTCCCATGTTCCTCTGGGTTTGCCTGCTGAACAGTTGTAGCAACCGTTCTGCTGGTGTCCACACCATTGAACCCAACCTCAACCAGCTCAAGCTCCACCTGACACAGACCATCGTGGGATGCCACCTGACCATTCTGAGTGTGCATGCATAGTGTGATTGACTGCAGCACTACCATCACGCAACAGGGCTCAACCTTACTGATTTCTCAAACCTCTAAGCTGCAAGACAGGGTCATGCACCCACAGCAAGAGACTATTGTCTTCTCCAATCCCACTGTTAAAACATGCTCTCCACCCTCATCCCTCATTTTATCCTCTCACCCCCAAACCCCTGACACAATGGGCGACCTCCAAGACCTAGACAACCTAGTGCTCGAGGATGCTCTGGAACCAGGTCCAGTCAAGACCCTGGAACAGTTATTGCAAGAAGCACGGGAGGAGCGCGACACTCTTCTTGAGGCTCTAATGGAAGAGAAATGCAAGCGTGACAGACCAGCCAAACAAACGGCAGAAGAGTGCAAGGGAAACCACATGCTGAAAGTAGCATGCCCATTACCCTTTTCAGGAAAGGCTGACAAGCTGGACTCCTTCGAGACAGCCGTCTACATGTATATGCGGGGACACCCCAACAAATTTAGGACAGAGGACATGCAGATTGTTTGGATCCTGTCGTATCTGCAAGGAGGGACCACTGCAAAATGGCGCAAAGTTGCGGTCAAAAAATGATGCATGGCAACCCACCATTTGCCATGGCACAGGAGCTGACGCAGGCAATCCAGGAGTCATTTGGCAACCCCAACATCCAAGACACCAAGGTGTTCCAAATAACGACCATGGTTCAAGGTGAGAAGACCACAGACAAACACGTCCAGGACCAAGATCGCAGCACACGAGTCCAGCTACACTGGCATGCCGCTCATCTACGAGTTCAAGCGGTCATTAAACAAGGGGCTGCACGAGCAGCTGAACAACCTAGAAAGGTGACTGGCAACTATAGCTGAATGGTATGTGCAAGCAATGCACATGGACCATCAGTGGAGACAAGTGTGCGCCAAAGAGCACTTGTTCAGAGCAGGGGCGCAAGGACCGCCTAAGCCACCCATGCCAAACACACCTAGAGTGCAAGGGGCAAATCAGGCCCATCCACAGACAACTCAGGGGAGGAGCACTCCCCAGCAGCAACACCCACCCAGGCCACACCCACCACATGACCCTAACGCCATGGATGTGGACCACTCGGCACAGCAGCCACCTCTTGTATGTTACAAGTGCCGAAAGCCCAGGCACATGGCCCACAACTGCAGATCCCACCTGGACATCTGGGCATTGAATTATGATGAGCTACATGACTACTGGGTCCGCAAGCTTGACAAGGAGAAGAAGCAGAAGGAAGAGCGGGATTTTCCTGATGGAAGCAAGTGAGACCCCCATCGCTGGCTTCTAAAAACAAGTTTGAAGGACTTATGGTACAAGACACGGACTTGGATATGGACTTGGACTCTACTGCTGTAGATAGCTTAGATAGCACATCAGTATGTAGCAACGGCAAGGGGTCTGACTCAGATCAGCTTGGCGCTCCGGAAGCGTGCTTAATTCCTTGTAAACCCGTAGACACAAAAATAGACAATGATACCAAGAAGCCTAAAGAGGGGGTATGACATTTTGTAAGATCCAGTAAAGTAAGGAACGAGATCATGATACCTATAACTATTACTACCTTAGATACACACAATGCCTGCATGGTCAAGGCACTTTTGGATAGTGGGGCTACCGGACTTTTTGTGGACAGGGAGTTTGTGCACAAAAGCGGACTTAAGACCCAGACTCTTGATCAACCAATCAGGGTCTACAACATCGATGGAACACTGAATCAGGGCGGATCTATTATCAAAGAGATCACCCTCATGATGTTGTTCTGGGGTCACAAAGAAAAAGCTGTCTTTGAGGTGTGTGACTTGGGAAAGACAACAGTGATACTGGGACATCTGTGGCTTAGAAAGCACAACCTGGATATCAACTGGGAGACAGGCAACATGAAGATGACCAGGTGTCCTCGCAAATGCAACATATTTATCAGATTAGTGAAGAAAGATAGGGCCAGGCAGAAGTTGGCCAAGCAAATGATGAGGCATCCAACAATTGAGGAAGTAGAGGATGATGAAGCCCTTATCATGGCTGGTGGAATTATGGAAGATGGAGATGGAATCCTGGAGGAAATACACCAGGAATGGAACGAGAACCTGGAAGACGAAGAGGAGCACAAGATCCGCATGACGGAACAGGAACTCATGGCAAAGATCCCTCGGAGATTCCGGAGGTGGATGAAGGTGTTCGAGAAGAAGGCGTCTGAATGCATGCTGAGACAAAAACCCTGGGATCATGGTATCAAAATGAAACTGGGTTACAAGCTGAAGAAAGCCAAGAACATCCAGCTCTCTCCGCAGAAGCAAGGCAAAGTCGATGACTTCTTGAACGACCAGTTGGAAAAAGGGTACATTAGGGAGAGCAAGTTGCCACAAACCTCGGCTGCGTTCTTCATACCAAAGAAAGACAAAAAAAAGAGGATGGTGCAGGACTATAGATATTTAAATGCATGGACAATCCATAACAATTATCCGTTGCTGCTTATTGGTGACTTAATAGACAAAGTAGGTAGTGCTAAAGTATTTACAAAGTTGGACTTAAGATGGGGATACAATAACATCAGGATAAAAGAAGTAGACGAGTGGAAGGCTGCGTTCACAACCCACAGGGGAGCATTTGAACCAGTGGTTATGTATCTCGGATTATGTAACAGCCCAGCCATGTTCCAGACCATGATGAACGCTGTGCTGAAGGACCTCATTGATCAGGGGTCAGTAGTAGTTTATATAGACGATATCTTGATATTTACAAAGGACAAAAACGGACATGATGAGATAGTAGAGGAAGTGCCGAAAAGGTTGGAGGAAAATGATCTATTCCTGAAACCAGAGAAGTGCAAGTTTGCCGTACAGGAAGTAGAATTCCTTGGACTCCACATCAGACAAGACGGAGTAAAGATGGATCAAGAAAAGACAAAGGCAATAGAGGACTGGCCAGTTCCAAACTCAGTGAAGGACATTCAACGTTTCCTGGGACTCGCAAACTTCTACTGACGCTTTGCCGAAGGCTTTGCAAAAGTAGCAGCGCCAATGAATAAACTATTGAGGAAGGATGAGAAGTGGCAGTGGACAGAAAAGGAACAGGGGGCGTTCGACAGACTCAAGGCACTGTTCACACGGAATGAGATCTTGGCAACAGCAGATCCCACCCGCCCGCTGAGAGTCGAGGCCGATGCTTCAGGAGTAGCGACAGGAGTGGTGCTATCTATGCAGACAGAGGACAGAAAGTGGAGACCCTGTGCCTTCATCTCTAAGTCGCTCAATGACGTTGAGAGGTACGACGTCCACAACTGCGAGATGCTTGGGATCATCCAAGCTTTGGAAGCATGGCGGCATCATCTGGAGGGTGCAACACATAAGGTTGAGATTTGGACAGACCACTCCAATCTCTGCTACTTTATGTTGTCAAAAAAGTTGAATAGGAGGCAGACACGCTGGGCACTCTATTTATCTAGATTCAATTTTGAGCTGGTTAATAAACCCGGGACAGCAATGGGGAAGGCTGACGCATTGTCCAGGAGACCAGATTGGAAAGTAGGAGCAGAGCACAACAATGAGGACATTACGTTGCTAAAGCCGGAATTCTTTGCAATCAAGGTGACAGAGCACAGACACCTGTTGATCAAGGGTGCGGAAGAGAAGCTGCTGAGCAGAGTGCAGAAAGCAAAGGAATGGGACGAGTCGGTGGTGAAGGCCATTGAGGAGCTGAAGAGATCACCGACAAAGTGGCTGAAAATGGAAGAGTGGTCACAGGAACAAGAGCTGGTGCTCTTTAGAGGAAAAGTTTACGTCCTGAAGGATGAGCAGCTGCGACGCAAGATCATCCAACTCCATCACAACTCGGCGATTTCAGGACACCCTGGGCAGTGGAAGACACTCAAGCTGGTTGCTTGTAATTATTGGTGGCCTAACATGACCAAATTCGTGTTTACTTATGTCGACAGGTGTGACAAATGCCAGTGGTACAAGAATGTGCCAAAACCTCCGGTGGGCAAGCTCATGCCGATTCAAACCCCTATGGAGCCATGGAAAGCAATCTCCATGGACTTCATCATGGGACTGCCAGAAGCGCAAGGATACGATGCGCTCCTGATAGTGGTTGATTGGGCAAAGAAGCAGATGCACACTATTCCCACAACGGAGGAGACAAGTGCATTAGGACTGGCTAAGTTATACTGAGACAATGTGTGGTGGTACTACGGGCTGCCAGATTCGATCATATCAGATTGGGGCCCACAGTTTTCTGCTGCACTCATGTGAGAGCTCAATAAATTATTGAAAATACAAACAAAAATGTCTACAGCTTATCATCCACAGACTGACAGACAGACTGAGTGGGTCAACCAGGATGTTGAGCAATACCTGTGCCTTTTCATAAATTATAGACAAGACAACTGGCCAGAATGGATAGCACTTGGGGAGTTTGCATACAACAACCACATCCACTTGGCCCTCCAAACCTTGCTGTTTTATGCTAATTATGGCTACAACCCCCAGATGGGATTCGAGCCTCAACGAGAAGGGAAGGTGGAAGCCGCGGAAGACTTGCCAAGTGAATGAAGAGAGTGCATGAGGAGGCTGAGGCTGCGTTGACAAAGGTGCAAGATGACATGAAGCACTACATGGATCAGGTTAGAGGTGACATGCCACAATACCAAGTCGGCCAAAAGGTCTGGATCAAAGCCGAGGACTTGCAGCTGAACAGGCCTTCACGCAAGCTCACCGAAAAGTGAATCAGCCCATACCCCATCACAGACTTGACATCCAACAATGCCGTTCGCATGAAATTCCCACACACGATCAAGATTCACCTGGTAATCAATGTCTCCCGAACTTGGCCTCATCAGGCTTCGGAGATTGAGGGACAGCGAGCTGAAGCACCGCCACCTGTAGAGATAGATGGAGAGCTGGAGTACCACATGAAAGAGGTACTGGATTCATGGATGTGTTGTAACCAGTTGCAGTATCTGGTTAAGTGGCAAGGCTATACCAAGGAAAACAACACCTGGGAGCCAGCCAACAACCTGGAACACGCAGCAGATGTGATCATGTCCTTCCACTGCTCACACCCTGCCACCCTGTGCCGCCTTTGATCCCTGGTGCACCTTCAATTCCACCTGTATGAAAACTTCACTGAAACTCCAGAGGGATTAATTTCTCATCTGGAATCTGAGCCTTAAAGAGGGGGTGATGTCAGGAGTACAATTTTCATAAGACATTTAATACTATTATTTTTGATATTTAGCCTTGATGACACTTTTATGTACACGCAGTAGGCACAAGGTCCTTATGATTGAACGCATGGCTAACATGCAGCCCGATCGGACTAATGGTTGGCACATGTAAGCTGCGCACCTCACGCTGTAGGCATGGGATGCTGTGCCTGCTGACAACTCATGCCTTATGCATGGCTGCAATCAACACATGGTTACCACATGTATAGTAGTATATATATTCGAATAAAATGCCTAGAGACACTAGTCGTGTTCTCTTAGGTATCCACTATACTCTAGTGTGACGACCTCTTGACTACTGGACTACCCCCCTTTTTTTGTTTGTTGTTTGTTTGAAGGGAGCCGTTGTTGTGTCTGTATAGATATAGCAATGTCCTAACATAAACAAAGAATAGGTCCCAGTTGTATTCAGTGACTACCTGAAGCACAGTATCAGGATGAACTGTATTGCTGCTGCTACACTCTTTCAGAAGGGTCACTGGTTACCTTCCCTGAATTTGGAACTGTGAATGGACGCATAGACTTTTATATTCCTGCCAAAAGTTGGGGGATAGAACTTTTATGTGATGGTAATCAGTTGAAAAAGCATTGTGGTCAGTTTTCTGCCACAGGGTCATACAGGATGACACTTCCTCTATCTGATTACATCATTGTTGACTGTCATACTACATGTCCAAGGGTTAAACATCAATGTAAGCAGGCTCGCTCTTTGGTTGTTGCTCTACTGATACAACTGTGTGCACTACTTAGATTTGCCAAAATTGCATCATGTTGTATTTGAGGACAATTTCCAGAATGTATCTATTCTGGATAATGAGCACCATGGAGTTAGTGGTGAGAAATTCTGACTCTTAGCCTCATAAAAGATCTCCCTCTTGTTTCCCTCCCCTCCCTCTTGTCTGTATTCCCCCCCTCTTGTCTGTGTTCCCCCCCTCTTGTCTGTGTTCCCCCCTCTTGGTTGTAGTGTGCCACCTCTCATTCCCCCCCTTCTCATCCACACTTCCCCCCTCTTTATGTTCCCCTCTCATTTAAGTAATCAAATAAATTGGTAGACTACTTAGATAAAATTAATAACTAATATGACCAACTCTTCAGTCACACATCACAAGCCTCTTTGAAGTGAAGAGATATGGGCCTTGTCACAGGTCACCATGAGTTTTGAAGAGTTGTGACAAAAATTTGGCCTCTTGCAAGTGCATAAAAATCACCAAAATCAGCTGTTTTTTGGCCAAATTTTGAAGAGATTTTACATTTGTCACACTTTTTTCCCAACCTTGAAGAGTTGGTCAGTCATCGAAATCGGTCACATGTCACAAGGCATGAAGAGTTGGTATTAGTACAGTAGTAGGACAGTTGCAACTAGTTTCAACTGAGGTGCAACTGGTAAGCAACTGGTCCTGGCCAGTTGGCCACAGTTGCAGTTGCAGTCAGGAAGTTTTTGTGAGTGGAACAACTGGTTGTGGTTCCAGTTGCAGCCAAAAAAGGGCTATGACTGCAACTGGACCAGACCTTCAAACTCTAATTGCTCTGGTGCAGGTGTCACTGGTGGAGCTATCATGGCATGGGTCAGTGCATTTTGGGAGTGCTGGCACATGTATTTGCCAATAGGTTCCTGTAACCCCAGATCATGAATGTTTAATTCCGCAGTAGTATACAGGCTTGTCAAATCACTGGCCCAACCATCCCAGAGTCCACCACCTTAGTGGTAGGAGGGGGAACAATTTTAGCAGATACAATTGGTGAGGAAGCAGTTTCACCAGGCTTCCAATGATATCCCACTCAACCTCCCCCAGGGAAATGAGCCCATCAAGTCCAGGCAACGGTCCTGCAAGCCGCACGTTTTATCGATGCCAGGTGTTGAACTTGCTGCGCAGCTTTACGCAATCCCACATCGTCTCTCACACGTATTGCCAATCACCATCTTGCCGTTATTTTGCCTTAGATCCAACGTTAGATACCGTATATGTAACTTTTGACAACGTATTTTAACAGCAGGGTACGTAGGGTAGGTTCGGAGAAAAGGCCAAGGCTGTATGGAGACCAGTCGAACAGAAAGCGAAGACAATTCAGGGGGCTACACAATATTTCTTGGGGCAAACAAAAACAGTTAAATAACGAAGAAAGAGCGACACAGTGGAACATAACATGGATGTAAGAAAGTTATATTGCAACAAGTCAAGCCGACAAAGGTGTTTCCACAGATACACCCTGTAATGTATATTGGTCAAAGGGGGTATGCATACGGGCGAGGGTATTGCTTACTTTGGAACGGCATGCAGGGCAATTGTTTCGACCAGTTTCCAGCCATTTATCAACACAACCTTTGTGGAATCCATGTCGGCAGTGCATCAACCGGATCTCGTCTTCTGGTTGGTAGTCATCTAGACAGATGAGACACTATGAAATGCGTAGTCAGTCGATTGGTTCACTTGATTGAGGGTTAAGGGGGTAGCGCACCCGTTCAGTGCAATTCGATGCTATCTTATTCTCTTTTTCGTATTCCTCCACTTGTGCTGGTTTGATGACCTCAAGACCCGATTTTTCGATGTCCTCTTTGGTTACGGTAGGCGGCTTAACTTGGCCAAGGAGTTCTGCAAGTTCTCTGGGAGATCGTCAATGCTGAGTATGACACTAACAATGAAAAGAAAACACACAATAAAGCTTCGAATGAATCGAGGCTGCTTGGTCCTCCGGTGACGATACTATGTTCGGGTGGGTAATATCCTTCACAGAGACCGAATCAACAAAGGATACAGGAGAATAAAGAATGAGGAACCCACCCCCGATGACGTAGATCAAGAACGTTCTCCCAGGAAGTACAGCCGCCGGCATCACACGTTGCCTTCTTCCAGGGCGTAAGTTGCGAATCGCCTCCGCCGCACGAGCGTGCCACCGCCGTCCGCGACCTGCCCCTGTATTTCTTCCATGCTCCTCGGGGTGGTGGCTACTGGGAGTCCCACTTTCTGCACTGAAGTCCTCCTCTCCTTCGCCGTCCGTTGAACCTTCGCCATCGTCGGTCGTTCCAGGTTGAGGCTGTATGATGGTGGTGGTATTCACAGACTGGAGGCCTACCACGATAACAGGGACTACCATATGGGGAAACCGCTGTGACGGTTGTTCGCCTACTTCATCCACATTGGCGAATGGAAGTTCAGCCAGTGTAGGATCCATTTCGGGAAGGGGTGGGACAGGGTCGGGACTGGGGGGAGGGGGTGGAGAGAATAAGTTAAGACCAAACGGCGAAGGTGTGGCAGCCGTGATGCCTGCAGCATTGTGTGTACGAGGTGCTGTGATCGGTGGGAACCTATATAATCTCCACCAGTTAATGCGTCTCGGCGCCGTACCGCCGGTTTGTGCATTAGCAGGTGCATCAGCAGATCCAGCTGTTGCTCGTTCTGATGTCACTGTCTCTGCACCACTCTCACCTGATCTGTCATCGTTATCGAAAGGGGCTTGTGCGGGCGGCAATGGACCAGCGAATGATGGTGAGGCGTCTAATGGCGCGAGTGGTATATCGTGATTCCCCTCGCCTTCGTGAGCGTCCCGGAATTCAGAGTCAGAATCAGAGACGGATCCTAGTTCGGGCATGATATCGTCGTCCTCGTCTTCAGTTTCGGTATCGTCATCGTCGATAATAGGAGCGGCGAACGCTCTACGAGGCGAGTCAGTGTGAGGAGCGGGTGTAGCGGATTCGTTCGTTGCGCTCGGTGAAGTGGGAAGAGGTTGCTGTTGTCGTTCAGACATATTACTTTCGTCACCACTGAGCCCACCAGGAGTTGTCAACGCCACCCTCAGATCAGCCTGCAAATCGACCAAGAAACGCTCAAAGCTGCCCTCGGGAGGAATAGCGGTCTCCCCCGTCTCTGTGCCTCCTCCACCTTCAGGGGACCCAGAACCACGGCCCTCACCACCCATCCCAAACCCGAGATTGAACGCCCGCGCCATTTGTGCCATCATCACCTCCCTTGGATCGCTGGCACCGAGGATCGAGGGAATCCCAGACTCTGATGGGGATACGGAACTAGGCGTCGGTCGTAGACCGAGGCGCTCTCGGATGCTCCCCCACGCATTCCGCAGACGTTCTGAACGGGTGTTATCTGTGTTCATGCCCATACCCATGCCCATACCGGCTGAGGGCGTCGGTGAAGTAGGCCGCGAGAGCCAGGGATCAGCAGGGAGGGCTGTAGGGGCTGTTCCGTCGGAATTGTGTGTGGGAGGAGCCAGTCCAGATGACATGATTGGTTCTGAGGAGCCCGTGAGAAGAGAGGCTGCAGTGGCCGCCGCTGCAACACTATAGACATGCATAATGAGTAATAGACAGAAAGACATCGTTATGGAGGGACGTACCTTAGTAGTGTTCCGAGGATATCGATGCTGCTTGATGAGATGGTACCAGGTTCCTCTGCCGATGGAGTAGCTTCTGTTGGCAGGGCAGGGCCTTCTTGAGCTGGGATGTCGGTTTCTAATTGGGATGTTGAATTTGACTGCGAGTCACTGGAGTGATTGGGCAAGTTATTGACTGATGAAGTTGGAGGATCTCCGGCCGTCGATGCTGGCGCCGCTAATGACGACACATCGACAGCAGAAGGAGGTCGTGGGGCGATCATGCTTGATGGGCGGGAGTGCAGGAGGGCAGAGAGTCGGCTCCGCCTACCTGAAAGGTGGGGTGGGGTTGATGACGAACGACGTGTAACATCTTGTGTGTCAGTGGAAGGAAGGCGAGGAGGT
Organism: Tricholoma hemisulphureum; assembly: GCA_964034925.1. NCBI lineage: Eukaryota > Fungi > Basidiomycota > Agaricomycetes > Agaricales > Tricholomataceae > Tricholoma > Tricholoma hemisulphureum. The sequence goes on along the minus strand of OZ035930.1, from coordinate 7,366,328 downwards.
ACATCCGTAGTATGAACGACACCTTGGACCACGACGAGCGTGCCAGGGGGAGGGAATGTACGACTTGGCGTCTCTGGAGTAGAAGGAGATTCCGCAGCTGGTGACGGTTCTGACGTGGGTTGTGCTGAAGCTTCAACAGCTGGTTGAGGGAGTATGTCATGTTGCACTGAGGAGGCGTCGGACTGCGCTGGGCTGGCGGCTTCTTCGGCATCCGCGGGGCCGTCCGGCGGGGGGTGTTGCAAGCCTTGTGCACTCAGCCAGGCACCGATGCCTCGACTGTCTTCGTGATCAAGTCGTGCGGTGTCTTCCGACGAACTTGACGAAGCCTCTGTGGATGTTGGAAGGGATTGCGAAGGTGGATGGAGCTCATTTTCGGGTGGCGTACTCGGCTCCTGGATTGCCGGCACCTCTGCTATCCTCTCTGTGTCCGCGTCCATCGCACTCCTGCTGTCCGTCTGCTCCTTTTCGGGCATCGGTGTGGTAGGTGCAGTGGATGCAGACGGATTAGGACTCTCGGTTGGTGATACGGTGGATGATGAAGGAGAATTAGCGAGGTCCGTTTGGGGTGGAGGCACAGTGGACCAGCGCTTGGAGGTGCGCCATGACCTGTGTTTGGGTTGCATTTCAGGTGTGCGCGACGATGGTCGTACTAGATTAAGAATGCTCTTTCTGATTGACGAACAGCGAGAGATGGGCGATGGCTGAGGAGTATTGAGCATGATACGTTCGGAAGACGTGGCGCTGGTGTTTGAAGCATCCGTTTGGGCGCCATCTCCATCAGCAGCGTGCGCGATGTCTTGACGGTTGTGTCTAGAGGTATTTTGTCCCATGAGCAAAAGTAAAGTGATGGAATTCGGGGATGGCTTGGTGCGGTGATACGTGTTGAGATTGTACAACGTTATGGGCGTGAATGGGAAGATTATACAGGTGTAACGTTAATTGCAATGAAGGAAGGATTGGATGGCCCTGATGACGAGCAGGACAAAAGCAGGATGTGGTGGTCGACGAGAAACGTTAGAAAGCAGCTGACTCCGTCGTCTGGCCCGATGAGTAACCGGGCTGTGACTTGTCACAGCCCGTGTATGATACCACTGCTCTACTTATTTATTTACATTGCGTACAGTTCTATTCCACACAGCTGATTCTCCCTATCGCCATTCCAATGATGCCAGCCCTCCAGGAGCAGTACACCTCCAACTCGCTTCGCCTGATCGGCTCATGATGAACCCGTTCTCGCTCGATGCTAGGAAGGTGTTGGGGAGTGTGTGCACCGTCTCGTCCATTGGCACCGACGACCCAGCTTGTGACTCGTCGGATGTCAGGAATGCTAATGTATCGGGTGAAGCAGAGGAAAATCGTTCGGGTCCTTCGAGAATGGCTGATTTTGGTCGGTGGCAGAACTAGGAGAAAATAAACTGAGAGATGTGTGGGGAGTACAGAATGAATGGTACCTGGACTTGAGTACCCACGGATGGAGCATGCTCGGAATCTAAAGATATATTGCCGCGGGATGGGTCACCAGCGGTAATCTTGTGCATCTGAGTCAACTGCTTCTTGTATTAGATCGAGCCAAACACTTAGCATGAGAACGAACCTCGCCATGTCGGACAGTGGCCAACGAGAACCTTTCGTTATCCTTGAACGAGCGAGAAGCTTCCATGTCCATCCCGCATTTACGGATAGCAGCCAAAAGAAGCTTGGTTGGGTTCGAATTGTCCAGGGTATTTATCATGTTGCCTTCGCACCTAAAGCACGGTGGATGAGTACTAAACGGTTGAACGCTGTGTACAACTAAACCTACTCGGTAACTGTCATTGGCGACGAAAAAGGGATAACACCCATGAATTCTGTTCGTGCAACAGCGTGCGACTTGTCCTTGTGCCTCTTCAACGCGATACCAACGGCTCCAGACTCGTAGATATCTTGGCCATGGAAGAGCGTCACCGGTCGGCCGGTGATGAACGGCGTAGATGCCGCGACGAGGCCAAGCTATCTGCGACTGTCAGCCTCGTCGTCCATAAGACAGACAACATCCGAGACTAACCTTCGTTGTATTCTTAAATACATCCAGAGAATTCGCTAAACCCTCTGGTGCATGATCTGAAAAATATATAACCTCATGAACTTCATCTGGGCTGGAAGAACAGAATAAGTATCAACACCATTGACGTAGCAAACCCTGACTTCAGACCCTGCAACTCGACTGGCAGCTTGGCGCCTCCCGTACTCCTATCCCACACTTCACCCCAGCTACCGGACATGTCGTCAAAACCGGGCTGCGCTCCTGCACCATCGTCGTCCTTCTTTCTAAACGCGTGCCAACGCCCAACCTGTGGCGCGGCTCGACCCGGTATAGTCGACCTGAAAAGAACAGCTTCTGTCGGGTCAAAGACAGCAAGAGAGCAGGATATGTGGTTGCGATAGCGTCCGGGTATTGGCGTAGAGAGGCACCCGATTGTGTGGCGGGAGTATGTAGTGAGGTGATTGGCAAGCGCTGAGAGGTCTGGGGCGGGGATGGTAGATGAAGCGGAGAGGGCGAATAACAAGGAGTGGTCAGTGTGAGATTTGGATAGTCGCGTGAGGAGGGAGAGGAGGGATGTCGGGGAACGGGACAACAGCGTGCTGGTGTGCATCATCGTCAATGGCGAATCACCGTCGATGTCGACGATGTTCAACAGACTGCACAAGATCGGTTCTAAAAGAAATATGTTTTGCTCTGATTGCGGTCCAAGTATGTACGTACAGATTCCACAGCTCTACCTTCATTCCTACTCAGCATCTGCATAATTATGCAATTAGTAAAGTGCAATCATCAGAAGGAACAGCACTCCAACCTCACAGACGGTAAAAAGTTATGCAAATTGTAAGTACTCAGTATTTCATGTACACAAGTGTATTACCTTTGTTGTGTAGCGGAAGGACTACATTCTTGTCGGAGTAGTGAAAATCGGGGCATAACTTTCTGCAACGCACAAAATATTACTGTGTCTGGCAGTGCTGCCAGTGATACGTTGGCCTTTCATGGGCAGCCTATGGTACTAACGGAGTGGGCAGATTAGATCTACACATCTAGTTAGTGAGCTCCTTGGGAGCGCGCCCACTGACATTCAGCCACCCAACATCTGAGTCTGCTTGCACATCTACCAGTATCAGGCCCAAACGCAGAGTCTTTACTCCTGTCTTGTCAGTCTGGCAGAGTGACGATTTTGACCCTGCCAACGCTTGAGACTCGGAGCTCGATGCAGGACTCGGGTAGGTAGTAGTAAGGACTCGGATACGCGTTTCAACATCACTCCCGAGGCTACTGTACTCTCAGGTTACTGACTCGGCTGTGCGCGATGATCGATGATCCGCCGCGAACGACGAACTTGAAGTCGAATTCAAGTTTGAACCTCTTGAAGATCCTTGATTCCCATTTCAATGATCCACTGGTTCCTGCCCCCGTGTGCCAGGGCCAAACCTTCAAGTTTGTCCCCAATAAATGTCATCGACTCAAACTTACAGTGCGCCTTATCCATCCGCTGAATGCTAGTACTCAATCAAGTCTCTCTTCTCATACGTACTATGTAGCGGTTTCTTCTCCGGCGCCTTTTGTCGTGGCTTCACGGCCCCCGTTATCCTCGTACTCCATCATTTGATGAACTTGGACGCGCTGAACCCTTTATCGTTTCCACTGCCACGGCCGCCACTGCCGAGTCATCATAATGCATATAAGACCATGAACAGATCCTCCGTAACTTTTTCTTTAGGAAGCCGGTCTTTCCCCTCTCAGCTGAAAATATCCAGCCATGTACCCTTCACGAGATCTCTTGCGTTTGAACGCCGCTATCTTCGCATTGTTCATCTTCTTCGTACTCCCCTTGTGGGCGTTTCCATTGTATAATAGCCAGGTTATCCCCCCGGGTGAACATGGCGTTGTTCCTCGTGCAGTTGTTCCAACCATAGTTGAACAACTCCAAGGCCGAAACATATTCTCCTCCATCGTCAAATTGGGAGCGAAAATCGGGGGTAAAATAAAGGATGCAGTTAACAAAAAAAAGTGGGTTCTTCCTTCCAGATTGACTGCCATGCCTGACCATGACCGATGTGTAGGCACAAGTCGTCGTCCGAGCCAAGTACTCCGTACGTACAAGCAGTTTTTTTCTCTCATATGAGCACTCAGTTTTCTGACTGCCTTTATAGGAGTAATTCGTACGTAAATTTGTCTGCAGTTTTTGCGTTCCTGATGTCTAATGTCATTTTACTTAGTACCGGTCACTAACCATATGGTGCATGTATTACTACAATAGCCTGAGCCTGGCATCATGTGTAAGTAGTATTCTGTGATTCTTTGCTCTGATTCCTGATGTTTCTGGCATATAGCAATTATTTCTAGGACCTACGGCTGCGCGTACGTGTCTCACTTCTCATTCTTTGGTGCCGCCTGCTAAGATTCCTCTTTCCAGCGGGGGAACCACATGAAACACAACGTACGATGTCACAAGATTCGGTGCTTGGATTATGCTCTGGCAGTGTGACGGTTTGTAAGGTGAAGGAAGGGTTCGTGATCTGAGAGAGAGCGCGTCCAACACCAATTATCTTTGATGGTAGAATTAAATTGAATTATCGAATAGAGCTGGCGGTGTTTTGTTGGCGCTTGTAGGATGCCTAATACAAACGGCCGGCGCATCGACCAGTTGCGTAGTAAGTTATGAGTGATTAAAACAAGGATATGTAGTTGTGAACAGGATAGCTGGTTCCCTATTCTCTACGAAGTTGGAACAACTCGACGACAATCTTGACGATATCTCGCCACTCAGTCATAGCTCCGAGTCCTACATAACAGCAAAGCATTATGGGATATGATACATTCAAAAGCACCGCTTACCAACGTCGCCACATGCTAAACCCTTGCCTATAGGTCCAACGACGTTGTAATGGACAACGTCGCGAACAATGCGAATATGCTCCGAGGTCAGCGGATGCTCGTACATGAGCGTGTTCATGGCGGGGAACACATACGTCGGGGTAGTGGGCGTTAGCGCTCGCATAACAGATGTCTCATTGGGGGTTAGGGAAAGGCGCGAGGGACTGTGTTGGGACATACGGCAAGGTTATCACACAAACCGTGCGCAATTTTAGATAGCGTGTTCGCAGAGCATGGCGCAATGAGGACAATATCTGCCCATCGACGAAGTTCAATGTGGAGAATAGGGTCTCCAATCTGGAATGCATCCTAGACTCCAAGTTCAATAGTGTCTGCCAGACTCTCGAGCAGATTTCCGGACCGTCCATTCATCTTCGTCAGTCCAGACCCTAGAGCCCGCCTCAGCTATCTCTTGCTTCGTGAAGAATGTAAGGGACGGTGTGGTTGCGATAACCTCGACATTCACTTTGTCATACTAAAGACATTAAGTGATAATGAATGGGTGGGGGGTGGAAAGACGAACATTGAGTAGGTCTTTAACAATCAAAGGCGCCTTTACGGATGCAACACTTCCCGTTGTTATAAGTAAAACATGCACGAATCCAGGCTGTCTTTCGACGTCTGCGATGAAGACCATTTGAAGCCGAGTCACGTGATCCCTAAAACGAAATTACAGAAATTACGCCCGAACGGATCCGTCATCAAGTTTTCTCCAACCCAATGTTGAAACTGCACAGAATATCACAAAACGTTCGTTTCTCTGTCCTTTATATTGCCGAAAATTTGATCTTTTGGTTCTACAGACCGCTGGCCGAAAACTTCGCCAGACTGCTCTGCAGGGCAGCAGCTGGGGAGCGCACCATGCGTTCCCCCATCGTGGGCTGGCCACCGCGGCTGAACCGTATGATGTCGTCGTCATAGGCGGAGGTCTGTTTCGTTTCTCTGTTGATGCATTCATCTCACCATGTTTGTTTTTGCAAGGTCCGGGAGGATACGTGGCTGCAATCAAAGCCGCACAAATGGGTCTGAGAGTACGCCTCCCAAATGTTATATATGCTACCCTTTCTCCTTTTTCTCATTCACTTTTCGGTGTTTAGACTGCCTGTGTCGAGAAACGTGGCTCACTTGGTGGTACCTGTCTAAACGTTGGCTGTATCCCCTCAAAAGCCATGCTCAACAATTCCCACCTATACCACCAGGCCAAGCATGACTTCCAACGACGCGGCATTGACGGTACGTCTCTTGCGTGCCCGCTGTTATATCCCTCTCGCTGACCCATCCACCACAGTCAGCAGTGTAAGCCTGAATCTCGCAAACATGCTCAGCGCCAAGGACAACGCTGTGCTTGGTCTAACAAAGGGCGTCGAGTTCCTCTTCAAGCAAAATAAAGTCGACTACATTAAAGGCGCTGCATCCTTCGTGAGCTCCACCAAATTATCCGTTTCCCTGCTCGAAGGCGGCACTAGCGAGATAGACGCCAAGAACGTAGTCATCGCCACGGGTTCGGAAGTGACCCCGTTTCCCGGTGGCGCGATTGAGATAGACGAGAAGCAGATCGTGAGCTCCACGGGCGCCCTAGAATTGAAGCAAGTGCCTGAGAAAATGGTTGTCATTGGTGGTGGCATCATCGGGCTGGAAATGGGAAGCGTTTGGAGTCGGCTTGGTGCGGATGTGACGGTGGTGGAATTCTTGGGGGGGATTGGTGGTGCAGGGATTGATGAAGAGGTTGCGTGAGATGGACTTGTATTCTCGAGCTTGGTTCTGCCTTGACGCTTTTTTTCTCTTCTCATTTAGGAAACAATTCCAGAGGCTTTTGACGAAACAAGGTCTCAAGTTCAAACTTCACACCAAGGTCCTATCTGCAGACAAGCGGGACGGCAAGGTCTTCCTGAAGGCTGAGTCTGCCAAGGGTGGCAAGGAGGAAACTGTTCGTCTATTCTTTGCTCGCTCCCTCCTCATGTACTCAACCACACAATCCCCCTTCAACAGCTGGAAGCAGACGTTGTTCTGGTGGCTGTCGGACGACGGCCATACGTCCAAGGTTTAAACCTCGAAGCGATTGACGTAGAGATGGACAGCAAAGGTCGCATCGTCATCGATGACCAATTCAACACCTCCGTCAAGAACATCAAGTGCATCGGCGATGTTACTTTCGGACCCATGTTGGCCCACAAAGCTGAGGAGGAAGGCATTGCTGCTGTCGAGTTCATCAAGTCGGGACACGGTCATGTTAACTACAACGCGATCCCATCAGTCGTGTACACGCACCCAGAGGTGTCATGGGTCGGCAAGACGGAGCAAGAGCTCAAGGCTGCTGGCGTGCAGTACAATATTGGCAAGTTCAACTTCTCGGCGAACTCGCGTGCAAAGACAAATTTGGACACGGAGGGCTTTGTGAAGATCGTCACGGAGAAGGAGACTGATAGGATTTTGGGGGTGCATATCATTGGTGCGCATTTTTTTCTTTTGTTGATTGGGTAAGTTTTGTGACTGAGATGTGTGGCGATGTAGGCCCGAACGCGGGTGAGATGATCGCAGAGGGTGTGTTGGCTATTGAGTATGGTGCAAGCGCTGAGGATGTCGGGAGGACGAGTCATGCACACGTAAGTCTCTTTGGTTTCCTCTCTTTTTTTTTTTCCACTGCTGATGATGAACCTGACAGCCCACACTGAGCGAAGCGTTCAAGGAGGCGGCCATGGCTGCATACTCGAAGCCTATACACATGTAATCTACGACATTTAGAACTTGCTATTCCCCTCTCCTCGTCAATGCATGCATCTTTAATTTACCTCTAACATTACACTTTGGAGGTATCCGGACCATCACTTTCCAAATTTATGTGATGGTGTAATTTCTCAAGACTACGGTCGTACAGATCTATTGTTGATCAGACACAAAATGGTCCTCTTTCGTTTTCCTAGACTATGCTAAACGTGTTGACGTTGACGCTAAACGACTATTCGCGTGACGTCTAGCCTAAATCCAATATACCATTGCAACCAATGCCGCGGATGCCAGGATCTTGAGGAGGACGTTGAAAGTCAAATGTGTTGGAAGTAGCGATACACCGCGAGAAACGGGCATGGACCCCCTTGCTTCGTTTCTTCTCTCATCAGTCGTTCCATGATAACATCACTGATTGTATTCTGTGTTCGTGTGTAGATGATTGATACTGTGTCGCTTTCCATACACGACAGGATGACGAAAATCCAGAAGCCCACCTCGCTGTTATCTACCTGCGAATATAGTACTGAACGTTAATCCTTTATAACTGGAACAAAATCGCTCAATCTCGAGATGTTAGCTTGCATACGATGAATGCTCACCCTACGAAGCTTCTGCCAGGATCAATGAATGTCCTGCACGAAATACCCAGCTGATCAGAGTTTTGCAGACAATCCGAAAGAGTGGACGGACACATATGCACGATCGCCGGGAACGCCAAGTTTTGTGCCCAAGAAATCAAAGATCGCTTTTGTGTACCTCTCGTTGGCCTCGGGATTCAAGTTATCCAAGCTCATCTAAGGTTTATTCCACAAGTCATGCCTGATCATACACAAATCATCAAGGAGTGCACATACAACAGATAATGTGAACGTCGGGTCAAATGTACCACTGAACGTCTGGAACTCGTTGTAATGAATAATGGTCGCGATGTATTGCTCGGGCTTTCCAAGGGTTTCTGCAAAGAACTAAAAACCAGTTAGTTCATGAACTGGATCAAAGTAGGGTAGGTTGCCAACCTTGGAGAATTCCAGCGTAAATGCTTTCAAATCAGGGATCTTGAAGATAGCAATTTGAGTGAGTCTGAAGACGAGGGGCACTGGCGGCCTACCTTGACATTGGTATTAAGTTCGATAGAAGGCATGCTGGAAGAATATGGATGATCTAACACTGTTCCATCTGTTAGGCTTTATAGGTATGGACTGGATCAGTCGATTCTGCCAAGAAGAGAATCGTTGGTAATCGATAATGACGGTTACTACGTGACATCAACCCGAAGCACAGCTGCATGTCCTTTTGTAATGTGCACCCATTTTTTGACATATGAGCCTTTCAGGGGTTTAAGAATAATACAGTCATCATGACGAATGCGTACTTCCGCAGCGACGTATTGTAAGCATTTCTTCAAAGAAATCCCAAAATCAAACAAGGCACTCAACTAGATGCGCGGTGAGGCTGAGTAAGTAATCGAACAGCTTAGTGTCACTGGAGGGACGAATCGCGATTCTTCTCCGGGAGCACGCACCATATTGTCTTGAGTTGGCATTTCGTAACGTCTCTGTCACTTTCCCTTGTAGTTATTACGCTAGAGTGGTTGCTTGACCAAGGAACCGGCAAAGTCTCAAACTGAAGTTATGATAGGAAGCAAACGAGTTCAACTTCAATGGGACATATTATATCTGCTAGGTATTGAGGTTTATCGTTGAGAGGCTGGATCATTCATACCTGAGGGTGTCACAGTCAGCGTTTTTTTCCTTTTGCTCTCTTTTTTGGTGCGGTGATTGATTCAGGAAGCCATTCATTGACAGGATCTTGTGATGTAAGGATCTCTTCGGGCGGCAACTGTGCCTCCTCCGGCTGCACTAGCCTCTCCTCCAACGACCAACGGGTAGTTGATGTTTTGGCAGAAGCGTTATCCTCTGCCTGTGCAGACGCAGTGGCTATTTCTTCTGGGCTTACATCCTCACCTCGTCTCAGACGAGCAGCGATTTCTGGGGTCACACGTATGCGTCGAACATTGGTCTGAAATCCGGGTGCTGTTCCCGAGCGAATATATAGGCGAAAGAGGTGCACCAAACTGTTACTTACCTCCTTTCCCTATGCCATACAATCTCAACTGTCTTGCGAGATACCACTTACGGACGAAATAGGCTGAGAGTAACACGATTGGAGGGATGCTAATGTGTAGTCACACAGCGTTGGGATTGATTCAGAAGAGAGGATAAAAGGCTCACGTTGCCCATAAGATGGAAGGGTATTCAGTGTCCATCATGATTGTCGTCGTCGTCAGTCGTCGTTCCGAAGTAAGAAGATTCCCACAGTACTTACTTATAAACATAGCTACAATGTTATTACCCGTGCTGCAGTTGCACCGGCATCAACAGGAAGAGCAACGCCAGTCATCCACCTCGCCTCCTCGCTTGCCAGAAATCGTACTGCCGCACCGCAGTCCCACCCATTTCCCTCTGTCTGCAGAAGGCTCCCCTTTCTACGGGCTTCGCGAACCTCAGGGTTCATGCCATGGTAAGTGTACACCATTGGGGTGTATAGCATCCCTATTGCTGCGTAAGGACCGCTAAGACGCCATGTTTTCAATGAAACATACGCACCTGGGCATACACAGTTTACTCTAATCCCCATAGGCCCGTGATGGACCGCCATTGCCCGCGTCATGTTCACCACAGCGCCTTTGCTCGTGTGATATAACAACATCGGCGTTCCTCCAAGCAGCCCCGCCACACTTGCAATGTTCACAATGCTCCCTCTGCCGAATGTCCTGTCCCTAGTGTTTTTCTCCATCTCCGGCACAGTGAACTTCACCATCAGCATCATGCTCGACACATTGACTTCAAGCCCCTTCCCCCATTCTGTTGGTTCAACATCCACAGCCGTTCCTCGCGGTCCAAGCACGCCGACATTGTTGATCAGAATATCCAAATGTCCATACCTCTCGATGGCGAGCGATACAATTCGCTTGCAATCCGCCTCTATGGTAACATCTGCTTCTATTTCCACCGCCATTCCTGCCCCAAATTCCTCCTCGATCATAGAGACAGTCATCTTGGCCCATTCAAGATTGATGTCGGCACAGACAACAGATGCTCCAGCCTCCGCCAGCAGGATTGCTGCTGCACGACCATTTCCGATTCCTGCTGATCGAGACCCTGCCCCTGTGACAATAGCGACCTTATCTTTCAGAGTTCGTGAGGGACGATGGGGATTTTCGTAGTCCGGAAGGTTCATTCGCGAATTGGACATGGTCAGGAATGAAGACCAAATGATCGATTTCCTTTAAACTGATCTGAGGCCGCACAACAACTAACTACTTTGTGAGGACTCTCGTTATCTTTTGAAGAAATTTCTCTCAGTTGGGATCTCTCACTTTGCAAGATTCATCTGGCTGTGTTATCTAGCTTTGCTATCTTTCCCAGTTGAATCAGGGGATGCCCAGCCAAACAATTTTGGATATCCGCCGAGTATCTCACCCCCAAATCAAGTAATTAGTCACATGGCTGTAGATCTCTCCACTGCACACACATATACTGTTGAGCGGTCAGGCACGTGCACCCGATCGGGGTTGATAATAAGTAAGACATTAATCCGGAATATCCAATGAATATCTAGCCTCTTAGTTGGTCGTGATATAATAGCAGATGATCAGGAAGGTTCGGCGGCACTACAACCGGCCGAAATTCCGATCGAATATATTTTTGTAGCTTGAGGTATGCTGCACGACGTACTAGCTACGCTCTGTGTACAAAGATATGGTGTGGGTGGGCAAACGAAGGAACAAATGGCGTCTGATTCAAGGATGAACGCGTGAGGGTTGATCCTGTTGAAGCTGCAGGTCGCCGCTAGGCGTCCACGCAGGGGAAGGCATTATGTCCTACATACCTTGTGTGTGGTGCTAATATACTGTCTTACGCTGGTGGTGGTTAGAAGGAAAGAACTGCTTGTATTACTACGAGGTTTACAGCGACTTATATACGTTTAGTACATGCGCACGGACCATGTATATGTAATCAAGCATGTGACTCAGTAAGTGAGTCGTTGAGGTTAGGTATTGGTTTTCAACACCCCCCCACAAGTAGTGCAGCATCTGCAGCCATGAAAGGCGCTGTGTGCGCTTACTTGACCTTGGTAAATTCAATACCTAGGTGCTCTCTGCATTTCAGGAATAAGGCGGCGGGTAGGTTCTTTGTGAACATGTCGGCCGGGTTATCTTTTCCTTCGAGGAATACGACAGAGACTTTGTCGTTCTCGATGCATTCGCGTATGTAATGATAGCGAATGTCAATGTGTTTTGTCCGTCTTTCTTGAACAGGGTTTGATCCGATAAAGATGGATCCTTGATTATCTCCGCAAATCATAGTGCGGGTCAAATTAAAACCAAGTTCTTGAAATAAGGACTGTATCCACATTATCTGCCGACAAGAGTCGGAGAGAGCCATGTATTCGGCTTCTGTGGACGAAAGTGCGACCGTCTTTTGGAGGCGCGATTGCCAGCATACAATGCCGCTAGCAAGTGTGGCAAAGAAGCCAGTAGTGGATCGGCGTTTGATTGGATCACTCGCCCAGTCGGAATCGGTATATCCGATCAATCCCTCGGATTTTGCACCATTATAGACGATCTGGTAGTTTTGAGTTCCTACGAGATAGCGCATGATGTACATTGCTTTGTCTAGGTGTTCTTGGCTTGGATTAGCCGAGAATTGCGACATTTTAATGACAGCAAAAGCAATGTCAGGTCGCGTTCCGAGCATCAGGTACAATAAAGACCCAATGACTTGCTGAAACTTCGAACGGCGGGTGGCATCAACCGGCTCGGTGTTTTCCGATGGTATGTAGCCAGTGGGCAATGGGGTTTGTGCTATTTTAGCATTTGTCATGTTAAAGCGATCAAGGACCTTTTTCAGGTACTTTTGTTGATCAAGCTTAATGACTTGCGCAGTCTTTTCGACGCGCATCCCCAAAAAGGAAGTGACATTGCCAGTGTCACGGCATTCCCAGTGCTTCAAGCACGCCTGTTTCATTTTGTCGGCTAACTTCTTGTCTTTCGACATAAAGATACCGTCATCTACGTACACAATGGCGATTACGATAACGCCTTTTTTGTTTTTGTAAATGAAGATGCCAGCGTCGGAACTGGCGCGGTGAAAACCTATGGTCTTCATGAACGCCTCTAGTTCGCGCCACCAGGCAAGCGAAGCTTGTTTAAGACCATATAATGCGCGCAAAAGGCGCATGACCTTCTTCTCTTGGCCTTTTACTACAAAGCCTTGAGGTTGGAGCATGTATATCTCCTCGTCCAGTTTGCCATAGAGAAAGGCGGTTTTAACGTCTAATCCGGTCATGTACATGCCTTCTAGACTCGCCAGGGCGAACATCAGGTGGACGGTCTCGTAGCGGACTACCGGAGAAAAAATCTCGTTATAGTCAACGCCTTCGACTTGTGAAAAGCCTTTGGCCACGAGTCTGGCACGTTTCCGATCATCAGCTTTGATGTCGAAAACCCATCTGTTTTTGATCGCTTTGCGACCGTGCGGAAGATCCACGAGTTCGAAGACCTGTCGTTTGTATAAGGCGTCTAACTCGCCACGACACGCGGTCTTCCATTCTACTTGCTGCTTTTTGTCTTTCAAGCGAGCAATGTCACTGAATTGTGTAGGAATTTCCATATCAGAACTCGATGGTATTGCTTGGTTAAGCAAATAGTTCATCAATGAAGTTCCACCTTCTTTGACACGTGCAGCGAGCCATGTGTCCTCGTCCATCGGGTCATATTCGCGCTGAGATTCAACCCTCTGATTGTTATCAGTTGCAGTAGAAGGGTTGTTATTATTGGAGATAGGCACATCAACATGTGGTGCCGTAGAAGTGCTAGGTCCAGGTTCCTGGTCACTTCGAGAAGTTTGTTGGGGTCTCCTCAGGCCTTGAGGAGGCTGACCAACTGTCTTCTTCCAATAATTCTCACGTCGGATATCTCGCTCAATATCCGTAGGTAAACGTTGTTCACCATACACGTTTCCCGGACGGTTTGGGACGTTCCTGGATCTACCAGATCTGCGTGGAAGTTCATTCCATTCGCGTTGATCTTCCCTTCGCGGAGCAAAGTCTGCGGGGGTTACTGGAGTAGATTTCGCAGGAGGAACATCGGCATTGTCATGTGCCTCTTGTTCTCTTGGTACGTCAGTCTGTGGTTCAGACTGTAAGAAGGGGCGGTTTTCAGGCGGAGGATAATCATCGTCGCCAACCTTTCCATGTAGAATGTCGTGATCTACCTGTTCCTGTGATTCGTCATCACGATTGAAGTCATCGCCAATAGGCGTTACTTCGGGTGTGTGGGCACCAGGGCAACGAGGGAATAACTCCTCATCAAATATTGCTGTTGCGCCAATGAACATGGAGTTGTCCGAGCGCATAAAGTAATATCCCTTAATACCATCCACATCTGCCGAGCCAAGGTAGACCATTAGCTCAGAGCGTGCCGCAAGTTTGTTTGCGCGTCTCTCTTTAGGCAGATAAACATAGGCTGCACATCCTAAAACTCTGTCCCTGGTGAGATCAGGCTTAGAGCCGTTAATCATCTCGTAAGGGGTTATCCACTTTAGTCTCGCAATCGGCGTGACGTTGTGGAGATGGATTGCATGCCGCACACAGAATTCCCACCAGGAAGCCGGTAGACACGCTGTGAAGCGTAATGTCTGGGCTTTTTCCGTGATTGTCCGAATGGCACGTTCGGCACGGCCATTCTGTTGATGTTGGTAAGGGACACTTTGTTCAAGTTTTATTCCCAAACCAAGCAAGAACTTTGTGAGCTCTGTACTTTTTAATTCTCCCCCAGCGTCAATACGAACTCATTTGACCTGTTTGTTGTGCTGTGTCTTGGCCATGGCGATGAACTCTTTGATAGAAGAGCTCGCTCCTGACTTTTTAGCTAAGCAGGACGCCCAAAAGGCTGACGAATAGTCATCAACAAAAACAATAAAATACTTGAATTTGTGATAAGACAGCACGGAGAATTCCTTGAGATCCATATGGATTAACTCGAAGGCTTCCGTTGCTCTGGTGTGCGACTCAGGGAAAGACTTTGACGTCATTTTACCCTTGGCACAACCTGGACAAATTGGGATGTTCCTAGGAATCGAGATTTCCTTGGGTAATCCGGTGCATGTGGAAGGCATCTTTTTCAACGCTGCGTCAGACGGATGTCCTAAGCGTCGGTGCCATGTTCGATAGTCTGCGGCATATATGGTCGCGACAGAGGTTTTGGTTAAGCCCATGCCTCTTTCAATTGTCGACGTTACCACATACGCTGATTCAATCCTCTCGGAAGGGAGACTTTGAACAGTGATGCGATTTGATTGATCATAAAAATTGATGCCGTGGATGGAACCTTTCACGGTCATCTTAGATCTTAATAAAACCCCCATGGAGATCAATCTCATATCCATGCCGGGGATGTGATGCACAGGGTATAAGCGAGTAATTCGCTGCCTGTCATTCACAAGATGTCTGATAAACACTGCACCCTTGCCTACCATTGGGACTGGTCCCTTGGCGGTTTGGATGTTCTCAGGTTCATCAAGCTTCTCATAGGAGGCGTAATCTGAGATTTCGCCGGTGTAATGTTGGGAAGCTCCTGAATCTATGATCCAGGTAGCTAAGTTTTGTGAGTCTTTCTGACTCGAGCACTCAGGTCCGTTGCACATCAAAATAGTATTTATTTGTGTCATAGTGACACGCGAGTCAGGTACATGCATGTAATTTATAGGCGATGAGATCGCCGTCCTGGAGCTAGAATAGCATCCTGGAAAACTGCAATTAGGCTCGCTGAGTGCATTAGGAAAGAGTACTGACCTTTCGTCAAAAGCGCCAGTATCAAGCCCCATGGGCTGATCGTCGCTATCCATCCTGTTCTGGATTTCCTCATCAACTGAGTCCCAGATGAGCTCCTCACTGGGAAGCTCGGGGGTCGATCCGAGGGATACAAGATCCTCGTCTGACACTTCCTCGATTTGAGCTGTAGGCTCGGACTGAGTCTCCTCGAGTTTTCGGCGTTTGCCGTCTCGCCTATCAGTAAGGCGTGATTCAAGGGACTTCATGTTACCTTGGGATCTCGAGAGATCCAAAGCCTCGAGAGTGTCTCGGGCTGTCTGGTAGTCCTCGTATACAGACGGGGTCCCGATTAGGGTTCCCGTGAAGGCCTGAGCGGCGGGCCGCTTTCTCGGGTCTTTCGTTGTGATGGGAAGAGCCGTAGTAGGCTGGTAGAAGGATGGTGGGATGATGGCTCCGCTACCAGTGATGGTTGTAAAGAGCGGTGCCGGTTGATAAGCCGCTGAGGCGAGCTGTGAAGCTGCAGCCTTAGCTTTCTTCTCATTTCGGTCTTTGACCTGTTTGCCTGCGCGGCGATTCTTCCTCTTCTCATTGGAGGCCGAAGCCTCGGGCTTATCTTCACGCTGTTCTCTAGGTTGCCACTTCGGGTTGTTACCTTTTCTTTTAACAGCGGAGATTTTCTGAGCCGTTTGAGTTTTTGAGGAAGAGGAGTGATGTCTCCTCCCGCTCTCAGCGGTGATCGCCTCCTGAACCACGTTGAATGTCAAGGTGGTTGTGTCAGGATGCGTTTGCAGGATCGTTGAGGCCAGCGAATCGTACTCTTTAGGAAGAGCATTCAACAGGATCATTGCTTGAACGATCTCGGGAATTGCAACTTTGTTGGAAGTCAGGCGGGAAAAGTATTCCGCCATTTTCGAGATTTCCAGTTGCGGATTCGCTACAGACAGGCGCATGGAGACTGCGGCCTTAAAGTCCGTAAAGATCTGTGAGGGACCGATCTTGCCAAAAGCCTTGAGGAGTTCGTCCCAGCACTCCTCGGCTGTGAACTCATCCGCGATCAAATGGCGCATGGAGGGAGATATTCTCATCCCTATTGATCCAGCAGCCTTGTCATTCTTGTCGTTCCAGTCGGCAATATCCTTCTGCAGCTCTCTTCTTTCAGCGCTCGATAGAGTGCTGGCGGTGGAGCGCGAGGTGCCATCTGGTCTCTCAGAGACTTGAATGGTATGATCCGCAGGACAAGGATAAGCCCCTGACGTTATCTGCCAGAGGCCTTGAGATCGGAGATAGGCTTTCATCATTTCAGCCCAGGAAAGGTAGTTCGAGCCGGTAAGGACGGGAATGGAAGTCAATGTTGACGACATAATTGATGCTGCGTGAGAACACGAATCAGCTTCAATTCATTTCCGTTGCCATGAGGCGATAACGCCGAAGGCAAAACACATTGTTCCCATACTCCTTGAGAGCATGTTTGATAAGAACTTATAATTAGACTTAAGTCACACAGCAGCTGTGAAGCGCTTAAGGTGTAAGGGGGTAATGCTATCGTGTCGTGTCTGCATTAATGCTGACATTTTACTCTATTTTGCTGCGCGGAGCGCTGCAGAGAGTGACAACGATTGGCACCAGGGCCCATAACCTGTTGAAGCTGCAGGTCGCCGCTAGGCGTCCACGCAGGGGAAGGCATTATGTCCTACATACCTTGTGTGTGGTGCTAATATACTGTCTTACGCTGGTGGTGGTTAGAAGGAAAGAACTGCTTGTATTACTACGAGGTTTACAGCGACTTATATACGTTTAGTACACGCGCACGGACCATGTATATGTAATCAAGCATGTGACTCAGTAAGTGAGTCGTTGAGGTTAGGTATTGGTTTTCAACAGATCCTCGAGACTTGAGCCATGTAACAGACTTACCTGGGAAGGGGATGAAGGTGTAAGGGGTGACCCTAGAGGATACACCACTCTGTTACTCATCCCTTCCCATCCGAGACATTGTCTCATCTCGAAAGTCTGGTAGTTCGTCATCGCTGACAACGACGCGTCGCCACAGCCTCAGAGTTTGTGCACGTGTGTCGACGCAACTTGAACAGAGTTGATCCGTGTTCTGGACCAGACTACTCATTGGACTCGAGTAAATTAATTTTTAAACCCATATAATCGGCACCGGATATGTTCTAAGACAATTAATTCCTTGCATGCGCCCTTCCATCCCCGCGTGATTCTGAGAAGCGATACGACAAACTATTTTATTAAAATCATTCTCAAATATTATTATATTCGTATCACTAGTCGGCGCGTCGAAAAGCGTACTCTTAACATCGTTACCTCAACAGGTTATGGGCCCTGACCCCCGGGATTAGGCGCGTTATCATATTATTCGGATCAGAATCATAAGCCCTCACAATATCCGACCTACATACAATGTCCGACGACTACGATCATATTCCAGAAGAAGCTTGCTCCGTTGATCCCCATCTCCCGGAAATTAAATCCGATCAATATGTTAACCTGGGGGGCCTCTCGACTAATAAAGTAGACTCCCTTAAGGAAGGGAACTGGTTGGCATGGAAAACTCGTATTACGAGGATTCTAAAGCTACATAAAGTCTACGATTATGTTGAGGGAAAAATAGCTAAACCTCAGGGTGACAAAGACCATGAAAACTGGGAGATGAGAGATTTGGTGGCTCAAACTCTTATACAAATAAATGTGAGTGACGAACAGATTATACATGTGACTGAGGCACAAACTGCCACAGAAATGTGGAATAATCTACGCTCCATTCACAAAATAAGAGGGCATACAAGTATTACAGCTGCCAAGAGAAATTTCTATACAACTAGGGCAAGCGATGACACCAATATTCCGGATCACATCAATGATCTCCGTCGTCAACAAAACTGTTTACACCAAATGGGGGAAGTCCTCTCAGATGAGGAATTCAAATCCATACTCATCATGTCACTCCCCAAATCGTGGGATCCTTTTACATCGTCATATCAAGGCACTACTACTAAAAGGGACGGAACTTCTGGTATAACCTCGCAGGAATTAACCTCCCTCCTAATCGACGAATACCAATGTCATCATAATAAAAATGACGATGCCTACGATCACTCGTACTATGCCCAAAACGTCTCATCCGGCAAAAAGCGGAAGGTGACGAAAAATGATTCACAAAAGCAGAATGTGACAAAGTGTGACATTTGCGGAAAGAGTAATCACACCTCCGATCGATGCCGATTTAAAGGCAAACCCAAATGTGGGAAATGTGGAAGGTTTGGGCATGAAACCGAGAAATGTTGGGGAAATAATCGTCCACCCAAAAATTCTCAAAGGGAACGCGCTAATGTTGCGCGCGATCATCAGGAGGACGAAGAAATGGCTTACATAACTGATGTAGTTGATATGAATGAAGAGCATGTTTCCTTTTACCCCTGGATCGCCGATTCAGCCACAACATCACACATCACAAATGCAAAATCAGCATTTGTAGATTATAATCCGATAAGCCCAATTAAAGTATGCGGCTTAGGAGAATCTTATGTCCAAGCATATGGACGTGGCACAGTTGAGGCAATTATTATTAAGGGGAATAAACAAAGAACAATAAAGCTAACAAATGTGCTCTATGCGCCTGATTCAAAAGATAATCTCTTATCAATAGGGAGATTAGATAAAATTGGTGGTAAAATTCAATTTGGCAATAATCAGGCCACTCTTCTCAACAAGGATGGTAATATAATAGCTGAAGGACAATTGTCCAATGGATTGTACATCCTTAATATGTATAAAAGAGAAGATAATATTGAATATAGTAATATCACTAATGAAAATAAATGTGCAACCTGGGACAGTTGGCATAAAAAGTATGGTCACATTGGCATCAAAGGATTACAAAGGTTACTACATGATAACCTAGTAGACGGATTTAATGTTGACGAAAAATCGGAAATTCATGATTGTGATGCGTGCATCCAAGCCAAACAATCATGTAATCCATTTCCAAAAATGACCTCATCTAGATCTCAGGTACCCGGTGAAATTATTCACACCGATGTGTGGGGACCAGCGCACACTACAGCTTTATCAGGTGCACGATATAATATATTATTTATCGACGACTGCACAAGACGTTGTGTATGCAAACAAATAAAGACAAAAGATGAGACTTCTACAAAACTAAAACAATTCCTCACGTTTATTGAATGCCAAGAGGGACGTCTCCCTAAGCGCATCAGAATAGATCAAGGGAAAGAATATCTTAATAAAGATCTTATCACTTGGTGTGCTGAAAAAGGGATTAAAATCGAAGCAACTGCACCATATTCTCCTTCACAAAATGGTGTTGCGGAAAGATTTAATCGGACATTGGTCGAGTTAGCACGTGCAATGATAATTGTACGCGACTTACCAAAATATTTATGGCATGAGGCAATAAATTATGCCGCATATGTTAGAAATATTTCACACACACGAGCCCTAGAGGGGAAAACTCCCAAACATGCATGGACTGATAAACAGCCCAATGTTAGCCATTTACAAGAATTTGGGATACCTGTATGGGTTTTACATGATCATCAAAATATTTCTAAACTCGAACCTAAATCCGAAAAACAAATCTTTGTGGGATTTGTTGATGGTCCTAAAGCTATTAGATATTATAACTCTAATAAAAGGACTATTTCTATTTCCCGAAATTTTCATTTCAATAAATTTCCCCAAGATGTCCAATTTGAGGGGGAGAATGAAGGAGAACAAATTCGGACTCAACAAGAGGACGAAAATGATGTGATTACAAATGATCCCACAAATAACCTAAAAAGGAAATGTCCAGAAGAAGAACCATCTTCACGCCGAAGCACGAGACCCAGAGTTCAGCATAATTATCAAATGTTGAATGAACCGCCCCTCATATATGACACGGAGTTAGCGACATTAGCCAATGACCCCGAAGAGGGTCAACTAATATACTCACCAGATGAGGTAATTAATGCAGCATTTAATTGTGCAAACCTCGCTTCAGACGATCCTGAATCGTTAAAGGAAGCTAAAAAGTCCCCTGAGTGGCCGGAATGGGACCAAGCCATCCGAGCCGAGTTAGATCAATTACATAATAAAAAGACATGGGTACTAACCGACCCACCTGAGGAGCATAAACTTATTAAAAATAAATGGGTCTTTACAAAGAAATACAACAAAGAGGGATTATTAACAAAATACAAAGCCCGTTTAGTGGCAAAAGGCTGTTCCCAGGTACCCGGAATGGATTTTATTCATGTATTTTCCCCTGTTGTACGTCTTGAAACAATTCGTGCGCTACTCGCTTTGGCTACACAAGAAGATTGGGAAATACAACAAATGGACGTCAAGGGTGCATATTTGAATGGAAACCTCAAGGAAGAAATTTATATGGCACAACCTGAGGGATTTGAAAGGCTGCCTGGTTAGGTAGCCTCACTAAGTC
The DNA here is from genome assembly GCA_964034925.1 of Tricholoma hemisulphureum. NCBI lineage: Eukaryota > Fungi > Basidiomycota > Agaricomycetes > Agaricales > Tricholomataceae > Tricholoma > Tricholoma hemisulphureum. The sequence continues at coordinate 7,345,392 of OZ035930.1, read as the reverse complement.
AGACGGTAAGACAGGATCACGTTATCTTTGTTGCACAAGGTAAAGAGTCAGTCTAAGATACATAAGAAGGTCGGTAAACTATACCTTTGTTGCACAAGGTAAAGAGTGGGGCAACAAAGGAAAAAAGATGGTATATATATGAGATTTGAAACCGTGTTGGAAAGTGGCCGCATCGAGCGTAAGTTGGTATATGAGTTCGCCGATGTTCGCCGATGTTCAGGGTGGCTGTGTAGCCATTGTAAGCATCAATGTGTGCCGATGTTCGCCGATGTTCGTGGTGGCTGTGCATGTTTGTGTCGTGAGTCTGGTCGCAGGCTTACACTCCTCCCCACCTAAAAAAATTGTGAGGGTGTCAAACCTCTGTCCCATTCTCAGCTTCCCATCTGTCAAGTGCATCTGTCTCAGTCATTTCTGAACCAGGGCGCCACTCATCATGTTCTTTCCCGTATCCTTCATAGCGGACAAGGTATTGTACACCTTGTCCACGTCGGCGAGCATCCACAATCTTGTCAATGTACCACTCCTCAGTGCCATCTTCAGTAACAATGGGTCGTGGCCGGGCAGGCTCACGGTCAGGGAAGAGGAGGGGATTGTTCGGGATGTATCATTTGAGTAGGTGGGCATGGAAACCAGGGAAGGTGTTTGGGTTGTTTGGGAGTTTTAGTGTATATTCTGAGCATTCAGGGAAGGTGTGTGTGATGGTGTAGGGGCCGTCATTTCTCGGCATGAATTTTGCAACACGCATTTTTCCTTTGCGTTTGTAGTTCCGGCGCCTGTTTTCTGTGGAGAGCATGACAAGGTCGCCAATCTCATAGACATCTTCTGGTGCCCGATGTTCATTGGCATGGTATGCCTGTCTGATTTTTGCAGCAAGGAGATTGTCCTGCGCTTCTTGGACATCAATTGTGACTCGGGATATTATGTCATGTGCGGTAGTTTGTTCGGTAGTGGCATTACTAGGGAGTGGTGCGATCGGAGGGATGATTCGGGGGGATCGTCCAGACTTCAGTTGGAAGCCTGAGAAACCAGTGGATGAGTTCACGGTGTTCATAATAGCAAAACGCACACGAGGGAGTTTGGCTAACCACCCCTTCTGGTTGTTGTCAACATGGTACCGGATGGCTTGGTTCACAGTTTTGTTGGTCCGTTCACTGCTGCCGTCGGTCTCAGGGTGGTAAGAAGTTGACATCTTCAGTTTTACACCAGTGAGCTTATGGAGGGCCGTCCAAAGTTCAGCAGTGAAGAGAGCATCTTGGTCAGAGATAAGATGGAGCATCAGGCCGTTTTCACAGTACCATTCATCAAAAAGGACAACGGCAACTTGGGCGGCAGTGTATGTGGAGTGGGTACCGGCAATGCGTATGTCAGCACCAAGAAGGTCAGTCATGGTCAGTATGGTGTCCTTTCCATCCTCCTCGGGGAGTGGTCCGATGAAATCCAGTGCGACAGTGTCGAAACGGTCATCAGGAACTGGTAGGGGGTGTAGGGGACCAGTGGGTTTGGAAGTGCGGGTTTTATTGCGCTGGCATTCAGAGCATGATGGGATATATGCTTTCTCCAGGTCCCGACGCATGTTTGGCCAGTAGTAGGAGCCACGGAGGGATTCATAGCTTTTGTCAAAGCCAAAATGGCCCAGAGTGTCATGGGCAAGGTTGTAAAGGAGTTCACGGACTCGGAGATCTTGTGGGATCACCAGCCGGCGGCCAACATAAAGGAGTTGATCGGTGAGGGTTGCCCCTTCGATGCTCCCCATATTGATGTCCTTGGTGAGTTGTTTGGCAAAATCATCAGTCTCATAGCCGGTAATGATTGCGTCAAGTAGGGATTGGTCAGCGGCAATATTGAGTATGCCGGCGACTGGGGTTTTGGGTGCATTACGTGTGTGTGCCATTGCACAGGCCGCAAGGCAGGCATCAGGCACAGTGTCAGGCATGCGGGATAGGGCATCAGCAGCGGTGTTGTCTTCGCCGCGGATGTAGGTGATTTGATAGTCAAAGTCTGCAAGATACATCGACCATCTCATTTGTCGTCTCGACATCTCCTTCTGCGATTGGAAGTACTCGAGAGTTCTGTGGTCAGTGAAAACTTCGAACTGTGCACCAAGCAGGTGGGATCGCCATTTCTTCAATGCCTTGATAATGGCAAGAAGCTCCTTCTCATGGACCGGATAATTCTTCTCGGCGTCATTGAGCTGGTAGGAGTCATAGGCAACTGGCCGGGATGTATCCCAGGTTTTTCCAAAGCTTAACACAGCCCCAGTCCGGCGGTCACTGGCATCAGTGGTGACATAGATGTTTGATGCTTTGTCTTCGTAATTAATTACGGTGAGACAGTCAGCACTGAGGACAAGTTGTTTGATGTGGTCAAATGCATTCTGATGTTCTGGGGTCCATGTGGGGAATCGTCGGTCACATTCCTTGGTAGTGAGGGGGGTGAGGACACTCGTGTATTCTGCAAGTGCTGGAAGGAAGGTGGCAATGTATCTGGTTAGTCCTAGGAAACCTCGGACATTGGTGGCAGTTGTTGGTTGGGGCCAGTTCGCAATACGGTCGGTTTTGCGTGGGTCAGGTTTGATCCCAGCCCCAGAGACGATGTGGCCAAGGAAACATAACTCAGTGGCAAACAGGCTGGATTTCACCTGGTTGCAATAGATGCTGGCTTTGCAGAGGGCCTGAAGGACTGTATTGCAGTTTTGTTCATGTTCCTCCATGGTTTGTGACCAGATGATAATGTCATCGAGGTACACATGGCAAATTTTTCCAATGTGTTCTCGGAGCGCGTCAGTCATTCGGCGCTGGTGTGTGGCAGGGGCATTGCATCCACCCTGTGGCATGACAGTCCATTCATAGAGTCCCCACAGTGTTCTTACAGCAGTGAGGTGAATGTCGTCAGGGTGTACCCGTGTTTGGAAGAAGGAGTTAGTCATGTCCATCTTCCCGAAGATCTTTCCCTTCCCGCAATCGGCGAGTATGTCATCAATGCAAGGTAGGGGGAAGTTATCTCGGACAGTGTTACTGTTGAGAGACCGGTAGTCGTTTACCCAGCGGGGGTCGACTGTTAAGTCAGGGACGCCAGCTTTATATTTTGGGACACAGAATGCTGGTGAGGCATATTCTGATGAAGATGGTCGTATTCGGCCAGCCTTCAGGTGGTCATCAAGTAATCTTTTCCAAGATTCTTGGTATTTCTTTGGTGCTGCATATCCTTTGCCATTATTGACCTTGGTGGGGTCTTTGAGCCGGATGCGGTGGAACATGTGTCCAGGGACTTCAGAGGTATTGTCTGGGAGTCGGAGTGGGAAGCGGTCGGCATATTTTTGTTTCATTTTCCGGTCTGCTTCTTTGAGGACCTCTTGGAATGCGAGGCCTTCAATGCGGTCTCGAACAGCAGCCATGATGGGGCCAGGGAGGAGGTAACCAGCAAGTGTTGGTGCTCCGGTCTGCTCGAGAGTGGTAGGCTTGGGTGCCCGAACTTTCTTTGGCATCGGTGGCTGTGCTGTTCGCCGATGTTTGCCAATGTTCACAGCTGTGTTCCAATCCTGAGGTGCGAGAGGGGGGGGGTTTAGGAGGTCATAGCCTGTGCGTTTGTCAATGGCCGTTCGCTCATGTGGGTCTATCAGGATCTGTTCTGATGAAAGAAATGGCATTCCTAGTATAATGGGGAATGGTAGCCCCTTAATTACTTTCATCTTGTGTACTCCTGACTTCCATATCCCCCGTTCAGAGCTGAGGTCTAGTTTCACATACTCCTCCGAGACAAGTGGCAGCATTGATAAGGAGGACATGTTGTTCTCCTTGGCAGGGAGACGATATCGTCGGAGACCAAGTTTCTCAGCAAGCTCCAGGCTAATCACTGTGCAGGCCGATCCAACGTCAATTAGTGGTTGGACTGGCATGGGGAATTCGGAGATGAGGGGGCCAGTAGCAAAGAGGTTGGTGTATAATTGTGGGACAGTGAGGGGGACATTGACAGGGGAAGGGACATACGAGTCTGTTTCAGAATCTGAGATGTGTCCGGCTGCCATTGCCATGTTTTGGGCTGGCGCTGTGAGGGTCATGTAGGTCACCGGGTCAGGCCATGAGTTAGTTGCAACCATTGGACAGTTGGTGAAGGTGTGCCCAACGTTGAGCTTCCTGCACCGGGTGCATCCATTGTGGTCACGGATGAGGGTTCTCTCGGCCTCGGTGAGGGCCGGCAGGCGAATTCTCTCAGCCTTCTTAGTTCGGCTGGTGGGGGTAGAGGTAGAGGCATGGGAGGTCAAAGGTGCATCTGTGAGGCGGGAGAGGAGATCCTTTTTTTTTCACCTCGGCGTGCAGTGCGGGCAGCGGCCGAGGCATCAATCATCTTTTGGGTCCGGGCATTTTCAGCCCGCATACGGTCATCCCGCTCCTTAACCTCAAAGGCCCAGGTAGCGAGATCAGTGGCTAGGACTGGTTCAAGGCTTAGATTGAGCCTCAGGTCCGGGTGTAGGTTGGATTGTAGTTGGACCTTGAGCTGGTCCTTGGTGAGTGCTTTGCTTGGCGCTGAGGTGGTGAGGATTGCGTTGAGGTTCTCAACCTCTATTTTCCAATCCATAAATTCCCGGTTGCCTTGGGTTGTGGAGAGGATGGTTTCGAGGATGTCATAGGACCAGTTCTTCTCGAGGACCAGTTGGGCCAGCTCAGTGAGATACTGATCCAGGGTGAGGGCATCAATCCGAGTTTGATCTGCCTGATACCAAGAAACGAGGCGCGGCTCAAACATCCCCTCAGCAACGTAACTGACAATTTCAGTGCTGGTCTTCCCACCATGCTTCTTGTATCGTTTGCATGCAAGGGTCCACGACTGCATGATGAGTGGGGTGATTCTGCCCGCAGTGAGCATTGGGCATTCCTTCATCTTCGTGACCTTGACTTCAGCAAGGGGTTGTGTGGTTGGTGACATGGCAATTCGGGCAGCAGGTAAGGTAGCTTGGTAGTTGCAATGGGAGGTGGCTGTGGTAGGTGCACTTTCGTCAGTAGACGAGTCAGTACTAGGTGATGGGGACAGTGGTAGAGACACCGGGCTGTTTGGCTTGGGGCGTCGGTGTGTGTCCGTTAGGATCTGTAGTTTGGCAGGTTGGCCAGGGTCCTGCAACTTTCTTCTCGCACTCCTGGTGAGGAGTGGAATCGAGGTAGAGGGTTGCCGAGACAGTGTGGGTTCGTCAGGTATTGAAAGACGCAGTCGGTGTCAAAAAAAAAGTGAAAGGCTGCCTGGTTAGGTAGCCTCACTAAGTCAGACGGTAAGACAGGATCACGTTATCTTTGTTGCACAAGGTAAAGAGTCAGTCTAAGATACATAAGAAGGTCGGTAAACTATACCTTTGTTGCACAAGGTAAAGAGTGGGGCAACAAAGGAAAAAAGATGGTATATATATGAGATTTGAAACCGTGTTGGAAAGTGGCCGCATCGAGCGTAAGTTGATATATGAGTTCGCCGATGTTCAGGGTGGCTGTGTAGCCATTGTAAGCATCAATGTGTGCCGATGTTCGCCGATGTTTGTGGTGGCTGTGCATGTTTGTGTCGTGAGTCTGGTCGCAGGCTTACAGGATTCCATGATAATACTGGACGAGCTTGCCGACTCGTCAAAACCTTATACGGATTAAAACAATCCAGACGTGAGTGGAATATTGAATTAAATGAAAAATTGGGACAACGAGGTTTCAATAATCTTTATTCTGACCCATGTGTCTACATCCGAAAGACACCGGATGGTACAGTAATAATAACTGTATGGGTTGATGATTTTCTACAACGATCCACTCAATGAAACTTCTTAAAGAAGAAGTAAAAGAATTATTTGAGGTCACTGATCTTGGTGAACCCAGTAAAATTGTTGGGATTGAAATAACCCGGGATCGCGATCAAAAGACACTGAAGATCGCACAAACTAAATATATTGAATCAATCCTAGCAAAATATAATCTACAGGACGCAAATCCGGTAAGCACGCCTATGGATCCAAATATAACGCTCGAGCCCGGTGAACCGGATACTGGTAATCAAAATTCAAGTTATGCGTCTTTGATTGGGTCCTTGATGTATGCTGCCGTAGCTACAAGGCACGATATAGCGTATGCCGTAAATCAGCTCGCATCATTTACGGCCAATCCATCAATGTGTCATTGGACAGCTACCAAACGTGTTCTCAGATATCTCAAGGGTACAAAAGACCTTGGAATAAAATATATTAAATCTGAGAATAATTTTGAGCAAAACAATTTCATGCAATATTCTGATGCCAGCTTCGCGAATAATTATGATCGCACATCAGTATCTGGATACGCGTCTATTTCTGCAGGAGGCGCGATCAGTTGGGGATCAAAGAAACAAAATATTGTATCCCTCTCATCTACAGAAGCTGAATATATTTGTCTATCAGATGCAGCACGCGAGACCACATGGCTTCGCAATCTTTATTCAGAGATTGGTTACCCACAATATCAACCAACTTTGATTAAAGGAGATAATTTGGGTGCCTTGGCAATCGCCCAAAATCCGCGTTATCACAAAAGGACAAAACATTTTGATATTAAGCATCATTATATTCGTGATCAAATCAAAAATGAATCAATTGTTTTAAAATACTGTCCAACTGCACAAATGACCGCAGACGTGTTAACAAAAGCCTTACCGAGGCAAGCTCATAAGATTCATATGGAATCTATGGGAATATCCTTCGCTTGAGGGGGAGTGTTGAGCGGTCAGGCACGTGCACCCGATCGGGGTTGATAATAAGTAAGACATTAATCCAGATTCCGGAATATATAATCGGCACCGGATATGTTCTAAGACAATTAATTCCTTGCATGTGCCCTTCCATCCCCACGTGATTCTGAGAAGTGATACGACAAACTATTTTATTAAAATCATTCTCAAATATTATTATATTCGTATCACTAGTCGGCGCGTCGAAAAGCGCACTCTTAACTCAACATATACATGCTACTTCATCAGATATCATACAATGAGACAGTGGAATGTTATTTCTGTACAACAAAAACCAAGCTCAAGGACATGTTAACCAGATGGAAATTACTGGGTGTTTCCAGTCTAGCAGATGTAAACAATGAATTGCATAGATTTGCTTACTTAAGAAAAGCAGCAATACAAGGGACAGGAAATTCTTTGATCAATTTATCTGCAGCTGGCAGGCTTGGATTGAACAAGCTCAGGGCTGGAAGTACAAGGCTCTAAAATTCTTTGACTGATTTATCTGCAAGTGGAGGGCTTGTTTTGGGCTAACAAGCCTGTGGAAGGCTCAGGAAATTCTTAACTGGATTGATAGTCACGTACTTAGGTAATCGTGATTCTCACGGCCACCGTGGAATCCCGGAAACTGAGTTCAAGTTGGTTGCAAGAAAAAACTTAGTGGACGGCGTCGATGGTGTCAAGGACGGTTCTCGGCCGCCTTCTCAGATCTGCTTCTCGCCCTCCGGTCAGCTTTCTTGCGGTATGCTTTCCGCATTCTTCAACTCACTTTTGTCTTCCAGCGGTCTCTCCGAGGCTTCGCCACAGCACACAACATTCCTGGGCCCTTCACTGAAATTTCCACCTTGTCTAATGGTTTAACAGTCGCTACAGAAGCTCAAGCCCATGCACAAACTGCAACTGTTGGTGTGTGGATAGATGCAGGCTCACGGGCGGAAACAGACAAGACCAATGGCACTGCTCACTTCCTGGAACACATGGCGTTCAAGGGAACGGGTCGACGCTCACAGCACGCCCTCGAACTTGAGGTGGAAAATCTTGGCGCGCACCTCAATGCTTATACATCCCGTGAACAGACTGTCTACTATGCCAAGAGTTTCCGAAAGGATGTCCCTGTTGCTGTCGACATCATTAGCGACATTTTGCAGAATTCGAAGCTGGAGAGTGCAGCTGTTGAGCGGGAACGTGATGTGATCTTGCGTGAGCAACAAGAGGTTGACAAGCAGCTCGAGGAAGTCGTTTTCGATCACCTACATGCCGTGGCATTCCAAGGTCTCTTTTCGTCCGCACCGATATATTATCTTACCTGACACTCGTCTTTTTTTTTTCGCAGGTCAACCCCTTGGTCGCACCATACTCGGGCCTAAAGCCAACATCCTCTCAATAAATCGTGATGATCTGTCTTCCTACATCAAAACCAACTACACTGCTGATCGTATGGTCCTCGTCGGCACCGGTGGTGTAGAGCACAGCGAGCTCGTCAAGCTCGCAGAGAAGCACTTCTCCTCGCTCCCCGTCTCTCCAAGCCCCATGCCCCTCGGACGCCTCTCCCACCCCAAAACCAGCTTCGTCGGTTCTGAGGTGCGGATCAGAAACGACGAGATCCCTACCGCAAACATTGCCATTGCTGTTGAAGGTGTCGGCTGGAGCTCGCCGGACTACTTCCCCATGATGGTCATGCAGAGCATTTTTGGAAACTGGGACCGCAGCCTTGGTTCCTCTCCTCTCCTCTCATCCCGGCTATCCCACATCATCTCCTCGAACAACCTGGCGAACTCGTTCATGTCCTTCTCCACGTCGTACTCCGACACTGGCTTGTGGGGTATTTACCTAGTCTCAGAGAACTTGATGAACCTGGATGACCTGGCACACTTGACGCTGAAGGAGTGGACACGGATGAGCATTGCGCCCACAGAGGTTGAGGTCGAGCGTGCCAAGAACCAGCTCAAAGCAGGATTGCTGCTTGGTCTTGATGGTACCACTGCTGTCGCGGAAGATATTGGAAGACAGCTTGTGACGAGTGGCGGGAGGCTGACTCCTCAGCAGATTGAGGGCGCTGTGGATGCTGTCACTGTGGATGAGATTAAGCGAGTTGCTCAGAAATACCTATGGGATAAGGATGTAAGTTACCTTCACCCCGATCGAAATGAGCACCACTCATCCTCAATGACAGATTGCTATCGCTGCTCTTGGCAACATCGAAGGTCTCCTGGACTACAATCGCATCCGTGCTGACATGTCTTCAATGATGTACTAGAGAGCGTGTGCCTTCCGTTTCAACCAAGTTTTGACCTGCCCTGCGAGAAGTTCATTCGCAATATAGGCGTGAGGGCAATCGTAGAGACTCGAATTGTGGTTGTAGTAGATTTACACAAACGAAACTGTTAATACCATTTCGAAATGATGTTTCGATTTCTTACCCAATGAACATTATTGTAAATGTTGTACAAGTTGCTAGAGATAATCCACGTGACTAACGCGTGGTGTTGAAGTTGAACCGCCCGATCTGTCATCGTACATCGCGCCCACCAGGCGCCCACGGCCTCCTCATAAGAGCTTGTCATTACGTGCTAACCCTTCAAGGTGAAGGGCAACCCTGTTGTGTTGCGCATCTCATATGGCCTCTGTTGGTTCCGTGACAAAGCAAATAGCCGCGCTTGAGATTTCGAACAAAAAGACAGTACCTTCATCATCGTCTTCAAATTCGACGACCCGATCTCTGTACACCAAACAACCAAACCAAGCCAGCGTCTCCAAACTGCTCACCAAATTCGCTGCCCCGAATCCGTTCCCAAATGCAACAAATAAACCAGCTCAGTCTTCTTCCCTGCGACATGCAACTCAACCAAGCAAACAACCCGAACTCAGTCCAATTGATATAGGAAGATATGACGGTGGGCTTGAGATTGACAATGAAAAACGAGGAGAAGAAATTTTCGGGGAGGCAGCAGTCGAGCTTGCTCTTGACTCCAGCGTCTCTCGGTTTGTGCCTTCCTTCGTCAGCGCCTCATCTCCAGATCTTATTTCCTCTCACTCAGTAAATCTCCTACCCGAGAGTGGCACCTCAGCAACTTCGACATGGGCAGGCCACTTGGTAAAGGCAAGTTCGGGCGTGTTTACATGGTACGCACCAAGTCTGCACCGAAATACATCCTTGCCCTCAAAACCCTCTACAAATCCGAAATCGTCCAATCCAAAGTCGAGAAACAGATCCGGCGCGAGATCGAGATTCAGCAAAACCTGCGACACCCAAACGTCCTCCGACTGTACGGGTACTTCCACGACTCTAAGCGGATATTCCTGATGCTTGAGTTTGCGGGGAAGGGCGAGCTGTACAAGCAACTGAGCAAGTACGGGTGTTTCTCAGAGAAACGCAGCTCGCGGTACATCGACCAGATGGCGGATGCATTGATGTATCTGCACTCAAAGCACGTTATTCATCGGGATATCAAACCTGAGAACCTGCTATTGGGTATCAACGGCGAGCTGAAGATAGGGGACTTCGGATGGAGTGTACACGCTCCTGGGAATAGACGGATGACCCTTTGTGGGACACTGGACTATCTACCACCAGAAATGGTAGAAGGAAGAGAACACAACGAGAAAGTGGACTACTGGGCCCTCGGGGTTCTCACGTACGAATTCATAATCGGCAACCCACCTTTCGAAGATCGGAATAGTGTCAACAGTGCGTTTATTGTGCTCTTACTTATTGTTTGCTTGGTATCGACATTCTACTTTACTCAGACACCTACAGACGAATAGCAAAGGTAGACCTCAAATTCCCGCCAACCCTATCAACGGAGGTAAAGGACCTGATATCAAAGGTTTGTCCCTCTCATTCTCATTTCATTCAAGAGGCTGAGATGCAACAGCTTCTTCGATATGAGCCTGAGCGGCGGTTAGCCCTCTCTACTGTCCTCCGACACCCGTGGATAGTGAAATATAGACCGAAGGGTAGTATCCGAGAAAGCGGGGATGATTGATGCTAGATTTTCACTGATTCAAGTGAGGAAATGTTCAGATCTGCGCCAGGATACCTGTTAACCGTAAAACCATGTCATGCACATATCACAATTCATATTTATTTTCATCTCACTCGACGTACACCCAATTCATTCACGTCCTATCACAGGCAGTGGAGAGACTCCAGTCCTTACCCCTCTGTTTTATCCTTCATGTCAGACTGGGGGGCGGGCTGTCGGTGGCCCATGCTAAACGCCTCGATCATAAATATGATGTGGTGGAGGTATCAGTTGATCCGCGCATTGCTGATGCTGCCCATTGGGTCTACCTGCCAGATGACATGTGCAACTTGAACACGGCTCGCCTCATAAGTTTTTCGCTGTAGGCTATGGTCAACTACCGATGTCAAATCGTTCATGCACAGCTCTCTTCGTAGAAGCTCAGTCAGGCACCGTTGAAAGACTAGCTAAAGAATGTCGGCATGGGTTATTTATTACCCTACATACCAATACTATGGGCAGACACTTATCAGGGGGAGGGGTGTATGTGTGCAAGGTGAGGGGGAGACCATCGGCCCACATTAGCCCTCAAATTACAGGCTGAGGAACACTTGGTTTACATGACAATTTTCTGCGGGCAAATGTAGATGTGCATGCATACTAAATCATTGTTTCCGAAAATTACTTGCCAGAGATCCTGTCACCGAAATCGAGTTATAGAAACCACCAAATAGGGAAGTTTATATTCATAACGTTCAGTAAATCACAGCCTGAGACTGTTCTAGGTCATCTCAAGCCTGAAGCTTGGTTTAGTACGGCCGTGACAATGACAGCGCATTTGCGGTTGCAAGCGCCAGTGATGATCGATGTTTATTAAGCACAGGCTTGACGAATTGTATTGGCAAGCAGAAAATGGTTGCACAAGTAGCTATAGGTCGAGGAACATCAAGGAATCTAGATAGGGAGGCGGGAAAGGTAAAGTCGGTGTAACTGATAACTTGCCAAAGGCGTCAGTCACATCACGAAATTGAAAGTCGGCTGAAAGTTGGCAAGACATCTGTCAGTATTCTCCGGGGAAACGAGGAAAGATGTGCATACTACAAGTAGGGTTGGATAGCTATAGAACCCCACAAGAAAAACTGGTGTTGAGTGATACAATAAAAGTATTTTGAATGTCCCAAGGAACAACATTAGCATTAAGCATAAATATATCCAGGTCCATCGGAAGGGTATCAAGACAACACCTGCATGCGAAGAGACGCCTCAGCTCATGTTTGCTAAACGTTCAAATCCACTCACAGCAAGCAAAACAATCCCCACGACGACTGCGAGAATCAACATGAGGCACGCTGCTCGACGTCCAGCTTTACGCTGATACTCATGCGCAGTATTCAGTTCCTGCGCAGCACCCGACGTATCATTTGCCACTGAGAATATGTTATTCCCGATATCGTCTGTCGAGTATATTAACGATCAAAAGAAGTGTGAGAGAATGACAGGATAGTAACCGATCATCTGTCCCTGCTCCCCGACCAAGGTACCCAGGTCCCTAAATATCTCCGCCAATTCATGCATGCCGGTCTCAATTTCACGAATTTCGTCTTCACGTTCCTGGATAAGTGACTCCTGATACGCGAGTTCATGGGGAGAAAGCTGGGTTTGGAGGATTTGTGCTTGTCGTATCGTGGGAGTGTCAGAGTCATCATCTGGCCTGCGGAGTAGGGGTTCGTTGGAGGACCACTAATAAATTCACTGTACTCACTGCGCGTGTAATGTGTGGTCGTCCTCTACGGCTAGTTTAACCCCTTGAACAACGGACCTTTGTCTTTCCGCGCTGATTTGCTGTGCACGCTGGAACGCGACTAATGAAAGCTGGAGGTCATGCGATGTCTTTTGAAGTGCCGTTTTCTGGTGGGGCTATCGACGGGGAAATGATGCAGTGAGCAGATTGTGAAACTGCCGCTCCAAACAAACGTGCGCACCAGAGTAGATTGCAGACTAGACAGCTTCTTCAAATCCTCGGACCCCCGTTTCGCCATTGCGCGAGTTGTTTCGGTGAGGTCATGTCTATTTCGAACCATCAGAGCTCCTCGGCGGTCATAAAATCACACTGGTAGCGCACAAAGACTTTCTTAGGGATGCGGAATCCTTAGCTGTACCAAGCTGGTCGACGAGTTTGAGTATTCCTTGTACGTTTGCGTTCATCTTGAACACCTGCAGCGACAGGGAGGACTGGAGAGAAAGAAACGGTGCATCCTGTGGGTTCGATGTGGACGACGGTGAACGGGAGGGGTGGTTGACACCAGCCTCGATATCCTGGAAACTCATGGTAGCTTCAAGCTCAAGTTGGTCAGGGCCACAGTAAAAGAAGTTGTGAACGGTATTTGTCACACACGAACTACGCATGGTCCTGCCAAATAATGCCATACAACTACACCATGCTTTTGCCTCTCAGGTCAACAGCCGTACGCTGTCTTCCACGATGTGTGCGAACAATGTCCACCGCCGCGTCCCAAAATGACCAAAGCGCCATAACCGATGCATTCAATGCCCTAGGTGTTCCTGTACCAACGACGGAGATCCCTAAGCCCTCGGCGTCGACGCCTACACTGATGGACATCCCACCAGCAGAGGATCCACTCCTGCACTATCTCACATCCTCAATTCTAGAGCATGGGCATCGCGCCAAAGCTGCGCGGATAACATCCCGCATGCTCCTCCACATTCACGCTTTTACACGAGCCCCGCCACTGCCTATTGTACAGAAGGCCATTTCCGACGCTGCTCCTGCAGTACGTACGCTCATGCACAAGCACGGTGGGAAGGTGATTGGGAAGCCAGTTGCTCTCTCGGAGAAGCAGCGGACACGCTTTGCGGTGAAAGCTATCTTGGATGTGATCGGGAAAAAACCTGGAAGGTTGGACGAAAAGCTTGCGAGGGAGATGATCGCTATCGTTCAAGGATCTAGTGAAGTGTTGAACAGGAAGACAGACATTCACCGGGTTGCCATGGTAAACAGGTACGTTCGTATGGAACATTTGTGCTGAATATGACACTCAATGTTGCGACACAGAGGGAATACACAGACTCGTTGATTATCTTGTTTCTACGATGCATATTCAACTGGTGGTCATGACACTGCAGGGATAAAATGTATTCATAAAAAACACACCGATCAGCAACCGAAAGCTTCTGTCAAACGCGATCAATTATTTATATCCGAAACTATAATTAGATGTATTATTTTGTCTCCGTATATGAATGAATGCAGGATGAGTGCTGGTAATTTGCATGTAAATATAATGCAGTCGAAGCCGCTGTGCTGCAGCTGGGAGCGATGGGAGGAAAGTCGATAGAAAACAGAGGAATAAATGATTGTCGTCGTTGCTGGCATGTGCAGTCTCTGATGAACCACGATTGGTCACGCGGATCGGTCTTAGCTGCATTTGGCTCGCACCGCTCTTGTCCTTCTTCTCTTCAACTTTTCTGCTCTTCATCTTCCTCGCCGTCGCCGGCGCTGTCGGCCCCTTTCATTCTTTTCAATCCACTTTCTTTTCAATCTACTCTCCTTGCTGAATCCAGATGCCACCTCCCCTTGCAGGCAAACCACCTTTCGCAACAGATGAACCTGATTCCTTCTACGAATCATCCCCAGCACCCCACCTCAGAGTCCACAAGCAGCCCCCTCCGTATCCTGACAAGAGGTCGTCCGCCTACGATGTGTACGTCGCAATGTCCAAGCCACCTTTTCTCGCCCTTCATTGATTAACATTTCGGTTCCGTAGCTACGACAACTATCTGGGCGATAAGGCCGCTGACCGTCAGTCAGGTGTTGGAGCCCTTGGCCTGGGCCTCCTGAATATGAATGACGATGATGACGATGATGACGACTTTTCGGATACGCATCGTAGTCAAGCATCTCCACCAGCGCCCACGACTTCAGGAATTCCGACATCAAAGCATGCTGCACTAGCAGCGGCCACCGCGCCTGGCAGTGGCCAGCGTACCCCGCCTCCGCAATACATAGCCGCACCGAAACCAGGATATGTGGCACCCATCGCCGCACTCAACCTCGCCCGTCCCGAGGCCGCTGCCTTCCCTCAAGACCGTAAACAGCTCCCACCTTCCCTACGCGTGGCCACCCATGAGAACCCCTTTGAGCCGAAAAGCTCTTCCGTTAATACATTCCCATCCCCCCGTTCCCCATATCAACCCATACCGCCTCCCTCTCCCTCCATAACCGAACCGCACCCCCTCCAGCCACCAATGACCCCCATTACACCTGTCTTCGCGCGTCCCGCCAAACGCGACGTCACGTTTTCTACTTCTGCCACACCGCGTCCCCGCAAGTCCATCATGCGCAGCGACACGGAAGGTACTTTGTTACCCGGTCGTGGAGAGAGAGGCGACGATTTCTGGAGGCGATTCAGCATGGTCGTGAAAGCGGAGGACCACAAAGGGCAGAAAGAGAGGTCCGTTTACATTACCTCGGTTGCCCTCATTCTAACTTTTTTACCATCAGTTCTTGGCTGAGAAAGACGCAGGATGGCTCCTCCCGGCTATCTCGCTGGGTGTGGATTGCCGGTGTCTTCTTTCTTCTCGTACGTCTCCCTCTCCCTCCTCCGGTCGCTCCTCTGTGAACGATCTTACAGTGTATTGGCGGCGCTATCGGCCTCGGGTGGTACGTCTCGCACAATGCGCCAGCCCACCAACAACCCACTCCTTTTGGCGGCTCGGCGGATGAATCTGCTCCGCCATTGCCCGTGCACTCTTCCACCAGGGCAGGTGGAACCACGAGCCTGCACGTTGAACCAACATTCACGGTTGCCCGACGTGAATCGGAGCCGAGTGTCTTGCCGGATCCAAGGAATTGGGCTGATTCAGTCCATAAGCATAATAGACGTATGCATGGGCATTAGTTCCCTTCTTCGCTCTATGAAGCGCCTTGTCCTCATAGTAATCACTCGAATGGACATAGTGGAGTCGCATCCCCTCTTTCCTTGTTCTGATCACCATCTCTCGCCAATGGTGATCGCTGATGCTTCATTTCCCCGGCATCGTGTTCCACTTTCCCTTACTCGTTGATTAATTCTAACTTCAATAGATACCCTCTCATCCACCATGCATCCCCTCTCGATTACCCTTGCATGTCTTCCACGACCAGTGCCTATTGCAGTTCTACTTTGGTACAACTTATTGTTATATATTGGTTCAATGGCACAGAATCCATGTGTTTCTGCAACCACGTGCTGCGTCAGGTTACTTACGTGTTAAGTATGCAAAAACGAGTGCACCGATCGAAGCGGAAAATCGAAAGGTAGTAGCATCACTGATAACACTTTCTAAGTCCAAAAACATTTCCAACCACCTTTGAATTGATCATCTGAGAGATTATAGCTGAACATTCCTCCGATTTTTTAGTTGAGGTTGAGGTCTGTAAGACCTACATTATGAGGGGTGAATCACATATATTTCTGACATTGAGAAATAGTAAACCAATCCTTCCCCTTTTTGTTTTATCACAGCAACAATATACATTTCCTATTGAGAGTGGGGTTTTCTGGCTCACTGTGACATTTCACAAAGTGCTGACAAGTGTAGTCTGTATTTACTGGCTGTAGTCGAACCGCAGTGGAGCAATTTGGCTGATGAGATCAACACATGGGTGTACAAACATGTCGTAATAACGCGACTGCGTAATCTAAACACTCCATAGGCGCCCTCACAGGGTGATCGCATCCTTGAGAGCAGCAAAAACAATCTGCAGTATCTTCAGTGTCACAGGTGTCGCGAACGTACTTCCTCTTTTTGGATGCAGGGGTGGTTGCAACTTGAAGAGGAGATTGATTGGTGGGGTCAAAATTTTCATCATGCTTTCATTTTGATGGTCGGTGTTGTAGTACACAGGCTGTAGGCACTGGGGGTACCGGTGGAGACCATTGAAAAACACACCCAAAGGCTGCTGGTGGTGTAGCATAGAAGTAGTTGGGAAGAATGAGATGAGAAATGGGTTGGACCAGAGTAGATGGTGATATAACACTGTGGTTGGTATTTGCTTTCTATTCGGGTGTTAGCCCGTGAAAGGTGTCACGACGTCACAGTGTTCTGCACATCAATTTGGGACTGAACTTCGAGTTGCTGGCCCTCGTGTTGCTTTGCAAGTTGATCTTCACGTGCCTGTCTTCCGGTAAGCACCATCATGTGTCTCAATGGAGAGGATGGTGGGGATGGATGCACTGGGGTTGAACTGGTACGGAGGCTGGTAAGCTACTGATCAGAGCTCAGAGATGGAGCAGGCACTAACCATTCAATGTCTGGTAAGTATCAAAGCCAATGAGCAAGCCAAATACGCTTCGCCACTTAACTACCTTTGAATACAATGGAAGGAACTTTCTGTCACTTTGTACTTGCTTGAAAGCTGTGATTTCTCTTTTGGGACATCCAGGACAAGGGCCTGTGGTGTCAGCCTGACTTGGAGGCTTCTGTGCCACAGAAATCCACCTACCTGGCTTCCGGGGATCATGATAGCTCACGGAGACCTTAATGGATGCTTCATGTTGTATGTGTGCACGACTCGACTTCTGTTGATTGGGTCATGGGATGATGTGGCATGCTCAGCTTATGCTGTATTTTTGAACTCCAAAGCACAATTGGTGCACTGTGGTTCCACTAGCGCGAGTAATAGCAGACCATAATAATTCATAAACGTCCTCACACAAAAAAAAGGTTTTTGAATTTTTATTTTGTCTGCTTACAGGAGACTATGACAAGTGTGCTATTTTGGCACCATCAACCCATAAAATGCTCAGCTTCTTAGATGGACAGAATTCTGCCATTACAAGCATTACTTTTGTGCTATGGTGAAAGACTAGGTACTTTTTGACACAGGGGACTCATTGTTGCTTCACCCTCACTTTTCATTCAGATAATTAGATTTTCTGGAAGCCATAGAGCCTACTTTTTGGATGATGTATGCTGTTAGTATAATTGGAGTTGATGTGGCATAATTTAGTGATCAGCAAATCATGGTGAAAGATCTTCACATATGATAGTAAAATACCAAACTCAAGATGACACAGGAAAATGAGTTAAATACAAAAGTGTTATTGCTAGATCTAGATCATTCTGCAGCTACCAATACTGCGTTGACCATGATGAGCACATCTGTCTTGCTTACATTCCCCCAAAATTGGGTGACATTGGGTTGGGAGATTGGCCACTAGTGCAGTCTTACTACCTGCCGAAATATTCTACATCACAACATTCAAAAAAAATTGTCAATTGCCTTGTACTTGCATGGTGATTACATCCCTGATTTACGTACTCCCAACTTTCGGATAAGAACACCTCAGAGAAAAAGGTAGACAATTGGACACCCGACGCTAACAACTCGTAAGACTCAATGGTTTGTGATTGAATTTAACATCACTGAACACGGCGTAAAGGCAAATAAGCTGAACGATTATATGTATTGACCGTGACAACTTGCGTAAAACATTATCGTACTAAACTAACACCCATTACATCCCTAACACTACTGCATCCCAAGAGACTGTGAAAACGCTCAAAGAGAGATGGGAGAGCAGCCAACGACGATGAGACCAGCTAAAATATTACAAGTCAGCACAAAGAACGAAGCACCAAGTATATCAAAAGGTTCAAGAAAACCAAGGGCTTACAGAAGTGGTTGCCATTGCAGCAAACAGGTTGAGCCTCGCTGTAAAGCAAGACGTGATCAGAGACGGTTGGTTAATCGCAGAGAGGGTTAAAAAGACGTACCATGTAGCACCAGATCCAGCACCGACAACTGTGATGGGACTGCAATCAAAGCCGACATCACCTTGGACGTTCTGGACAGAAGCGCCGATGAGGCCCTTCAGGACCGAAGCGACGTTGCTCTCGGATTTGTGAACGGAGTTGCAGCAGTTGATTGGGCCGGTGTTGCACTGGCTGCCACCACCAGCAGCGACGGAAAGGGCCAAAGAGGCGGTGGCAAGGAGAGCGATTTTAGAGAACATGTTTAGAAGTGTTTTTTTAGGAGAGGGTGTTGAGATTTTTGAAGACGAAGTGGGAGATGTTCGACTGAAGAAAAGGAAAGAGGTTCGTGGGCCGTTTTATAGGATTCGCGTGTATTCTGAACGCTGTTTTTGGACATGGAGATCCTTCAAAAAGAGAAAAGAAAAAGAAAAAGAAAAAACAGAGACACAACAACGGACAACAGATCGAGGCTAAACTTCAAGCTAGTGTCGAGACGTCGAAGTTCCAGGTACACGACTTCTACACTTATGTATCTGTTGAACCGAGTAGGGCATACCGAGTAGGGCAAATTGTGGGGAACGCACTCGATGTTAAGTAAACGTTAAACCGAAGAGATATGCCTGCTGTGCCATGTCTCTGGACCCCAGTTGGGAGCGGTACTGGAGACCATTCTTCAGGTCATGTAAGTAGTTGTACAAGGAGGAGGACTTGACAACATCCTGCCACGGTTGGCGTTGGTGAGAACCGTGAGATGTCCCTGCAGCAACACGCTGATTACATGCACATTAGCGCAGTCAGGACCACCCGTTTCCGTGTATTTGTGCACGTAATATATTTCAATAAGTTTCCGTCAAGGATGTCGGTGCTAGGCCAGAAACGGTTGGGAGTCCATGGCCTAATAACGGGATTTGGAAATTTGCAATGTAAAAAATTTATGTTGGATGCGTTAGCGTTGGTTATAGTGTATTGTCACTTTGACAGCGCTTATGCGTAGGATTGGCAAATAGAACACAACAAGACAACTTGAAGAACATGAGCGTCAAGCTGATTAAAGTCAGCACTATTACAAAACATCAGTACAATTTTGATAGTCTATATTTTAGTATTCTGGCGGAATGATGAACACTAGGAGGCCTCATCAAGCTCTCAAACTCAAGGCATCTACCAGTCCATGTTTAACGTTTAACATCGAGTGCGTTCCCCACAATTTGCCCTACTCGGTATGCCCTACTCGGTTCAACAGATACATAAGTGTAGAAGTCGTGTACCTGGAACTTCGACGTCTCGACACTAGCTTGAAGTTTAGCCTCGATCTGTTGTCCGTTGTTGTGTCTCTGTTTTTTCTTTTTCTTTTTCTTTTCTCTTTTTGAAGGATCTCCATGTCCAAAAACAGCGTTCAGAATACACGCGAATCCTATAAAACGGCCCACGAACCTCTTTCCTTTTCTTCAGTCGAACATCTCCCACTTCGTCTTCAAAAATCTCAACACCCTCTCCTAAAAAAACACTTCTAAACATGTTCTCTAAAATCGCTCTCCTTGCCACCGCCTCTTTGGCCCTTTCCGTCGCTGCTGGTGGTGGCAGCCAGTGCAACACCGGCCCAATCAACTGCTGCAACTCCGTTCACAAATCCGAGAGCAACGTCGCTTCGGTCCTGAAGGGCCTCATCGGCGCTTCTGTCCAGAACGTCCAAGGTGATGTCGGCTTTGATTGCAGTCCCATCACAGTTGTCGGTGCTGGATCTGGTGCTACATGGTACGTCTTTTTAACCCTCTCTGCGATTAACCAACCGTCTCTGATCACGTCTTGCTTTACAGCGAGGCTCAACCTGTTTGCTGCAATGGCAACCACTTCTGTAAGCCCTTGGTTTTCTTGAACCTTTTGATATACTTGGTGCTTCGTTCTTTGTGCTGACTTGTAATATTTTAGCTGGTCTCATCGTCGTTGGCTGCTCTCCCATCTCTCTTTGAGCGTTTTCACAGTCTCTTGGGATGCAGTAGTGTTAGGGATGTAATGGGTGTTAGTTTAGTACGATAATGTTTTACGCAAGTTGTCACGGTCAATACATATAATCGTTCAGCTTATTTGCCTTTACGCCGTGTTCAGTGATGTTAAATTCAATCACAAACCATTGAGTCTTACGAGTTGTTAGCGTCGGGTGTCCAATTGTCTACCTTTTTCTCTGAGGTGTTCTTATCCGAAAGTTGGGAGTACGTAAATCAGGGATGTAATCACCATGCAAGTACAAGGCATGTATGTCACCTAACAATTATGGTCATGTAAGTTTGATCAAAGTATAATTCCAGCTGATTTCATGTTGATAGGGCATGGCAGACTTGATTTAGTTGTTTATTTGGTTCTATCTGTGATGGAGCTGCATGCTGATAGGGATTGTCATGGGTATTTCAGGGCCATGCAGATCCTTACCCACCAGAACCTGCACCCATAACCAGTGGGGGTTTGGGTAGGGGTTTTAACAGGTCTCATGGGTCACAAAACCTGTGCAGGTTTGATAGGGAAAAGATACAATATGGCAATAATGTATCAGACTACCTACAAAACCTTATCCCAGCATAATTTGAGCTTCTCTTCTTGTTTGTCTGCCTGCAACAACAACAGCCTTCACATTAGAATCCTTAACTTAACCAAGGATGCTCCATACTGTTAGGACAATGCTATATGCACAATGGCTCCCTCAAAAAAAGAACAACAACAAATGAATAAAGGAAGTAGTCAGGCTGTCATGCTGATATAGTGGATGGCCCAAGAGAACATGACTAGTGTCTCTGGTCAATATATTACAGCTTATATTCTATAATACAGATCCCTCAGGATGTTTGCATATATTATACTTGGATGCAACTGGTTTGGCTCTTTCCTAATTAGTAGAAAAGCCTAATCATAGCCTAAACTAGCACTCACTTGCAATTATATGTTATTCATACTCATTGCACTGTGTGATCCCTTTGGGCTCCCCTACTATACAATGCATAGCATGCATTAAGCATGAGGCACTGCAGCATGCTTGACCCTCATGTGTGCAGCCTGCCATGTGTCTACCATGAGTTTGATCACTACCTACCCTTGACCATGCATCTGATCATAAGGACCCTGACACCTACCCTTAGCCTCATGTACATAAAAGTGTCCCCAAGACCAAACAATGAAAATAATAGTAAAGAATGTCTTTATAAAAAATGTACTCCTGACACATGCACCCAAATACATCAAAGCATGGGTGGATTGAATAGAAAGGCAGCTTTAAATATGCAAGAGGAGGAGCTGGCCTTGACTAAAATGTGCTCAACATCTACAGATGTTGCTAGAAATCTGGAGTCAGGATGAACATTAATGAATCAAACAAGTCAAACTCACCCAGAATTGTCAAGTAATTCAAGGCCATACAATGAAGGTGAGGATAAACAAACCTCTTTTCATACCACCAGGCAAGGGCATTGGTTTTGTGCTCAGGATCTGTGCTGAGATAACAATCTAGCTCATCATGAAGGTTGGATTTGGAAGGAGCAGAAAGTGCTGGCAGATTGTCAAAGATGTTCTCAGATGAAGACAATGAGGGCCGATCATCAAACAAGTCAGTGATGAGCAACAAGGTAGATAAAAGAAACTCACTACAGCAGGATGAGTCTCAGTCTCTGGGACATCAAATGCATAAGTTTGATCAAATTTGGTATGAACAATATCTCATGCAGTATTGATCCAGTCATCCTCCACTCCAGCTTTTTTGAAGTAATGTAATTTGTGGCAAGGGTGGAGAACTAGAGAATTGCAGTTAAAACCAAAAATAAAATTGAATATGAGGTGACTCACCCATCACAATCCTATAAACCTTGGAGTGGTCAGTCTTATCATAATATCAGTTCAACATTCACTTTCTGAGAGAGCAAGGGCAGCATGGATGGCCTCAGAGTATGCAGAATTTTGAGAAGCTGTCATCATGTACTTGTCAATGTGATCCATGGCTAGGGTGATGATGTCAATGCTGGGTGCATCATATGAAAAGAAAAGGGTGCTGTGTTTGAAAATCTGATAGTAAGGTAGGTTAATTAATTGACAGATACAGAGGAAAAGCAGATGCACTTGTAAAGCCTTGCATGGCTCTGATGCTATTGCCCATTCCTTCTTACTCAATTTGAACTGACACAGTTTCATGTCCCAGTTGGCAGTCATTGTGTTGAGGGCAGCATGATATTTGAGTGCAAATTTGAGCATGTCATACATGGAATTCCAGTGGGTTGACACATCATACAGCATCATGTGTAGTTTGAGACTGAGGGATTTGAGAATGGTGTACCATTGAGGGAGGGCAATAGTTGAGGAATTTTTAATAGTGAAGGAGACACCTTGAAGCTAAAGATCATTGATTAGTTGTTATCTTTAAATTGGAGTTAGATAAATCAAACCTTCATCAGCATAACCTGAATTGGTTTTATGCTCTCCTTGAGGCTCACCAGCTCCTCCTCTTACATCCTATCATACTCATCCACCAGGCTATCATCATTATCATCATGTTCATTACTACCATCACCATCACTGCCTGGGCCAGTGTCATTGTTGTTGGACACCTTGCTGTCATCCTCAAGCTCATTGAATATAGCTGCCAGCTGTTTCACAGCATCATCTATAATGTTGCCCTCCTTTGGTTTTGATTAGGGATCTGCACAGGTTTAGTGACCCGCACAGGTTCACGGGTACAGGTCCTGTAGGTACGGGTACGGGTCACACATAGCATACCCGTGACCTGTGCCTAACCCGTCACCAATTTTCTATTTACAGGTTTTGGCGCTCAGATGAGTGCTGACCACCTTCTAATTACTTATGTACTTTGTGTATGCTAATTAACTTTATATACATCTTATTTACAGGGGAAGTGACGCCCCAGAGGAAGGGGGGGCTTGTGGAGGCAGGGTATTATATACCAGATAATATTTATTATTGTTTGGTTCTAGTAAACAAACATGAATGCAACACATTGCTTACTGAAACCAAGCAGTGATACACATCAACTTGTTCCAGTATCAACTTGTTCCAGTAAATGTTCGTTTAGTGGAACCAAATAGTAGTAAACAACACTTTGTTGCAGTAAATGATGCATCGTGTTTGTGTTCATTTACTGGAACCAAACAATAATAAACATTATCTGGTATATAATACCCTGCCTCCACAAGCCCTCCCTTCCTCTGGGGCATCGCTTCTTCTGTAAATAAGGTGTATATTAAGTTAATTAGCCCATACACATAGTATATAAGTAATTAGAAGGTGGTTGGCACTCATCTGAGTGCTGACACCACTATTTAAGATAATTGTAATTGATGACAAGGCCCCAACAATGATGACAATGAAATAATATCATTGTTGTCATTGTTGGGACCTATGCAGGTGGTTTTGCACAATGGGAGATGGGTCTACCTGTACCCGTCTAACCCATGGCTTATAACCTGTGGGTTGTGGGTACAGGTAGACACAGGTACGGGTATGGGTATGCTCCAAAGTACCTGTGGGTTACCCGTGCAGATCCCTAGTTTTGATGCCTCAAACTGGTAAAGGACACTCTTGGTGACCAGGTTGAGGATGTAGGTGAAGCATCAGGTCTGGTTGGCAGCACTGGAGAATGAATTAATGAAGATGGCAAGGTGCTCAATCATCTTGTCATTATTCCATACATTATCACAGGTCACACCAAGTATTTGACAGGCCAAGGTATGCATTATCACTTATAACTTTGATGACAATCATATCTTATCACTAATACCAAATTCTTCAAGCACTTCAGCAAACACTATAGCAAGTAGTGTTTGAAGGTCTAGTCTGGTCTCAGCCTTTTGCCCTTGAGGAGTCAGACCAAGACCAAGGGTCCAAGACCAGTCCTCACAAATCTATCTATGCATAAAGACTAGACTGAACTGGTGTAGACCAGTCTTTTCTGGTTACAGGACCAGTCTGAATCTCTTATGGTCCAGACCAGTCTTTCTGCCTAGATTAATTACTAACTTACCTGGCAAGCAGCTGCTCACAAGGCTAGGCAAAACAACAGGTAATTAACTACATATACTCATTAGTGGCTACAGGTGGTGTGTTGTTGGACAGAGAAGATAGCATTTGTGAAGGGGTGATGTAGTGATCCTGACCCCTGGGATCCTTCTGTTTGTGCTTATTATATTCTGATGCAGCCAGTTTTACATAAAACTGGCTCCTTCCTAATTTGTACAGTAGCCAAAACCTAGCCTAAACCAGCACACACTTGCAATATATGTTATTTATGCTCATTGCCCTGTGTGATCTACTTGGGCTGTCTTGGCTCTACTACAGGTGATGTTCATTTGTGTGTTGTTGGGGATAGTATTCACAAAGGGGTGACATTCATCAGTGATGGCAGGGTGTCATTGATGTCATTGGGTGGGGGGTGACATTTGTCAGCATTCATGGGTGATGTGCCACTGGGTATGGGGGATGGTGTTTATGCTGTCACAGGGGTCCTTGCATTGTCATATCCAGAGTGGTGGCAACATGATGGCTATATCTGTCTATTGATGATTGTGGTTTGTACAACTGGGTTGGGCAGGGGCTGGGTGCTTGTGGTTGAGGTGGAGGTTTGTAATGTGGAGAAAGAAAAAGAAATCCCCCCAGGCATTGCTCATAGGTGGATCAGCAGTTTTATGAGAGTTGTCACACCCAGAGTGGTTGTATGACAGTGTTGGTAGGTAGAGTCAGGCTGTGGCCACTGAGGGCATCATCAGTGACATGGCATGGGCAGTGTAGGGCCTGCATCATTGAATGGCAGCCAGTGTGGGCATGTGCCACTATTGGGGGCACCTAGGACAGGTAGCATGTAGTGCTTGAAGGTCCAGTCACACAGACTGAAAAATGACTGAGACTAAACCGGACCATAACTGATAAGACTGGACCTGTGGTCTCAGACCTAGTGGTCATAGTACCAGTCCAGTCCTTGGTCCCTGATCTCAAGATTATAAGTAGAACTGTTCAAGACCAGTCATAACCAGTCTCAAACCAGACCTATGGTCCTTGGTATTAATATTATTTATTACTTATATTAATCTACTAAAATACAAGAGGGCAGAAGCCTGGGCTTCCAAAAGAGTAAAATATAGAGGGTTTATATACCCTTAGTGAGTTTGCACTTATTTGTCTGATAGGGCTAGTGTTGCTATGGTAATTTTTTGACAGATGCCATCTTTTTTTCTTTCTTCTGATCCAATGCCAACTTTTGATCCCATACAAACATCCCACAACAACTGGTTGTTCCTCCCCCCTCAATGCAGCTTCCCTTACAACACCACCATGTCACCCATGGGCCCCAACAATGCATCCATCATTGGGGCCCTCTGGTAATTTTTTTCTTTCACTATTGTATTCTTTAACCAACATTAGTTTCTTTATCTTTTCTAATAGTAACTAATTTGTTATTCTGTTTTTAGGTTCCATTACAGGCTACAGCCCCACAAAACAGCTGCCACAACTGAAGAAAGGACAAGCCTGAGCACCTGCACCCAGCCCCACAAGCCACTGCTCATGGGGTGGATTGTGGGTGCTAGATGTGAATGACAATGGGATGACAAGGTAAACGACAACAATGGCACCAATGCTAACAACAGTACCAACACCAACACCACCAACACCAATGCCAGGGCCCAGGATGACAGATGACACCAACAACAGCAATAACAACAACAATGGCAATGACAGTGATGAGGACAATGGTGAGGATGGGGGCAATGCCAACACTGGTGCTGCCAACACTAGGGAATAGCACAGGTTTGGCCACCCATGTGGGTTATTGGTATGGGTAGGCACAGGTATGGGTACAGGTCGCACTTTGAGTACCTGTGACCTGTACCCAACCCATCACCAAATTTCTATATACAAGGTGTTTATGTTGTAATTATAGGTTTTGGCACTCAGACAAGTGCCACAAACCTCCTATTTATTTATAAACTATGTAATAGACCAGTCTAATATCTTATACATCTTACTTAAGGGGGAAGCAATGCCCCAGAGGAAAGAGGAGCTTGTAGAAGCCAGGATATATATACCAGTTGATATTTGTCACTATTTGGTTCCAGTAAATGAACATGAACACATCGTGTCAACACAACGTGACATGTCACATTCATGTTCATTTACTGGAACCAAATAGTGACAAATATCAACTGGTATATATATCCTGGCTTCCACAAGCTCCTCTTTCTTCTGGGGCATTGCTTCCCCCTTAAGTAAGATGTATAAGATGTTAGACTGGTTGATTACATAGTTTATAAGTAAATAGGAGGTTTGCGGCACTCATCTGAGTGCCAAAACCTATAATTACAACATAATAACTTGTATATAGAAAGACAATGACACTGCTGCAAGCAACTGCTTGTGGGGTGGAGTCGTTGGATGCAGGTGCAGTGCCATGACAGCAGATGACGGGCCTACCCATACCTGTCTGACCTGTGTCTCATGACCTGTGGGTTGCGGGTACGGGTAGACATGGGTACGGGTATGGGTATGCCCAAATCTACCTGCAGGTTACCTATGCCACACCCTAGCCAACATCTACCACACCACAACTGCCCTCCTCCCCCCTCTCTTGCTTGAATGTGCTCTTCTTTCATTCTACACTTACATCCAGCCTTGCAAGCCACTGCTTGTGGGGGGGACTTCTTTATCCAGACACCATGCTCCTTCCTTGCTTGATATGTGAGATGGAGGGGGCCATTTTCTCTTATTTTCTACTAATGAATGCTTCCCTAGCCTTGCAAGTCTGCTCACAGGGTGAATTCTTTTTCCTTTTTTTTGGTTCTTTCTTTTTTATTGTAGTATACCCTAATTACAAGTAGTACAAGTAGTAAGTAAGTTGTCAGTCACAGTTGGCTGGACCAGTCTAGGACCAGGTCCAGTTGTAAACTGGTCTTAACCAGTTTGTGAACTGACTGCAACTGACATGGACTGGTCCTGTAGGTTCTGGTCCAGTCTTTTTAGTATTTACAAAATATAAGAACCAGTTCTGGTCCCAGTTCTCCCTTGAGGAGGGCAAAAACCAGGACTGGACTGGACTTTTAAGTACTAAAAGAAGAAGAAAAGTGTTACAATCATCATCTAGAAAGGTGCCAGATCATTTTTCTTTCCTTACCTATCAATCCCCACTTCTTCTTCTTTCTTTGATACATCTGAGACACTTTGTTACCAGGCTCTTCTTGACTTGTTACCACCACCTTGTACCGTGGGAACAACCTTCACACTGTCTGGCTCGGTGTCCAGCAGTCCATCCCCTGGCCTGATCGTTGATCAGACCAGCCTATAGTACTCTCTAGAGGTCGTTTGGACTCTATCCCAACCCCACTGGCGACTGGCTTGACGGATCTCCTTGGATCATACGCGGATGCTCACTATGTGGGTGTTCTATTGTCCGCCACTTATCTCTACCAGGCTCAATGATCCTGGGCTCTATGGCAGGGCACCTTCCACCAACTGGTGGGGGGGTTCGACGGTGAAGTAACACTGCCGGCTTAGGCCGGGGGTCCTGCTCTGGGGTCGGGGGGAGAACGCTTAGGTTAGGGGGCGCTCTTTTAGAGGTTTCCAGATCCCTGGAGAGGATCTCAGGATTTGGTGCGTCTACTATGACTCTACCTTAAGGGTTAAGCTACTCTACGGCTACAGGATACTGCCCATCCCGTCTGGGTGGGTCCTTGCTCCACGTCAGGGGTGTGCGCGCCGGCGCTTCCCCTTCCACGTCCTGTGTCGAGCACTTGCACCCCTCGCTTGCGCTCCCAGGACTTGTCTGCTCACCAAGACCGCACGGGGCTGGCGATCCCTGCTGCGCACAAGAGATCGAGCAACGCCTGCTGCCTCCCTGTTATCAGGGGGCATCAGTTTATCTGCGATCGTTTAGATCGGTCAGTGGAGGGCAGGGGGGATCGCTCCCCCAGCACCACTATTACCGGGCCCATGACGCATAGCGCCAAGGGCCACACTACACAGCAATGGGCGCATACCGCGCACCAGCCGTTGTCTGGGCCGCCATCCCTCAGCGATGGCCCCCTAAGTGGCCCCTCCCACTACAGCCCCGCCCTCTATTTCTACGAGGGCTGCGCCATGTCTGAGGTGCACAATTGTCCAACCCTGTGCCCTCCACCTTTCCAGACTGGGGGCGGCGCTGTGGTGCCGCCTCACCTCTGTTCTCTGGAGTGCCTGGTGCGTCACCAGGGCTCACTACACGCCTCCAGCCGCTACGGGCAGGGGGCTCCTGGGGCTTATGCCTTAGGCTCGTCATGGGTACGCGATGCGGGGGTTCTGCTCCTGCCTTGTGTACCTACCTTTACAGGCGCCGTTTGGGCCCTCTGGGCCTCGGCCCACCATTTCGTCGGACGGCGCCCAGGCCCGGTCGACGGTCCGCCCTTCGATGAGGGGGGTGGTCCACCTTTTATTCTGCTAGGGAACACGGTTCACCTCCGGGTCCTTCGGGATGCGGGGGCTTACGGTGAATTGACACTACTCACCGGCTGGCCTCGGCTGGCTGCGCGTGGGGGGACCGGACTATCTGCGGGTGGGGAGTCTTCTGGCATGTGGCGGTGCAAGGGCGCGGCTCTGCCTTCCCGGCTCCAGCGAGCTTTATATGTGGTCTATCTGCCCACCTCAGAGGTTAAAAGAGGGAGGAAGGTCTCACACTGGCGGGGGTCTGGTATAGTAGAGCGTAGCGTACTCTGATATGTCTGTACTTCATGCCCGCGGACTGCTTAAGTGCACCGCGCTATAAATTGCTGAACAAAAAAAAAAAAAAAAAAAAAAAAAAAAAAAAAAAAAAAAGAGACACTTTGTTACTTCTCTTCCTTTTGATACACTTGAAACACTTCTCCTCTTTTGTTTCGCCACTCTTCTCTCCTTTACATTGGACCCCTTGACATTGCATAGATGCTAGCATAGCCACATCCCTTATGTATATAAGTAGTAGTCTGAGGGTCTAAGCTCCTTAGCTTGACCTAAGCAATCTAAAGCTTACACTTGCTCAACTTGAACTTAGACTAGCTCAGAAAGCCTCTGAGACTAGGAGAACTAGACCACTACTTGAAGGCCTCAAGTAGCAGACAATGAATGACCCTCTGTTGACAAGTACAAGCCCTTGTCTTAACAAAAAGTGTTTGGTTAGTAGAGTGAAAAAAGAACTTATGCATATGGCACAAATGAGGTGTCACACACTATTGTTGCAAAGATATTGATAGGCAATGTTACAAAATGTGATATAAACAAAACAGGAGATGAATATGAAATGGAATTTGAAATGGATATTTGAAATAGCAGCAGCTCCATCAGTGATCCACCAGAGCTCCATCATAGGCTTGCATGGGATATGACAGTATTTCCCCCTTAGGACCAAGCCTTCAAGGTCACATGGTGTTCAGATTCCATATTTAGGGATTTGATGGGCTGCAGTCCTTCAACATTAACCACCATATCCAGCTCCCAAAACATGTCTTTACCCACCCCCCTGTCCTCCGCCACTGAGGAACATGCAAAGTTAATGGTGCAACTTGAAGAGCTTGCTGCCCTGGAGGAGGCCACCAAGAAGGCTGCTGCTGAAGAGGTGGAGAGGAAATCTGCCAAAGAGAAAAGACTGCACTGCAAGGAGAAAGTGTAATGTTGAGAAGAATGCTGCATGCAGAAATGGAAGGCCACAGAGTCTGCTGCTGAGGAGGATGAGAAGGTGGTTGAAGAGCCATCCAAGAAGAAGAAGAAGATGAAGGTGGTGGTGAGCAAGGCCACTGGTAGAGGCAAAGACACGGGCTGTTGGCAGAGGCTGTGTGCCTGAGGTGAGTGATGTCTGTCATCACTTTTCATTTTGTAGTTGATTTTGTTTTTAAATGTGGTTCTGTGGGCACAACATGCATGAGGTCTGGCAGGGCCCACTGCCTGGCCTGCAATATCTGCTTCTGACTGAAGCAAAAGTGCAAGGGCAGGGTGTGACATGAGGTGATGGTGGCAACAGTGACAATGACAATGGATATAGGCCACCTGGAGTATTTGAAGGAGATCTCCATGGGGATGGTCAAGCTACAGAGGGAATTCATGGAGATATGATGGCAGTGACCTGCAATTTCATGCAACACTACAAGTGGGGTAGAGAGTATGAGGAGGATGAGGTGGAGACTGAGGAGATAGGGTTTGATGGCAATGAGGAGGAGGTCCAGCAGGACCTGGAGCATCTGCAGGAGGAGGAGGAAGACTACACCATGTTTAAGGTGTGGCAAGTGGAGCAGGGGCTGATGGGGTCTGACAAGGGGTCAGAATGGAATGAAGAGGGAGTAGAGATAGAGGAGGAGTAGAAGAGGAGGAAGAGTAAGTAGAAAAAGAAAAGTAATATAGTATGTATAGAGGTCTGTGGAGGACTGTAGGGTGTAAATACTTTGGTTTGTATGTAGATAGATTGGATTTGTAATGGGTTTTGTTCTTGGCTTTGTTTTTGTTTTGTAAGTAAGGAGTGATCTGATAAGTAAACTTGTAAGTAAGATGATGGTTTGATAATAATAGTGAAATGGCATTGTTTTTCTTGTAAGTAATGATGGTGTTTGATAGGTAATGTTGACTTTGTTTGTCTTGTTGTATGTAGGGTGATGGTATCTGATGACTTTGTTTTTTTTTTGTAAGTAATAGTAATGGAATATATAAAAAATGAAATGGCTTTATTTTGTTTTGAAGTGACTTTGTTCTTTGTATAAGGGTGGGGAATGATGAAGTTATTGTGGACCAGGTTTGCCAGGGTACCATGAGTGCTTGAGCTCTTTGGCAAGCAACCAGGACTGTTCCAAGTCAGTATTCTCATAATCCGACCGGTGCACCAGGTATAACAATGGGCACTGCCGCACTTATCAAGTTTGGAGTCTAAGATTTCTGCAATCTCATATTCAATTTCATCATTGATAATGATCAGTGGAGGCAGCAGCTGAATCTGGTTAGGAATTGTGTTGACAGGCATGGGTTCAATTTGAGATATGTGAAAGACCAGGTGTAAGGCACAGAGGTGGTCCAGTAGATGAAGGGTGAAGAAATGTGTGCCAGCTTGGGCAATGATTTCATAGGGGCCAAGGTTCTTTTCTGATAACTTTTTTGAAGGCCTAGTGGTGTGAATGTATGTGCAAGTACTGGGAAGGAGTGATAGAGGCCCTATTACTAGGTCCAACATAAAAAACCTAGAGGCAACTAACAGTAGTTCATCATCACTGGCAGAACCCAACACAGGTTCTGTGGAAGCTATGGATACATTGTCAAAATTGGAGACAATATCAGATGACAGAGAAGTCATCAAACCCTTTGGAAAACCAGTATTGGGATCATCCTTGATGGGACCAAGTGCTGAACATTCACGAACAGTGCCCAAAAACATTCAGCATGAAGGTAAGCCTGATCACCAACTTTAAACAGCAGAGCAGGATGCCAGCAGCGATCCACAGGAACTTGATAATGCTCTTGGGCAAGTTTGATTTGCCAGCAGAGCTCTGTGTGTAGTTCATCAAGATCCACAATGAAAGATCTAGCCTTTTGGGAAGCCAGCTTGTGTTCAGGGTAGACAGTGATGTTAGGGTCATATCCTTTATTGGCATAGAACAGTGATATGCCAGTGGTAGCACTGGGCACATTGTTGTAAGCAACTCAGCAAGGGGAAGGAGTTCTGACCAGTTGTCCTGCTGATAGTTGCAAAAGATGCGCAGGTACTGTTCTAGTGTCTGGTTAAGTTGCTCAGTTTGTCTGTCAGCCTCTTGGTGGTAACCTGAAGTGAAGTGTATCTTCATGTCAAGGGCTTTACCTAATGACTGGAAAAACCTAGAGATGAATTCAGAGTTGTAGTCACAAGTGATGTGCAATGGAACTTCATGCTTAGAAAACACATGAAGTGTGAAGAGCTGGGTGAGCTCCAGGGAGTCGATCTCATCAACTGTAGGAATGAATATGCCCTGTTTAGAAAGTTGATCAATGACAATCAAAACAGAAGTGTAACCAAGGGATAGGGGTAAGTGTTCAATGAAATCCATAGAGATGGAGTTCCATGGCTTCTCTGGGATTGGTAGTTGTTTTATTAGTCTATACAGCTTATGCCACAGCAACTTGGCATGTCTACACAAAGTGCACACATATTGCAATAATCCTTTACAAATGTTCTGAGGTTAGGCCACACATATTCTTGGTGCACCAATTGTAATGTTTTATTTTGGCTGAAGTGACCAGAAAGGATGTGATCATGTTTGTATTGAAGAATGAGAAGTTGGAGGTCCATGGAGTCTGGGATATAAATATGATCATTGAGTCAAAGAAGTCTATCATCCCCAAGTGACCAGGGTGCAGAAGGTGTAGGGAGATGTGATGCTATAGTGGGGTCTGACAGGAGAGCTGCATGGATGTCTGCATGCAGACTTTCTATGTTGAGGGCTACAGCACTGCATAAAATTGGTTCAGCAAGGTAAGTAGCTTGTAAAGATGCAGTGGGTTGTTCTTTGGAAAATACAAGGCAGAGGTTATGCAGATTATCCATGATGGAATCACTATTTCCCCCTTTTGGTAGACATCACATTGTCTAGTGAGAGCATTGGGCTTAGTACCAAGCTTTCTAGAATGGAAGTGAATAATGAGGTTGAATTAGTGTTTGAAGGTCTGGTCCAGTCTCAGTCTTTTG
Source organism: Tricholoma hemisulphureum (assembly GCA_964034925.1). Classification (NCBI taxonomy): domain Eukaryota; kingdom Fungi; phylum Basidiomycota; class Agaricomycetes; order Agaricales; family Tricholomataceae; genus Tricholoma; species Tricholoma hemisulphureum. The sequence goes on along the minus strand of OZ035930.1, from coordinate 7,312,260 downwards.
CCCTCAAGGGGTAAGACCAGGACTGAGACTGGTCCTAACAAATTGATTTCATCCCTAGGACCAGACTGAACCAGTGTAGACTGGTCTTCACCAGTCTTAGTCGGTCTTTTCTGGTTACAAGACCAGTCTGAACCTGTTTCGGTCCAGACCAGTCTCTTAATTAGTCTGGACTGGTCTTTCACTTTATTTTAATGTACATTACTAACCCACCTTGTGAGGAGCTGCTCACGATGCTGGGCAAAACAATCACTAATTAAGTATATAGTTTAAGAACTATAGCAGAGCAAAAAACAAAAGAAAAAAAGAAAAAAACCTGTATATCACACATGACAGCAGTCAGCTGTTGTGCAAGGGGTGCAAGTGGTGGCATTACTCAACATCCATGGAAGGGCACCCCCCCCCCCCCCCCACCTGTTGTTGCATCCAAAGTGTCAGCGACATTAGTAGAAATGTGAATAATTACAAAATAAATGATATACAAGTCCCCCCCTGCTTGCATTTGCAAGCAAGGGGGGGTGTCATTGAAGATGTGATGGGGCAGTGACGTGGTGGCCGCATTGTTTGGTGTTGGGTGTGTGGGTGGCATTGGCAGCATTGGTGGGGGCAGTGATGTGGCAGCCGCGTCCTCAATCACCGTCATGGTATAGACAGCATCGGCGTCACTGGTTTTGGGGGATGTGCCAGGCAAGCAGGGGGTGCCAGGGGTGGGCAGGGAGGTGATGTTGTCAAATGCCGTTGTCCTGGAGCTGTTTGGTGTCGGGTGTGGCAGTGTTGGTGGGTGGTGGTGGTGTTGAGTGACAGGCAATCTGCATTGTAGTTTGGTGGCAGTGCACCCATGCATCCACCCCATGAGCAGCTGCTTGTGGCAGTGGGTGGGTGGTGCAGGCCATATTTTGGCTGTTCAGAACAGGTAAAATCCTAATAATTAAATCAGAAGTTAGTGGATTGGAAAACAATGTAAAAAAACTTACAAGGGGCATGGTAGTGGTGGTGTGAGGGAATCATTGTCATGTCTTGATGCTGGTTGTTGGCAGTGTTGTTTAGTGTTTGTGTTGGATCAAAAAAAAAAAAAAAAATGGCATCTGTTGAAAATCACTGTAGCAACACTTAGCCCCATCAAAAAAATAGATGCAAAGTCACTGAGGGTATATAAACCCTTGAGATTTTGCTCTTTTGATTCTCTGGGCTTGTTCCATTTAATGTAAGATGTAGTTAACTTAGAATATATTAAATATTGTATATAGTATGCTTAACTGGTCTTAACTGGTTAAGATCAGTCTTGGGTGGTCTTAGATTTAATAAAATGATGATGGACCAAAGACCGGACTGTGGTTGCGGTCTTCATCGGTCTCAATATTTTTCAGTGATAGGCTTCCACCAGGTATGGGCAACGAAATCACGTTTTGTGGTATTGTAGGGTCACGGGGTGATCTTCCTCTTTGTTCCTTTTCTCTCCATTCCCTTTCGAAAGACATGCGAACACCCTTTGTTAACCAAACCTACCTATATTTAACTTTTATGGACTTTGCACACTTTGCAGCTACTTCGCGGAGTTTGCGAACTGACCCACTTTGTACTTACCTGGGTTACCCTTAATTAGTTAGTGTAGGCAGTCCATTAGCGATGGACATGGACAGTATCCACAGTTTGCAGAGTACTTTACTCTATTCTGTATAAAAAGTCTATGTAAAATATTAGAAACAGAGATCTTGTCTCCCCCTTTCTCAGAGCTAAGGTTTCAACTCTCGTCTCCTCTCATGTTCAACTGCGAAGTCAACTTGCGACTTATTCAAATATTGTCACCGCATTATTGCGACCAGGAACTGGGACAATCCTAGTTCATTGGTAAAGTACTTTTCATCAAACTGCATTATTAGACTGTGAACTACTGATTATCTTTTATTGTGACATTTTGCTAACCTTTTCTACTAACTTTGCATTCTTTGCACTTTGTTTAGGCTGTACATCGTTAACAGCAGACATCACAGACTTCCACCCTTGTAGAAGAAGGCTGGTTCTGGGACCCATTAAACTAACTCTTCCCTCTTCTAGTTTTCCAGTGCTTCTTCACAGCTTGGAATGCTAGGAACACATCATTGGTCTTGATTGGTTAAGGTCCAGTCCAGTCTTGGTCTTTTTCCAGTCTTGTAACTGGACCTTCAAACACTAGGTTGAATTGGGAGAGGTAGTTGGACCAGTAGGCTTGCCACCAGGTGAGCAGTTTCATAGTTGAAAAATATTCTAGATTTTTATAGTCAGTAATGATGGAGACTGGAGTTCCACTACCTTTAAGGTATTGGCGCCAATGTTTAAAGGCTTTAAAGATAGCCAATAACTCCTTGTCATGTGTGTCATAATTGAGTTTGGGAGGTGTAAAAGAGTGGGAGTGAAAAGCAACTAGGTGAAACTCACTGTCAGTGGTGTACATTGATAGTATGGCAGTGAGTGCACAGTCAGAAGCATCTGCCTTGACAATCATTGTGTTGTCCAGGGTCTAATGGATAAGGACCAGGGTGTGCTTATATTCTTCCTTTAGTTTCTGAAAGGCTTGGTGGCACTTGTCAGTGAAAGTCCAGGGGATGTTCTTCTTAGTTAGTCTGGTAAGGGGAACAGTGATATCAGAATAACCATGAATGACTGTATATCCTTAATCTTGTGGGGCTCTGGTCAATCCATAATTGTTTGGACCTTGTTGGCAGACATCCACAGGCCTTCCAGTGACAGGCTTTCTAACATGCCTGCTGTTTTTCAACATTTCATGAATGTCATTTTTAATGACATACTCAACATTTCTGTCATTGTTTACCTGGATGACATCCTGATCTACTCTGATGATATGTCTCAACACAAGAGGCATGTCAAGGAGGTATTATGGTGACTCTGCAAACATGGCCTTTACACAGCCCTGCAGGAATGCAAATTCCACACTGACACTGTAGAGTACCTTGGTTACATTCTGAAAGGCATTACCCACTATTCAAAGGAACCATAGTGGGTACAGAATGTTGTTTTCCATTCCTCACCAGTGGTGATATGTACCAGATGATATGTGTGGTGCAGGTTGATTTTGGTATAGACACAGGCATTGCATGGGGTGTCAAGTAAGTTGGAATGAGGGGTAGCAGGTAGTGGTCTTTTTTCATAAGCTTGTTAAGCCCATGGTAATCGATGCATACCCAGACTTCACCACTCTTTTTGCAAACAAAAAGGATTGGAGTTCCATGCAGGGATTTAGATGGCCATATGAAACCTATCTGGATGTTTTCCTCAATGAACACATGGAGAGTGTCAAGCTCTGAGGCAGACAATGAGTACATGCAACCCAGTGGAGGTTCTGCTCCTTCCTTGAGTTCAATTTTGAGGTTGTAAGGTAAGTGTGATGGAAGAGTGTCAGCCTTCCTTTGCTGAAGATGTCCACAAACTCATGGCACTCCTTAGGGACTTTGGATAAGTCTGGCACATCCTCTGCAACTGGTGCAGCAGCTTTGCCAAGGACTCCATCATCAGAGAGGGAGACCAAGAATGTTTGGGCACCAGAAAGGCGACAAGCACAAGCATAAGTTATGGCATTGATGAATGAATTGTAGGTGTCATATCCCATGCAAGCACCCCTCTGACCTCTGCTACAGAACTCCAATGGAACTCTGTAGGAACTCCAAGTATTTCAAATTCCTTATTCCAAATTACTTCTCCTGTTTTACTTTTATCACATCTTTTACTCAAGTCTGTTCTCCATCATAGATATGATCACATACTATGTACTGTGGAACTCCACAAAACTCTGCTGCAGTTACACCGAGTAATATCCTTAGTATAAAACCCCTTTAGTCACTTTGTATTCCTCAGTTCAAATATTAGTTGTTATCAACTTTTCACTTGTCAACTCAAAGACTTCGAACTTGTCTTAATCTTTGCAACTCCGGACCTCTGCTTTGTTCCTGACCCTTACTCCGGACTTCCTAATTGGAACTCTGCTTTTCACCTCTTCCTTACCTCGGACTTCTGCATGGACTTCCATTCCTTATCAGTTCCTTACAAATTGGACACCAAGCGTAGAGAAGGGTGCAACCTCTTAAAGGTTGAAGCCAAGTCCTCGTCACACCTTGGAACTCCGCTGGACCCCACTGTTTTCCCACACATTAGGATCAGTTCTTAACAGTAGGTAGGTTTGTCAACAGTGGCAGGTTTTGGAGATTCCACCAGCATGTCAGGTAGACATGGTTCTAGGGGAAGCTTGTTAGGTTTGGGCAAGGAGATTGCTTCACCTGAGGTTGTTGACAGTGCTGGACCTCTGTACTCATCCATCCAGAATGCAACTTGGCCATAGGCCCAGTCAATCAATGGATTGATCTCCCTAAGCCAATTTAATCTGAGTGCAGCGGAGTTGCTAGAATTGAGCAGGGTAATATAGAATAGTATGTTGAAAGTCTCATCTGTGGGAAATGAGACCAGCATCTGTAATTGTTGCATGATCCATCTGTTTGAGGTCCCATCAAAAAGGTGGAGCCATATCAGTGTATGGTTGTCATTGGAATACTGTGACTTGATACAAATGACAAATCTATGAAACAATGAGTTGAACCACTGTCTAAAAGAGTAATCATAGTAGAACCATAAATAGAAGTTAAAGCAATTCAAAAAGATTTAGGATCAAAAAGAGTGGCAGCATTGAGGCAGACCTCCTTTGGTGCACAGTTGGTGTCAATGCAACCCCTAGCCCATGTGGAGGATACTTGAGGGTTGCTGACTATTTTTTTGAATCTGCAGAGGTTGCCACGGGGGCCACCAGTATGGCAGCTTCTTTAGTTGCTGCTCTGCCTTTAGGATTAGCTGCCTTCCTACAATCCTTTGCCTCATGACCTGCTATACTGCAATAAGGGCATAACCCTTCTTTCAAGCGGCAGGCCTGTTCCTCTCCAGTAAGCTTACCATCCTTCCTTAACTTGTTGGCTATTGAGGACTTTGTCTTGCTGTTATTGTTGGAGCCACTAGCATTGTTGGAATTGTTGGACTTGTTGCCAGAGTTGGACTTGTTGGAGTTTTTGGATTTATCAGCAGTGTTTGTGGACTTGCTGCTGGAGGAGGAAGCATTGTTGGTTTTGTTGTTGTTGTTGTTGTTGCCAGACTTAGCAGAGTGGTTTTCAAGCACTGCTTCATCTTTCTGCATCCAGTAGACTTCATCAGCTTCTTGGGCTTTGAGATGTAATGCTGGTAAAGTTGTTGGTTTGCCTCCTCAGAGGACTTTGACACAGATCCATAGTGGAAGTCTGTGGAAGTAAGCTTTGGGGAGCACTGAGTTGTTCCAATCAACTCAAGCAGCTGGCTTCCAAAACTTGACATTATACTTGATGATGTGATGTGACTCCTTCATTTTGAGCATATACAGAGATTTTTCAGCATCTCTGATGGGGTCGTATGGGCCAAGGTTGGTCTTGAGCTCATTGATGAAAGCTTCAAAGTCCCAAATCCAATTGGCACTATTGGTCATGTCCATCAGCCCTGGTTCAAACCAACCAAGTGCTGCTCCCTTCAGATAAGAATGAATGAATAAGATCTTTTTCTCATCAGATGCAAAAAGGGTAGGATGGTCATAGAAGTGAAGGTTACAAGAGATTAAAAAGTCATGGAGTTTCTGTGGGTCTGTACTATTGGATATGTCAGATTCACATACTTTGACTTTTTCATTGTGATGTTGTCAGGAGGTGCAGATGCTGTTGAGACTGCAGGTCGCCGTGTAGGCGTCCATGCAGAGGAAGGCATTCTTACTCTACATACCTTGTGTGTGTTGCTAGTGTATGATCTTACGCTGGTGGTGGTTAGAGGGAGAGAACTGCTTGTATTACTATGAGGTTTACAGCGTCTTATATACGTTTAGTACATGCGCACGGACCATGTATATGTAATCAAGCACGTGACTCAATAAGTGAGTTGTTGAGGTAGGTATTGGTTTTCAACACCCCCCCACAAGTAGTGCAGCATCTGCAGCCATAAAAGGCGCTGTGTGCGCTTACTTGACCTTGGTAAATTCAATACCTAGGTGCTCTCTGCATTTTAGGAATAAGGCGGCGGGTAGGTTCTTTGTGAACATGTCGGCCGGGTTATCCTTTCCTTCGAGGAACACGACAGAGACTTTGTCGTTCTCGATGCATTCGCGTATGTAATGATAGCGAATGTCAATGTGTTTTGTCCGTCTTTCTTGAACAGGGTTTGATCCAATAAAGATGGATCCTTGATTATCTCCGCAAATCATAGTGCGGTTCAAATTAAAACCTAGTTCTTGAAATAAGGACTGTATCCACATTATCTGCCGACAAGAGTCAGAGAGAGCCATGTATTCGGCTTCTGTGGACGAGAGTGCGACCGTCTTTTGGAGGCGCGATTGCCAGCATACAATGCCGCTAGCAAGTGTGGCAAAGAAGCCAGTAGTGGATCGGCGTTTGATAGGATCACTCGCCCAGTCGGAATCTGTATATCCGATCAATCCCTCGGATTTTGCACCATTATAGACGATCTGGTAGTTTTGAGTTCCTACGAGATAGCGCATGATGTACATCGCTTTGTCTAGGTGTTCCTGGCTTGGATTAGCCGAGAATTGCGACATTTTAATGACAGCAAATGCAATGTCAGGTCGCGTTCCGAGCATTAGGTACAATAAAGACCCAATGACTTGCTGAAACTTCGAACGGCGGGTGGCATCAACCGGTTCGGTATTTTCCGATGGTATATAGCCAGTGGGTAATGGGGTTTGAGCTATTTTAGCATTTGTCATGTTGAAGCGATCAAGGACCTTTTTCAGGTACTTTTGTTGATCAAGCTTAATGACTTGCACTGTCTTTTCGACGCGCATTCCCAAAAAGGAAGTGACATCGCCAGTGTCACGACACTCCCAGTGCTTTAAGCACGCCTGCTTCATTTTGTCGGCTAACTTCTTGTCTTTTGACATAAAGATACCGTCATCTACGTACACAATGGCGATTACGATAACGCCTTTCTTGTTTTTGTAAATGAAGATGCCAGCGTCAGAACTGGCGCAGTGAAAACCTATGGTCTTCATGAACGCCTCTAGTTCGCGCCACCAGGCAAGCGAAGCTTGTTTAAGACCATATAATGCGCGCAAAAGGCGCATGACCTTCTTCTCTTGGCCTTTTACTACAAAGCCTTGAGGTTGGAGCATGTATATCTCCTCGTCCAGTTTGCCATAGAGGAAGGCGGTTTTAACGTCTAATCCGGTCATGTACATGCCTTCTAGACTCGCCAGGGCGAACATCAGGTGGACGGTCTCGTAGCGGACTACCGGAGAGAATATCTCGTTATAGTCAACGCCTTCGACTTGTGAAAAGCCTTTGGCCACGAGTCTGGCACGTTTTCGATCATCAGATTTGATGTCGAAAACCCATCTGTTTTTGATCGCTTTGCGACCGTGTGGAAGATCCACGAGTTCGAAGACCTGTCGTTTGTGTAAGGCGTCTAACTCGCCACGACATGCAGTCTTCCATTCTACTTGCTGCTTTTTATCTTTTAAGCGAGCAATGTCACTGTACTGTGTTGGAATTTCCATGTCAGAACTCGATGGTATTGCTTGGTTAAGCAAAAAGTTCATCAATGGATTTCCACCTTCTTTGACACGTGCAGCGAGCCATGTGTCCTCGTCCATTGGGTTATATTCGCGCTGAGTTTCAACCCTCTGATTGTTATCAGTTGCAGTAGAAGGGTTGTTATTATTGGAGGTAGGCACATCAACATGTGGTGCCGTAGAAGTACTTGGTCCAGGTTCCAAGTCACTTCGAGAAGTTTGTTGGGGTCTTCTCAGGCCTTGAGAAGGCTGACCAACTGTCTTCTTCCAATAATTCTCTCGTCGGATATCTCGCTCAATATCCGTTGGTAAACGTTGTTCACCATACACGTTTCCCGGACGATTTGGGACGTTCCTGGATCTACCAGATCTGCATGGAAGTTCATTCCACTCGTGTTGATCTTCCCTTCGCGGAGCAAAGTCTGCGGGGGTTACTGGAGTAGATGGTGCAGGAGGAACATCGGCATTGTCATGTGCCTCTTGTTCTCTTGGTACGTCAGTCTGTGGTTCAGACCGTAAGAAGGGGCGGTTTTCAGGCGGAGGATAGTCATCGTCGCCAACCTTTCCATGTAGAATGTCGTGATCTCTCTGTTCCTGAGATTCGTCATCACGATTGAAGTCCTCGCCAATAGGCGTTACTTCAGGGGTGTGGGCACCAGGGCAACGAGGGAATAATTCCTCATCAAATATTGCTGTAGCGCCAATGAACATTGAATTGTCCGAGCGCATAAAGTAATATCCCTTGATTCCGTCCACATCTGCCGAGCCTAGGTAGACCATTAGCTCAGAGCGCGCTGCAAGTTTGTTTGCACGTCTCTCTTTGGGCAGATAAACATAGGCTGCACATCCTAAAACTCTGTCCCTGGTGAGATCAGGCTTAGAGCCGTTAATCATCTCGTAAGGGGTTATCCACTTTAGTCTCGCTATTGGCGTGACGTTGTGGAGATGGATGGCATGCCGCACACAGAATTCCCACCAGGAAGCCGGTAGACACGCTGTGAAGCGTAATGTCTGGGCTTTTTCCGTGATTGTCCGAATGGCACGTTCAGCACGGCCATTCTGTTGATGTTGGTAAGGGACACTTTGTTCAAGTTTTATTCCCAAACCAAGCAAGAACTTTGTGAGCTCTGTACTTTTTAATTCTCCTCCAGCGTCAATACGAATTCGTTTGACCTGTTTGTTGTGTTGAGTCTTGGCCATGGCGATGAACTCTTTGATTGAAGAGCTCGCTCCTGACTTTTTAGCTAAGCAGGACGCCCAATAGGCTGACGAATAGTCATCCACAAAAACAATAAAATACTTGAATTTGTGGTAAGACAGCATGGAGAATTCCTTGAGATCCATATGGATTAGCTCGAAGGTTTCCATTGCTCTGGTGTGCGACTCAGGGAAAGACTTTGACGTCATTTTACCCTTGGCACAACCTGGACAAATCGGGATGTTCCTAGGAATCGAGATTTCCTTGGGTAATCCGGTGCATGTGGAAGGCATCTTTTTCAACGCTGCGTCGGACGGATGTCCTAAGCGTCGGTGCCAAGTTCGGTAGTCTGCAGCATATATGGTTGCAACAGAGGTTTTGGTTAAGCCCATTCCTCTTTCAATTGTCGACATTACCACATACGCTGATTCAATCCTCTCGGAAGGGAGACTCTGAACGGTGATGCGATTTGATTGATCATAAAAGTTGATGCCATGAATGGAACCTTTCATGGTCATCTTAGATCTTAATAAAACCCCCATGGAGATCAATCTCATATCCATGCCGGGGATGTGATGAACAGGGTACAAGCGAGTAATTCGCTGTCTGTTATTCACAAGATGTTTGATGAACACTGCACCTTTGCCTACCATCGGGACTGGTCCCTTGGCGGTTTGGATGTTCTCAGGTTCATCGAGCTTCTCATAGGAGACGTAATCTGAGATTTCGCCAGTGTAGTGTTGGGAAGCTCCTGAATCTATGATCCAGGTAGCTAAGTTTTGTGAGTCTTTGTGACTCGAGCACTCAGGTCCATTGCACATCAAAATAGTATTTATTTGTGTCTTAATGACACGCGAGTCAGGTACATGCAAGTAATTTATAGGCGATGTGATCACCGTCCTGGAGCTAGAAAAGCATCCTGGAAAACTGCAATGAGCCTCGCTGAGTGCGTTAGGAAAGAGTACTGACCTTTCATCAAAAGCGCCAGTATCAAGCCCCGTGGGCTGATTGTCGCTGTCCATCCTATTCTGGATTTCCTCATCGACTGAGTCCCAAATGAGCTCCTCATTAGGAAGCTCGGGGGTTGATCCGAGGGATACTAGATCCTCATCAGACACTTCCTCGATTTGAGCTGTAGGCTCGGACTGAGTTTCTTCGATTTTTCGGCGTTTGCCGTCTCGCCTATCAGTGAGGCGTGATTCGAGAGACTTCATGTTACCTTGGGATCGTGACAGATCCAAAGCCTCGAGAGTGTCTCGGGCTATTTGGTAGTCCTCATATACAGACGGGGTCCCGATGAGGGTTCCCGTGAAGGCCTGAGCGGCGGGCCGCTTTCTCGGGTCTTTCGTCGTGATGGGGAGAGCCGTAGTAGGCTTGTAGAAAGATGGAGGGATGATGGCGCCGCTACCAGTTATGGTTGTAAAAAGCGGTGCCGGCTGATAAGTTGCTGAGGCGAGCTGTGAAGCTGCAGCCTTAGCCTTTTTCTCATTCCGGTCTTTGACCTGTTTGCCTGCGCGGCGATTTTTCCTCTTCTCATTAGAGGCCGAAGCCTCGGGCTTATCCTTGTGCTTGTCTTTAGGTTGCCATTTTGGGTTGTTACCTTTTCTTTTGACAGCGGAGATCTTTTGAGCCGATTGAGTTTTAGAGGATGAGGAGTGATTCCTCCTCCCGCTTTCAGCGGTGATCGCCTCCTGGACCACATTGAATGTCAAGTTGGTCGTGTCAGGGTGCGTCTGCAGGATTGTGGAGGCCAGCGAATCATACTCTTTGGGAAGAGCGTTCATCAAGATCATCGCTTGGACGATCTCGGGAATCACAACTTTGTTAGAGGTCAGGCGGGAAAAATATTCCGCCATTTTTGAGATCTCCAGTTGCGGATTCGCTACGGACAGGCGCATGGAGACTGCCGCCTTAAAGTCCATAAAGATCTGGGAAGGTCCGATTTTCCCAAAAGCCTTGAGTAGTTCGTCCCAACACTCTTCGGCTGACATCTCATCCGCGATCAGATGGCGCATGGAGGGAGAGATTCTCATCCCTATGGATCCAGCAGCCTTATCATTCTTATCATTCCAGTCGGCAATGTCCTTTTGCAGCTCTTTTCTTTCAGCGCTCGTGAGAGTGCTGGCGGTAGAGCGCGAGGTGCCATCTGGTCTTTCTGAGACTTGAATGGTATGATCTGACGGGCAAGGAAAGGCTCCTGACGTTATCTGCCAGAGCCCTTGGGATCGGAGGTAGGCTTTCATCATTTCAGCCCATGAAAGGTAGTTGGAGCCGGTAAGGACGGGAATGGAAGTCAGAGTTGACGACATTATTGATGCTGCGTGATAAACACGAATCAGCCTCAATTCATTTCCGTTGCCATGAGGCGATAACGCCAAAGGCAAAACACAATGTTCCCATACTCCTTGAGAGCATGTTTGGTAAGAACATATTTTTAGACTTAAGTCACACAGCAGCTTTGTGAAAGCGCTTAAGGTGTAGGGGGTAATGCTATCGGTCGTCGTGTCTGCATTAATGCTGACATTTTACTCTTTTTGCTGCGCTAGGCGCTGCAGAGAGTGATGGTGATAGGCACCAGGGCCCATAACCTGTTGAGACTGCAGGTCGCCGTGTAGGCGTCCACGCAGAGGAAGGCATTCTTACTCTACATACCTTGTGTGTGTTGCTAGTGTATGATCTTACGCTGGTGGTGGTTAGAGGGAGAGAACTGCTTGTATTACTATGAGGTTTACAGCGTCTTATATACGTTTAGTACATGCGCACGGACCATGTATATGTAATCAAGCACGTGACTCAATAAGTGAGTCGTTGAGGTAGGTATTGGTTTTCAACAGATGCTGTCCAATAACTCTTGTAGTAAGTGCTTCAAGGTCTGGTCCAGTCTGGTTTTTTGCCCTTTTGGGACAGTAACTGAGACTGTAACTGTTTACAAAGTTCTGTATATATCTTATAACCATAACAGGACCATGCACAACTGATCACTATCAGTCCGGTTTCAGTCCACGAACCAGTCACAACTGGTCACAAAGAGGATCAGTTGCTGACTGGTTGTAACTGGTCAGTCTTACATACTACACAATAAATATTTGTGAATAAAAACCCAAGCCCCCCTCACCAAGAGGGGTGGGGGGGGGTCCATCATCAAGGGGGGGTCACCAGAGGTCAAGGGGGGCAGCAGTGCCATTGAGGGGGGGTCACCAGTAGTCAAGGAGGGGTCCATCATCGAAAGGGGAGGCAATGCCATCAAGGGGGGGTCACCAGAGGTCAGGGAAACAGTGCTGCCAAAGGGGGGTCACCAGAGATCAAGGGGGGCCAGCACCATTGAGGGGGTGTCACCAGAGGTTGAGGGGGGAGGCAGTGCTGTGAAGGGGGGGTCCCCAGAGGTTGAGGGCATTGAGGGGGTTGCCAGAGTTGGCCATGGCATCAAGGAGGCAGTGGCATTGTCAACAGTGGTGGTGATGTGTGAGAGAGGGGGGGATGTGAACTTAGTGGCTGGAGCTGCCAGTGTCATTGTGTGTTTGGTAGGGGAAAATAAATCATCCAAAAAAGATGGCAACTGTCAAAAAAAAAAAAGGGATGTCATCCATCAAACTGTCAAAAATGACCCTAGGAAAGATGGCCCTAGCAAACAAATAGGTGCAAACTCACTTTTTTTTTTTTTTTTTCTTTTTTTTTTTTTTGTTCAACAATTTATAGCGTGGTGCAAGTAAGCAGTCCGCGGGCATGAAGTACAGACATACCAGAGTAAACTACGCTCTACTATACCAGACCCCTAGAGTTTTAAAGTCCGGTCGGGTCCGGTTGTTCAGCCATTTCGGCCCCAACCGGACCCCAACCAGTTGGTCATTTGCATCAAAAAGTACCAACCGACAACCGAACCGGGTACAACCGGTTGGTGTCGGTTGCTCAGGTGGTTGTGACCGGTTGAGACCGGTCGCAACCCGACCTGGTTACAGTCGGTTGCAGTCGGTTGGGACCAACTGCAACCGACATCTACATAGTCACTTACAATACATACTGACTACTAATATTACTTTTTCTACTGTAATTTAAAATATAATATAATATACAAATAAATAAAACAATCCCCCCCTCAAGGTGGGGGGGATGAGGAACACTGTTAAGAACTGATCCTAAGGCGCGGGAAATCGGCGGAGTCCGGCGGAGTTCCGATGTACGACGAGGACTTGGCTTCAACCTTTAAGAGGTTGCGCCCTTCTCTACGCTCGGTGTCCAATTTGCAAGGAACTGAAAAGTCCGGAAGTCCGTGCGGAAGTCCGAGGTAAGGAAAAGGTGCAAAAGCGGAGTTCCGATTAGGAAGTCCGAAGCAAGGGACAGGAACAAAGCAGAGGTCCGGAGGTCCTAAGATTAAGATAGAAGTTCGAGGTCTTAAAGTTGACAAATGATAAGTTGATAACAACTAATATTTGAACTGAAGAATACAAAGTATGTAAAGTAGTTTTATACTAAGGCTAGTACTCGGTGTAGCTGCGGCGGAGTTTTGCGGAGTTCCGAGTACAAATTTCGTGATGATATCTATGATGAAGAACAGACTTGAGTAAACTACGGAAGATGTGATGTAAGTAAAACAGGAGAGATAATTTGAAATGAGGAATTTGAAATACTCGGAGTTCCTACGGAGTTCCGAGGCAGAGTTCCGAGGGGTGCTTGCATGGGATATGACAAACACTGACAATGGTGGCCATACTCGCTGTTGAGGCGAGGGATGGTGGACGAGAGGGGGGGATGGCAGACAAGTGGGGGGATGGCAAATGCGAGGGGGGGGACGGCATACACGAGGGGGGGGGACGGCAAATGCAAGGGGGGGATGGCAAAGTGAGGGGGCACGGCAAACGTGACTCGCAAGGGGGCAGACAGCAAACACAAGGGGGCAGATGGCAAACGTGAGGGGGCACAGCAAACGCGACTCGCAAGGGGGCAGGCAGCAAACGTGAGGGGGAACAGCAAATGCGACTCGCAAGGGGGCAGGCAGCAAACGTGAGGGGCAGACGGCAAACGCAAGGGGGCAGATGGCAAGCACGAGGGAGGACGGCGGATGATGGGGGCGCAGTGAACAAGTGGGGGGGGATGGCAGACAAGTGGGGGGGACGGCAAACGAGAGGGGGGATGGATGAGAGGACAGCGGATGTCATAGAGGTGGTCATCGTGGGGGAAAAGTTGAAATGGTTGAAAAAAAAAGATGATGCATCTTGATCATCAGTACAAGGGTGTGCAAACACAAACGTGTCGTGATGTGTCATCATTTATACTTGCACAACACATGTGCAAACACATGCAAATGAGCCAAAGGTATATAAACCCTTGCCCATCTGCCATTGTCACTTGGGCATGCCCCAACCTCACTAAGAAAATAAGTATATAAGTAAATAATATAATATATATTAGTGTATATACAAGTAGATAACTGGCCGGTTGTGTTAAGATTGTCTCTTAACTACTCAGTAAGTTCGAGACAACAAGGTGCTTCCTTGTGTCGAGTTCGTCGTTAGACTCTGAGGTACTTCCTCAGGTCGAGTTCTCTGTGAGCAGTTTAAAGAGTTTATATCTTTAGGTCAAGCTGAGGCCTTGACCGACTATCTACTACAGCTTATATAGACTAATGGTTACTCTGGTCTATATAGCGATTGGCTAGTAAGTATAGTAGCTATCTACTCAGGTCTTTTGAGGAGTCGTTTCATTAAGTAAAGATGTGCCAGCTGTCAAGTGAGCGCATGTGAGAAAGTAAATATAGCATATATGATAGAATCGTAACATTACCCCCTCACTAAAATCGAAGTTTCCAGTCTTCGATAATCTTTTTAGATGAGCACTTCGTCGCTGGGTAGTTTGGGATCTCTCCAGATCCAGATACGTGAGTGTCGGAATGGTCGCGCGACAGGGGGGAGCGGCTGAAGTTCGACGTCGACGTCGGTGAATGGAGTGAGAATGGGTATGGGTTGGCGATTCTGAACATGCCAATAGATGATGAAAAAGAAAATGATGATCCAACATAAAACTAAGAGAGAGCAAAAGACAATAGCGAAGATGATATTGCCGTCCATTTTCTGAGGGGATGTGGTTGTTGAAAAGAAAAGAAGGGAGAGCGGATGACTTCTTATAGATCTCCACAGGGTTCTCCCGTGATGTTCACCCACGCTGCATCGTCCCATCCATCGTCGTAATCGTTTTCAGGGGGAGGTCCATAGACGTGATCTAATAAGACTCGATTTAGACTAGCATAAACAGGTGGCGCTGATGCACGTCGTCGCTTAGGACAAGTGACGGGGTAGTGTCCAGGTCTTCTTTTCTTGCATATACTGCAAATGAATTGATCGCAGTACGTCGCGAAATGGCCGATCTTCCCACATTTGTAGCACTTTTCTGCTTTCATATGTGGCGGCGTCGGGGTTCTGGATCGGATGTTCATTGGGGTTAATGGGTGCTGTGGCTGTGGGGAGGGTGACGTGAGATCGATGATCTCAGATACTGGTGGCAGGGTCGTTTTGATTCTAATGATGCCGGGAGTAGTAGTCGACGAACATTGCCCCTTTCCAGTTGGGGGCGCTTCGTTCGAGTTCGTTTTCTTTCGGGGTGAAGAGGTCGGTAACCCAAGTTGGGAGTCTTTGAGCTGGGTCGATTGGAATGAGTAATGGGGGGACACTGGGGCGGCGGTCGGTTGGGTGTGAGGAGTGGGGGATCGAACGCTGTCTAACCGTTGTTTCTGGAGGCGATTGATCACCGATTCTATGCCTTGACTCATCATTGTTGTTAGGGTTTCGTCGGCGAGTCGTTCTTGATCTCGTATCAAATTGAGGATGGCATCATAGTGATGGAGGAGGCTGTTCAAGACATCTTGGTCACGATGGACGAGATAGTGGGCGAGACGGTTGGTGGGATCGATCAGGAAGTTTTCTACGAATTCAGCGAGGGGTGGAAGGTTCTTCTGGGCGGACGAAGAGGTGGTAGCGTTATTGGTATGCATGATGTGTGTGAGTGGGTTCGATGTTCTGTTCTACAGGTTTTTCCTCTCTTTATATAAGTTGAGGATTTTCTCGGCGTGTTCCAGGTGTGACTCTGGTTCCCATGTGTTTTCTGAGGTTGGATAGCCTTTCCATTTCACGAGGTAAACGTATTTTGATCCGCGCAGTTTGTGGGCGGTGATGGTTTCTACTTCGTATTCGTTTTCTCCTTCGATCAGGTCGGGGGGAGGTTTCAGGTAGTTGGGGCCATGTGTTTCTGTTTCAGAGTACGGAGTAAGGAGTGCTGCATGAAACACCGGGTGGATTTTCCATTGAGTCGGTAGTTTAAGTTCGTAAGAAAGCGGTGAAAGCACCCGCTTAATCGGGAATGGTCCTTCTCTTTTCGGGGAGAGTTTCTTCGTGTGAGGGTAGATCTTCAGGTTTCTGGAGTCGAGCCAGACTTTTTGACCGAGGGTGAATGGGGTGAACTTTCGGGTGATCCTTTCTGCCATGAGCTGTCTGGCCAGTTCGTGTGCGGCCAGGGCTTCATTTCGCGCTCTCTGTAATTGGACAATTCTCTTTTCTGCGGCAGGTACATCGCTTTTCTTGTAAGGTGTGGGTATCGCGTGCGGTTCATACCCCATCATGAGGTAGAACGGAGAGTGTTTCACTGTCGAGTGGGTCCGTTGATTGTGGGCGAATTCTGCAGTGGAGAGGAGTTTTGTCCACGTTTCGGGTTGGTTCGTGCAGAACATGCGTAGGTAGGCCTCGATTTCCTGGTTCATTCGCTCGGTTTGTCTGTCTGTTTGTGGGTGGTAGGCTGTGCTCATAGCCAATTTGATTCCTAAGAGTTTTCCTAGCTCTTGGAATAATCTTGACGCAAATCTTGGGTCTCGATCAGATATGATTTTGTCGGGGAGACCGAATCTGGTGAATACATTCTTCAGGTAGAGGTCTGCTGCTCCTAAGGCGTCGATGGTCTTGTTACAAGGTATTAAAATTACCCCCTTTGTAAGACCATGGTCTACCACGACCATTAGAGCATCATGTCCGTCCGATTCTGGCAAGTCCGTAATAAAATCTGTCGTAACCAACGCGAATGGTCTTGTCGCCGTTGATTTAATCGGTGTCAAGGGTGGTGTCGTCGGGTGGGTGTTAACTTTCATTTGTTGGCATAGCCCGCATCCTTGTATGAAACTTGATTAATATTGTCATTCCTGGCCACCAATAGTCTCTTCGGATCAATTCTAATGTCTGGAACTGTCTGGGGTGTCCTGCGGTGAGAGAGTTGTGGTATTGTTCAATTAATCTTTTTCGTAATTCGTTGTTTGGCGGGACGTAGCATCTGTTTTTGAAGAAAAGGAGTCCGTCCTTTACTTCCCAATCTGCGAGATCAGATTTGATCGGCGGCGTTCCGTTGGTTTTTAGTGCCTTGATCGCATTGGCTACTAATTCGTCTTTCATGGTTGCCGTGACCAAAAGTGATTCCATTTCCGTGTCGATCGTGTTGACGAATACTGTTTCTGGCAGCATTGTCAGGTTTTCGTTGTCCTTGTCCGTGTCTTTTCCGAAATCCTCTCTTCAGGATAGCTCATCGGATTGGACCATCTGCGATCCAGGTACGTGGATCAATTTGATGTCGAATTCCGATAAGAATAGGCTCCATCGTGCCTGTCTTCTATTTAACTTTTGCGCAACCCTGAAGTATGTCAGGTTCTTGTGATCGGACAGGATAGTGACCGGGTGTGGCGCTCCTTGTAGGTAGTGCCTCCACGTTTCTAGTGCTCGGATAATTCCAAGCAGTTCTCTGTCATATATTTTGTAGTTCCGTTCCGTGGGTGTCAAAGAGTGGGAGATGTACCCACATGGGTGCCAATCTCCATCTGGTCCTTGTTGCCTGAGTACCGCACCAGTCGTGAATTTAGATGCATCGGATTCAATCGTGAATGGTTTGCTGGGATCTGGCATCAACAAAGTTGGTGCCTCGCTAAACTTAGCCTTCAACTTGTCAAACGATTCTTGACATTCCGGTGTCCATTCGAATTTGATGTCCTTCCTCGTGAGATCGTTGAGTGGTCGTGCTAATTCGGCGAAACGTCCAATGAACCTTCGGTAGAAGTTTCCGAATCCGAGGAATGATCTAACTCCTTTGACATTAGTTGGCTCGGGCCAATCTCGGATGCCAGAGAGTTTAGTTGGGTCCATCAAGATCTGATCTGGTTTTACTATCAAACCGAGGAATTCAACTTCTTTGACGTCGAATTTGCATTTCTCGGGTTTAAGATAGAGATCGTGGTCTCTAAGCCATTGGAGGATCTTTTTCGTTCGGTCGGCGTGTTTCCTGGGATCTCAAGAAAAGATCAAGATGTCGTCCATGTAGATTACTACCCATCCTTCATCGATCAGATCTTTGAATATCTCGTTCATCATTGCTTGGAATGTAGCCGGAGAGTTGCATAGGCCAAAGAACATGACTGTTGGTTCAAACAGTCCTTTGTTCATTTTGAAGGCCGCTTTCCATTGGTCTCCATCCTTTATCCTGATGTTGTGATATCCCCATCTGATGTCGAGTTTTGTGAAGATCTGTGCTCCTTTTAATTTATCAAGGAGGTCTCCGATCAGGGGTAAGGGGTAGGTATTCTTGATCGTTCCGTTGTTCAGGTACCGGTAATCTTGGCAGGGTCGAAGTGCTTCCGCGTCCTTCTTTGCTACAAAGAAGAACGGCGAAGCCATGGGTGATTTCGACGGTCGTATGTATCCTTTTGCCAGGTTTTCCTCAAGGAATTCGTCCATTTTCTGTTGTTCGACTGGGGTGAGAGGATAGACTTTGCAGTCTTTCGGTATGAAGTCCTCTTTCAGATCTATGGCGTGGTCCCATTGTTTTGATTCGGGGAATCTTTCAGAGGCTGTCTTCTCGAAGACTCTGTTGTATTCCCGGTATTCCAGTGGTACTGTCGTTTTGTCCTTCTTTTGATCTTTCTGTTCGTCATGTGCCAACTGTTGAGAGATCGATGTCTTGGCTCGGATCGAGGTTTCTTCCAATCTGGCAATTGGGGTGTGTTCCGTGGTGTGTTTCTGCTCGAAAGGGGTTCCCTTCATGAGCTGCCGGGTCTTGGCTACTGCCCATCGGGCGGCTTCCAATGATCTGTTCTTTCGGTATTGCAATGTCCCGATTTCCCAGTTGATCAACGGGTTCTCTTTTTGGAGCCAGGGGAGTCCTAGGATGAT
The DNA here is from genome assembly GCA_964034925.1 of Tricholoma hemisulphureum. Lineage (NCBI taxonomy): Eukaryota > Fungi > Basidiomycota > Agaricomycetes > Agaricales > Tricholomataceae > Tricholoma > Tricholoma hemisulphureum. Next base: position 7,293,302 of record OZ035930.1, on the reverse strand, counting down.
CAATTCTTTTCCTAGTCCCATGACCATGAACCGTATCTTCGATTGCCTTCCTCCGATGTCTACCGAAGCTGTGGTGGAGTGATTGATGGTGCCTAGTTTGTTTTGGGTGCCATCAACATTCCTAGCCCTGATCGGGTTCTGGAGGGGAGTGAGCGGGAAGTTGTACATTTGCGCAAAGCCTTTGTCCATGAACATCCCTCCTGCTCCTGAATCGAGGAGGGCATTGGTTTCGACGATTTCGTTCTCAACGAATAGCTGCATTGGTAATCTCATAGATTGCTTTTCCATGTTAGCTATAAGTACACTTGAGACCGTAATTTCAGCGGGTCCTGATGTCGGGGCAGTCCGCTTCTTTAAAAACCCGACTCTTCCATGAGGTTGAGGGTTTCTTCTTTTTCTTCTTCATCAAGCTCGCCTAGGAGGGCTCGTATTTTTCCATAGGTTTCTTTACCGCTTGGTTTTTTGGCGGTAAATCTTCTGACAGGTCCAGGTAGGAATCTTCCTGACTTCTTGTCTTTGTGGTCGATGGCGCGATGTCCTGTCTGGTGACAGACAAAGCACATTCCTTTGCGCATGTGTTCAGCGCGATCTTGTTGTGTCATCTTGTCAATTTCCATGGCGTTTGGATCGACGTCGGGGGCGGCGGAGGGAGTATAAGCCTTAGAGGGTGCTTTGCTTCCTCTAGCTTTTCCCGTGATTGCCTGTGCTTGTTTCCACTGTCCTTCGTACTTGGCAGCGGCTTCGTACCATCCGTCAATGGTGGTAGGCATCGTTTCTTTGAGAAATACTTTCTCAAGAAGTTTCGGTTTCAGCCCGTCCATGAAGTATTCAATGAGGGCGACGTTCTCGACTATTCCTGTGCGTGCGGCAAGGATTCTGAAGTCGGAGATGTAGTCTTGGACATCTCCTGTCTGAACTAAATTCTTTAGTTCGGTTCGTGCGGTCCCTGCGTCGTCTACAGGGGAGAAGGCGGCGGAGACGGCTGTCTTGAACGCTTGCCAGCCGCCGAAGTTGTTGTTGGCCAGAGATTCTCTGATCTTGGCTTCTTTCCATCCTGCAGCCGCTCCTCCTATCATAAACGAGAGGGCGAATGCAATCTTCTTTTCATCGGTGTCGTAGGTGTTCAGGTTCACCCGGATGTAAAGTTCTACCTCTTGTAAGAACTTTGTCGTCTTTTCTCTTTCTCCAGAGAAGTCGGAGGGGACTCGGATCTTTACTTGGGCATCTCTGTTCTGTGCCATTTCAAAGTAAGTGGGGTCGAGTGAGTCTTCAGGTTCGGATTCTTCGAGGGTTTGCGAATACCCTGTTCGTTTGTCTGTGATAGAAGAGGATGCTTCTCTTCTAAGTCTTTGTGGCGGTCTGCTGTCTTCGGGTCTACCTTCAGTGAAGTAGTGGTCGGGTACGTATTCTGTCGAGCCTGTGGTATCTGCGAAGTACCAACTTCTTAGGCTGTTGCTGTACCTGATTCGTCGTCCGTCTAAACGGAAGAATTCAGAGGTAGCAGTGGGTACTGCTGTTCGGGGTGGTCTGTCTGCAAAGTGTCTGTTCTTGAGCACGTGCGTGAGCTTGGGCGCCACAGTGTCGGTTGGGTGCGCCTAGACTTGTGACAAGTCGGCGGGTTCAATCAGCTTGACCTTTTGTTAAGATTGTCTCTTAACTACTCAGTAAGTTCGAGACAACAAGGTGCTTCCTTGTGTCGAGTTTGTCGTTAGACTCTGAGGTACTTCCTCAGGTCGAGTTCTCTGTGAGCAGTTTAAAGAGTTTATATCTTTAGGTCAAGCTGAGGCCTTGACCGACTATCTACTACAGCTTATATAGACTAATGGTTACTCTGGTCTATATAGCAATTGGCTAGTAAGTATAGTAGCTATCTACTCAGGTCTTTTGAGGAGTCATTACATTAAGTAAAGATGCGCCAGCTGTCAAGTGAGCGCATGTGAGAAAGTAAATATAGCATATACGATAGAATCGTAACAGGTTGCAACCAGTTGTAACCGGTTGTCAACCGGTTTGAGTACTTCTCAAATATGGCCAACTGCAACCGCGCAATACCCCTATGAGGCCCAACTGCAACCGGAAGTCCGGTTGCCCACGGTTGCAGTCCGGTTGGGTTGCCGGTTTTTTTTGGTTGCTGCAACTGGACCTGCAAAGACTACAGACCCCCGCTGGTGTGAGACCTTCCTCCCTCTTTTAACCTCTGAGGCGGGCAGATATACCACATATAGAGCTCGCTGGAGCCGGGAAGGCAGAGCCACGCCCTTGTGCCGCCACATGCCAGAAGACCCCCCACCCGCAGCTAGTCCGGTCCCCCCACGCACGGCCAGCCGAGGCCAGCCAGTGAGCAGTGTCAATTCACCATAAGCCCCGAAGGGCCTGGAGGTTAACCGTAGTCCCTAATGGGCAGAGGGGTGAACCACCCCCCTCATCGAGAGATGGACCATCGGTCCGGCATCCCTGCCATCCGATGAGATGTCTGGCTGAGGCCCAGTGGGCCTAAACGGTGCCTGTAGATACGAGTACACCTGTGGGCGGCCAAGGCCCCCACTTGTATGCCCATGACGAACCCAGGGACAAGCCCCAGGAGCACCCCATCCGTAGCGACGGGGTGTGTGGTAGCGCCACCTGTATCCAGACAGGCAGCTTGCTGACAATGGATAGGGGGTGTTACCCCCCCTGGTCCGACACATGAGCAGGTCAATGACGTTGCCGACGCTGGCAACGCCGTGGGGGGAGGGGCCCCTCAGAGGTGTCAGTGCCTAGTGGCAAGCTGTCCAACACTCCAGATAGATCCCGGGTGCTGCCTGTGACAGGGGCCGAGGAAGAGGTCCCCCCTGCCAGGACGCGATTAATCACACCCTCGGCTTGAGGGAAATGGAGGGCGGAGGCAAGAGTTGCCCCGGCCAGGTAGGCGAGCCGCTCTGGAATCCCAGGAGCCAGCAGGTCAGGTGAGATACACTCCATCCACTGGATGGTGGTACTCAGCATGTGTTCCACCACTTCAGCTTCATCCGATGCCTGGCGCATTGCTGCCAGAGTAGGAGGAATTGAGGAGCCCCCCAGGGGAGGGGCAGACCCCAGTGAAGAAGGAGGGAGGGTGGATGCACGGTCCCCATCCCCCATAAATATATTGCATAGTGTATATGCGAGGGAGCAGTCTGCCTGGTGCCTGAGGGCATGCTGACGTTGGAGAACATGGCCTGGAAGGGCCAGGACGTGCCGGGCACGGTGGAGCCTGGGGTCATCCATTGCCTCATGCACCACAGACAACGGATAATCAAAGGGGCTGGAGACCCCCTTGTCATCACTGTCGTCGATGTCAGACCAAGATGATGAGTCTTGATCGGACTGATCACCTCTCCTCTGGAGGGAGCGGAGGGCGGAGAAGGGATCCCCAGTGAGGGAGTCAAACGGATCGTCGAGATCAAAGTAATCAGTGTCGTATTCCATAGAAAATGTAAAAGTGGACTCAGCAAAGATGATGGTTGAGACCAAGATCCTAGCATGAGAAAAGTGTGTCCAGCATGCCCAAAAGCGAGAGGGTGTGGCGTCCCAGCGATTGCTTGGGGGGAGTGAGCAGGGCCCCAGGCCTGCGCAGAGAGAGGGAGAGAGATAGATCCAGTGGGAGGCGCGCCCCGCTACCACAGGAGAATGGAGTTGCCGGCTCAAGTCCAAGGCGCTAGAGATCCTGTAATGAGGGTCCCCGTAATCAGTGTCAATGCACAGATGTACATTACACACCTGGAGCCAAGGATCCTCTCCAGGGATCCTGCAGCCCCACTAAGTGTCCCCCCCCCCCACCCCAACATGTTCTCCCCTCGACTCCAGGGCAGGACCTCTGGCCAAAGCCGGCAGTGTTAATTCACTGTCAAGCCCCCCCACCTAGGTGGAGGATGCCCCATCCCAGAGCCTCAGATCATCGAGTCAGAGCGGGAATGAGAGAGATAAAGAGATGACCCCTGAGGCGGTCATCTGGGAGACATCCGAGGAGATTGGACAGACGGATTGGCAGGGTGCTCAGGACTACTCCCAAACATCCCTTTAAGGATCCAAAGGTCAGGTCTGATCAGAGATCAGACCTGAGGACGGACCGCTAGGCGACGAGCCAGGCATTGTGAGCAAAATTCCCACGGGACATTGTGGTGGTAACAAGTCAAGAAGCGATGGCGGTGCAAACTCACTAGGGGTATATAAGTCCTCTAGATTTGGAGCTCTTGATGCCCTGGGCTTGTCCCCTCTGGTGTCAAAAACACTAAAACAGTAAAATAAGTGTAGCTAATATTAATACTAAGTATATAACACCCAAGTCTGGTTATTAACTGGTCACATAGTTTAGTGACTCTTGGTCCAGTCTGGGACTGGTTTTAGCTGGTCCTAGTCAGTTCTATTCTTTTGTGTGAACTAAGTGAACTGTGAACTGAACTGGTGCTAGGACCAGTAGGACCATAACCGATGGTCCCATAGAACCGGTTATGGTTCAGTTCAGTCCTTGGTCCTTTTCCAGTTTGAAGGACCAGACCTTGAAGCGCTACTTGTTGTACATGCAGGAGTAACCAGTCATTGCCATGGGGCTCTGACTCAGGATTGGATTGGTGGTCATCACCTTCTGGGTCATTGTCATCACCATCAGGGTTGTCAGGCCCTTCAGGATCACCATGACTGGGTTGGTTATCAACTGGTGTACCATGAGGGTGCAGCAGAGTTGATGGAGGTTGTGTGTTCCAACAGAGTTCTGATGTGACAATGGACTTGGCTTCAATCTATAAGAGATTGCGCCCTTCTCTATGCCCAATGTCCAATTTACAAGGTGATGATGATAAGAGTGGAGGTCTGGTGGAGTTCTGGAAGTAAGAGATAAAGATGACTTAGAGTGAGAGAGTTGGGGAGGTAGCAATGCAATAATCAAACTGAGGTTACAATGTGGTATCTAAGTTTTATAGTAAGTAAGTAACCAAGGTAACTATGGTGGGGTTCTGTGGAGTACCAAGTACACAGTAAGTAAGATAATGAATCAATGATATGTGATACAAACAAAACAGGAGATGAATATGAAATGGAATTTGAAATGGATATTTGAAATGGCAGCAGCTTCATCAGTGATCTGCCAGAGCTCTGTCACCATGGGCTTGCATGGGATATGAGGCAATCAATTAGTGTGATCAAGAAGATAAAAGAATATTTACTCCTGATGATACAGGCTGGTCACCCTAGAGGCTGGAGAGCAATAGAAAATGGAGAAAATCAAATATTTAGGATACAGAAGGGAAGAGCAGGAGAGAGGAGATGCTGGATGAGTGGCCTGATGCAATAGAAATACATGAGCCCAAAGCCACACTAATTTTAGATGGCTTAGCTGCTCTGAGCTGCTCTGAGCCACCAAATCTGACAGCTGAGCTGGTTATAGCTGTGAGCTGAATTACTGGCATGGCTCACCCAAAATAGCGGCTCAGCTCAATGGCTTGCAGCTCCAAGCCAAACCATTGGCAACACTAGCAATCACTTGCCCCTCAGTATAATGCCATGCAGGTATGTGATGATGGAGAGCATGTGAGCACTAAGATAAGGACAATGTCCAACAACCTCATTTATAGCCATGGGTACTAAAGTTAATGTTATATACTGTGCCCAGCCTAGTAGTCAGCCAGGCTAGCTAAAACAAGCTGGTATATAATAAATGCGGGACACACAGAACATTGGTAGCACTCAAACATGAGACAAATGTCTTACCTTACATCTGATAGACCCTCCTGATTTTTGTGAAATGATGTTGCCAGGTTACAAATATTTTGATGTGATGGGTGCCAATTTGGGCAAATTCAGGTGGCCACCCATGGGAATTAAGGCAGTTCAGTGTCAAATATGACAAAAAATGGCTCATTGAGCTCATGTAATGTTATCATAGGATGAAATACTATAGATTGTATAGTCATACATGTATTCTATGAGTGTTAATCCAAGAGGCCACCTGAAACTGCCCCTGGAATGATCTTCAAACCCTCCCAATCCATTTCCTGTACACTGCCTCTAATTGTCCCCTAGACTGTCCTGGAAGTGAGAGCATATGGTGATCTTGAGTATAGTAATAAATTAAGATTAATCTGAGCTTTCTAGATATTGATTTGAGCATGTGAGTTACCTTGAGGTAATGCAGGATTTAGGTGAGATGTGACTCAGGCAGAGGGGTGAGGACTCATCATAGTTGGCAATTTGATGGGTTCACCTGAGCAAATATGATTTGAACTAACCAGAGGATATCAGGAATGTTCACAGACATAATCATTTGCCCAAGGAGATCAAGATGGTGATTTTGGTGATGTGGTGATGTGACCATGTGCAATCAACACACAATCAACGCACATGCAATAGAACATGGGGGTCAATGCACGATCTTTGTGATAGATGCCTAATTTACCATTTTAATTGAGTGAATAGAATCAAATTGGTCAATGGTGGACTTTATGTACATTTTGGACCACATCCCAGAACCACTGGAACACCACCCAGTGTACAAACTGCAGGGGATCAGGCCAATGCAGAATGAGGTCACTATGTATCAAGATATGATCTCTAGAGGCTAACTGACTTGCTGATAATTAAAACTAGCCATTGTCATAGGTATCCATTGAGATCTTGTTTCAATGATCTTTGGCATCAAAAACCAGCAAAATAAAGCAAGCAGGCTGTAAAGGGCTGGAATAAATTGGTAAAAATAAATTTCAGTTGTAGGAGTACAATTTCCCAAAGACATTTAATACTATTATTTTGTTTGGTGATGATGACACTTTTATGTACACGCATTAGGCACAAGGTCCTTATGATTGAGCGCATGGCTAAGGGTAGGTACAACACACCGTACACACATGGCCTTATCTAGGCACGATCGGACTCATGGTAGGCACATGGAAGCTGTGCACCTCACGCTGTAGGCATGGGATGCTGCACCCGCTGACAACTCATGGTCTAGGCATGGCCACAGTAAACACACAGCTACCTCATGTAAAGTAGTATATATATTCGAATAAAACACCTGGGGACACTAGTTGTGTTCTCTCAGGTTATCCACCTATTACTGGTGTGACAGCTTGTGACTACTAGACTATTCTCTCTTTGTTGTTGTTTGTCTTGAGGGAGCCATCGTCTTGCCTTAGGGTATAGGTGACGTCCTGACAGAAGAACACGACTCCTTCCGATGACCCCTCCCTCCCTCTCTCTCTCTCACTCAATCTCTTTTCCTTCGGGCTTGCTTGAGACGATGCGCACAACCATGCTGCCATCGTCAAGGTACAAACCCGATCCCCGTTCACCCTTACTCACAACCATTTTCCCCTCACCCCCACTCCCCGTTCTTCCAGGTTTACCCGTCGAACAGTCGTAGCTACTGTTCCTCTGGTGTTTACACCATTGAACCCCACCTCAACCAGCTTGAGCCTCACCTGACACAGACCGTCATGGGACGCCACCCGACTGTTCTGAGTGTGCACGCGTGGTGTGACTGACCGCGGCACTACTGTCACGCAAGAGGGCTCGACCTTATGCATTCATCAAACCTCTAAGCTGCAAGACAGGGTCATGCACCTGCAGCAAGAGACTGTTGTCTTTTCCGACCCAACCGTTACCACATGCACTCTGCCCTCCTCCCTCATCTCATCCTTCCATCCAAAAACCCCAGAAACAATGGGCGACTTATGAGATCTAGACAACCTAGCGCTCAAGGATGCGCCAGAGCCAGGGCCCGTCAGAACCCTCGAACAGTTACTGCAAGAAGCGCAGGAGGAACGCGACACCCTCCTCACGGCTTTGATGGAGGAAAAGCGCAAGCGTGACAGACCGGCCAAGCAAACGGCGGAAGAGGGCAGGGGAGCACGCATGCCGAAAGTTGCATGCCCCCTTCCCTTTTCAGGAAAGGCCGACGAGCTGGACTCTTTTGAGACAGCCGTCTACATGTACATGCGGGAACGCCCCGATGAATTCAGAAACAAGGACATGAGGATCGTGTGGATCCTCTCATACCTGCAAGGAGGCACCGCAGCCAAGTGGCGCGAGGTTGCCATCAAGGAGATGATGCGTGGGGACGCCCCCTTCGCATCCGCTTCCAAGTTGATGGAGGCACTGTGGGAGTCCTTCGGGGACCCCAACATGCAAGACACCAAAGTGCACCAGATCACAACGATGGTGCAGGGAGATCTTACCATGGACAAGCACATCCAGAACTTCAAGATTGCGGCACACGAGTCCGGCTACTTGGGGATGCCGCTGATCTACAAGTTCAAATGCTTGTTAAACAAGGGGCTGCACAAGTGGCTCAACAATCTTGAACGGTGACCCACAACAATAGCGGAATGGTATGCGCATGGACCGGCAGTGGTGCCAGGCACGCGCTGAGGAACGCCTCTTCAGTGGGGCTAGAGGAAACATGAAACCACCGGCACCAATGCCGCAGGGCCCGGCCCCATGAGTGCAAGAGCCGCAGGGTGGGCAAGCACAGGGGCAGCAAGGCCCCCAGCAACAGTGTTCGGGGGGGCAGCCCCCACGCAACCCCAATGCGATGGATGTGGACTGCTCAGCATGGCAGCCACCTCTTGTATGTTACAAGTGCCGCAAACCCGGGCACATGGCCTGCGACTGCAGATCCTGGCTGGATATCCGGGCGATGAACTATGACAAGCTACGCGACTATTGGGTCCGCAAGCTAGAGGAGGAAAAGGTGCAGAAAGAGGCGTGGGATTTTCAAGATGGAAGCAAGTGAGACCCCCCTCGCTAGCTTCCAAGAACAAGTTCAAAGGACTTATGGTACAGGACATGGTCATTGATACAGACTCGGACACTATAGTTAGTAGCACAGGTAGCACTACACTAGTTAGTGAACACAGTGGCAAGGGGTCCGACTCAGGTCGGCTCGGCGGTCCAGAACCGTGCTTAATTCCTTGTGCTCCCGTAGTAGTTAAATTGAACACTGATACCAACGGACCTAAAGAGGGGGTACGACACTTGGTACGATCGAATAAAATTAAAAACGAGATCATGATACCTATTACTATCACTACATTAGATACGCATGACTTGTGCATGGTCAAAGCCTTGGGAGACAGCGGCGCAACCGGATTATTTGTAGATAGAGAATTCGTACACAAGTCAGGACTAAAAACCTGCCCCCTGGATCAACCGATCAGGGTGTATAATATTGATGGTACCTTGAATCAGGGCGGATTGATCACAGAAGAGATCACCCTGATGATGTCATTCAGGGGCCACAAGGAGAAAGCGGTATTCGAGGTCTGCGACCTAGGGAAGACTACAGTGATACTGGGGCACCTGTGGCTGAGAAAGCACAACCCCGATATCGACTGGGAAATGGGCAACGTGAAGATGACCAGGTGTCCTCGCAAGTGCAACGTATTTATCAGAACCGCGAAGAAGGATAGGGCCAGGCGGAAGTTGGCCAAGCGAATGATGAGGCGTCCAACAATCAAGGAAGTAGAGGACAATGAAACCTTTATCATGGCTGGTGGTATCATGGAAGATGGAGATGGGATCCTGGAAGAGATTAGCCAGGAGTGGAATGAGAATCTGGAAGATGAAGAGGAGCATGAAATCTGAATGACCAAACAGGAGCTCATGGCAAAGATTCCTCGGAGATTCCGGAGGTGGATGAAGGTGTTCGAGAAAAAGGCGTCTGAGCGCATGCCAAAACGGAAACCCTGGGATCACAGCATTGAGATGAAACCGGGTTACGAGCCAAAGAAAGCCAAGAACATCCGGCTCTCTCCACAGGAACAAGGCGAAGTCAACGACTTCTTGAACGACCAGTTAGAAAAGGGGTACATCAGGGAGAGCAAGTCGCCACAAACCTCGGCTGTGTTCTTTGTACCAAAAAAAGACAAAAAAAAGAGGATGGTACAAGACTATAGATATTTAAATGCATGGACAATTTGTAATAATTACCTGCTGCCGCTTATCGGTGACCTCATAGACAAAGTAGGTAGTGCGAAAGTATTTACAAAGTTGGACCTAAGATGGGGCTATAATAACGTCAGGATAAAAGAAGGAGATGAGTGGAAGGCTGCATTCATGACCCACAGGGGCGCGTTTGAACCAGTAGTTATGTACTTTGGACTATGCAACAGCCCAGCCACGTTCCAGACTATGATGAACGCGGTGCTGAAGGACCTCATTGACCAGGGGTCAGTAGTAGTTTATATAGACGATATCCTAATATTTACAAAAGACCGAAATGGACACGACGAGATAGTAGAGGAGGTGCTGAAAAGGTTGGAGGAAAACGATCTATTCTTGAAACCAGAGAAGTGGGAGTTCGCAGTACAGGAAGTAGAATTCCTCGGGCTCCACATCAGACAAGACGGTGTAAAGATGGATCAAGAAAAAACAAAGGCAATAGAGGACTGGCCGGTTCCGAACTCAGTGAAGGACATCCAACGCTTCCTGGGTCTCGCAAACTTCTACCGACGCTTTGCCAAAGGCTTCGTGAAGGTAGCAGTGCCAATGAATAAATTATTGAGGAAGGACGAGAAGTGGCAGTGGATGGAGAAAGAACAGGGAGCGTTCAACAGACTCAAAGCGCTGTTCACATGGAACGAGATCTTGGCAACCGCAGATCCCACCCGCCCACTGAGGGTTGAAGCCGATGCTTCGGGAGTGGCAACCGGGGCGGTATTATCTATGAAAACGGAGGACAGAAAGTGGAGACCATGCGCCTTCATCTCAAAGTCACTCAACGACGTCGAAAGAAACTACGACGTCCACGACCATGAGATGCTTGGGATCATCCAAGCCTTGGAAGCATGGCGGCACCACCTTGAGGGTGCGACACATAAGGTCGAGATTTGGACGGACCACTCCAATCTCCACTACTTTATGTTGTCAAAGAAGTTGAATAGAAGACAGGCGCACTGGGTGCTTTATTTATCTAGATTTGATTTTGAGCTGGTCAACAAACCCGGGACAGCAATGGGGAAGGCAGACGCATTGTCCAGGAGACCAGATTGGAAAGTCGGAGCAGAGCACGACAACAAGGACGTCACGTTGCTAAAGCCTGAATTCTTTGCAATCAAGGCAACAGAGCACGGACACCTGTTGATCAAAGGAGCAGAGGAGAAGAATGGGATGAGTCAGTGGTGAAAGCTGTGGAGGAACTGAAAAGATCGCCGACGAAGCGGCTGAGAATGGAAGAGTGGTCACAGGAGCAAGAGCTGGTGCTCTTTAGAGGGAAGGTTTATGTGCCGAAGGATGAGCAGTTGCGATGCAAGATTGTTCAACTCCATCATGACTTGGCGATTGCAGGACACCCTGGGCAGTGGAAGACTCTCGAGCTGGTCGCTTGTAACTATTGGTGGCCTAACATGACCAAGTTTGTGTTTGCCTATGTCGACGGGTGCGACAAATGCCAGCAGTACAAGAACATACCAAAACCTCCAGCGGGCAAGCTCATGCCGATCCAAACCCCAACAGAACCGTGGAAGGCAATCTCCGCGGACTTCATCATGGGGCTACCAGAAGCGCAAGGATATGATGTGCTCTTGATAGTTGTCGATCAGGCCAAAAAGCAAATGCATGCAATTCCCACAACGGAGGAAACAAGTGCGTTAGGTCTGGCTAAATTATATCGAGATAATGTGTGGCGGTACCACGGGCTGCCAGATTCGATCATATCAGATCGGGGCCCACAGTTCTCTGCCGCGCTAATGCACAAGCTCAATAAATTATTGAAAATACAAACAAAAACGTCTACAGCTTATCACCCGCAGACTGACGGACAGACTGAGCGAGTCAACCAGGACGTAGAGCAGTACTTGAGGCTCTTTGTTAACTATAGACAAGACGATTGGCCAGAATGGATAGCGCTTGGGGAGTTTGCACACAACAACCGCATTCACTCGGCCCTCCAGACCTTGCCTTTCTATGCTAATTATGGCTACAACCCCCGGATGGGATTTGAGCCTAGACGGGAAGGGAAAGTAGAAGCTGCAGAGGACTTCGCTGAGCGAATGAAGAGAGTGCACAAGGAGGCTGAGGCTGCGTTGACAAAAGCGTGAGACAACATGAAGCGCTACGCAGATCAGATTAGAGGTAACGCGCCACAATACCAAGTCGGCCAAAAGGTCTGGATTGAAGCTGAGGACTTGCAGTTGAACAGGCCTTCACGCAAGCTTGCCGAAAAGCGAATCGGCCCATTCCCCATCATGGACTTGACGTCCAGCAATGCCGTTCACATGAAACTCCCACACGCAATCAAGATCCACCTGGTGATCAACATCTCTTGAACTCGGCCTCATCAGGCTCCGGAGATCCAGGGACAGCGAGCCAAAGCACCGCCCCCAGTAGAGATAGACAGAGAGTTGGAGCACCACGTGGAAGAGGTACTGGATTCGTGGATGCGTCGTAACCAGTTGCAGTACCTGGTTAAGTGGCAAGGCTATACCAAGGAAAATAACACCTGGGAGCCAGCCGACAACCTGGAACATGCAGCGGATGCAATCGTGTCCTTCCACTGCTCACACCCTGCTGCCCCATGCCACCTTCGATCCCTGGCGCATCTTCAATTCCGCCTGTACAAAAACTTAACCGAGACCCCAGAGGGATTAATTTCTTGTCTGGAATCTGAGCCTTAAAGAGGGGGTGATGTCAGGAGTACAATTTCTTGAAGACATTTAATACTATTATTTTCATTGTTTGGTGATGATGACACTTTTATGTACACGCATTAGGTGCAAGGTCTTTATGATTGAGCGCATGGCTAAGGGTAGGTACAACACACCATATACACATGGCCTTATCTAGGCACGATCGGACTCATGGTAGGCACATGGAAGCTGCGCACCTCATGCTGTAGGCATGGGATGCCGCGCCCACTGACAACTCATGGTCTAGGCATGGCCGCAGTAAACACACGGCTACCTCATGTAAAGTAGTATATATATTCGAATAAAACGCCTGGGGACACTAGTCATGTTCTCTCAGGTTATCCACCTATTACCGGTGTGACAGCTTGAGACTACTAGACTATTCTCTCTTTGTTGTTGTTTGTCTTGAGGGAGCCGTCGTCTTGCCTTAGGGTATAGGTGACGTCCTGACATTAGGATACCTTCACACCTATCTATTCAGATGCCACAACAAGTTTATACTGGTGGCTGAAGTGTTGGCTGTTCATCATGCTGCAATTGCAGGTGCCAAGAGTGTGTGTGAGACAGACCACCAGAGGATGGCAGTATCATGCAAAATATCTTCTAATTAGAATAAATGCTGTATGCATATTTACTTGAGAACTAGAAGACCATTTTGCAAAAATTTCTTCTCATTAGGATACCCTTTTTTGCAAAATACTATTCTAACTACAATCCATATCAACCACAATTCAACCAAAAATAGCAATTTCCCAAAATAGTAAATGTTCCCACAGTCTATCTAACCCCCAATACTAGGCCCCAAAGGGGCCCAGCTTGTCATCAATGCACAAACAAGGCTTTAGTGTGCTGACCTGAGATGACCCAGTTTGGGGGACCCCCCAAGTGCAGCAAGGGAGGGGAGGGTCATCAAATGGTTGGCCCTCTTCATGCGCAGTGGTGATTTGATTAGCTAACATGCTAACTGTGTGCCAACTGGATGCCTCAGCTCATTGGCACTGTAGGAATGTTTTGATTTGAGGCATGAATTTGAATGTTTTGAGGCTTAAAAATCTGATTGGAGCCATTTTGACATATAGAATATGCTCTTCTAAATATTGCAAAATTATGTTTTGAGTCATGTGAGACATTTTGTAAAATTTTGTAATGAGAACTAACTTCTAATTTAGAGGTAATTATGCATACAGCATTTGTTCTAATTAGAATTAAATTTTGCAAGCTAATGACATATATGCCTGGACAGACAATCAGACAGAAATATGTGCTACATTCAAAATCTGTGTGTTTGTGGTATATTGTGGGGTGCTATGCAACAGAAGTAATGGCCATTAACAGCACTGAAATGTTGCTGGGCAGTTGAATGTGATTCGCAGTTGAGAATTGCACTGCCCAAAATAGCATCACTCCAGCCAGTTAATAAAATGCTGGTGATGTCACAAATTCTGTGTTTATTTTGTGTGTCATTCTCTTACTGTGGCATATCTGGCCTTTGTACTTGGTGAACATCTAGTATAAGATGTATACTTACAGTAGTAATAACAGTTTTGGAGAAAATCTATAGGGGGGTTGAAAAAACAAAGGTGACTGAGTACCTGGTAAGGTAGGCATCACTAGGAACTGCTTACCTTATGTAAGCAATTGTGACATCGTTTTGCATTGATATCAGGAGCATCGAGGCAACTTTTTGCTATTCTATCTTCAGGGAACTGTGCTTGAGAGGCTAATAAAGAACTCTCAGGGGATAAAATGTTAAATTTTTATATATTGGAGTTGCTAATAGACATTTATTCAAAAAAAATTTTACTTTGCTAATCACCTCTAAGTGTAGTTTTGATGCAATTTCTACAGTTTGACTTTTTTGTTCGAAGACATTTGGCCAGTCACATGTAAAGTTACGTGATGCTCCAGCCAATCAAAATGCACTGGGAAATGAACCAAAAATATTCATCTTGCCCCCCGAAGTCCCCGGTGAGTCTACCTTCAATGCTTTCACTGCTTCTGCTGACAGATGGCTTAACAGGTATGCTAACAGATGCGCACAGTTTATTCATGCATATGCATCTGGTCTTGATGGACCCAAAGCAGCATGGGCCAACCATAAATATTACAGACATCGTACATTACCTCCTGAAATGTTGGTTGCAGCTAAGAAGTGGGCACAGGAGGCTCACAAAAAGTCTTGCATTGCTTTTTGTACTGTACCATAGCTCGATGCATCAAGTCAGAGTCTCTTTGGGCCTTCGAGAGCCTGTCAATTTTTTTTTTCATTGCCAGCACACATTTGGCCATGTTATGCGTGACATGTCACTGCTTACCTAAGGTAAACAGCTCCTAGTGACGCCTACCTTATGGCCGAGTACCCAACAACAACAACAACAACAACAACAACAACAACTACCACCACCCCACCCCACCCCATTTTTTTAAGTCACTCTGAGCATCTGTACTGCTCCAAACTCACTCTCAAACACTCATTCTCATCCTGCCTTACCCATATCTCACTTTTTGTCAGACTTAAATCTTTTTCTACTTTTCACTCAATGTGATCATCAAACCTAACTCTGAGTTTCTCCTTTTGTCAGGACCCTAAGAGTCTAGAGATGGTGAATACTCCCGCACCCAGTCCGACTACCCCTCCTCCCTCAACTGCAGCTAGAACAAAACCCCTGTTCACCCCTCACACGAAAAACCATGGTGTTGTCAGACCGACAACTCCAGATTCCAATCTCAGCTCAGACGGTGACAACAACATGGCTTTTTCCTTTGCTTTTCTGCCTAAGGGTCACCAATTAGTAGTGCACGGCATTGTCCCAATGTTGAATGAGACCCCTGCTGCTGCCGTAAAGGACCTGCTGCTCAACCTCCAATCAGAACCCCATTACTGGGACTTTGCTGATTTCAGCCTAAATGTACTGTCCTTCAGCGACCGTGCCTCAAAGATCTCCTCGGCATGCTATTTTGAGATTCCCTCAAGTGGTGAGGTGGAGCCCTGTGTGGACCTCCTGGAAATGGTTATGGAAGCCATTGTAGAGGCTAAACCAGAGTGGGAGGTTAGGTGGAGCACTGGCAAGAAGGGGAGGAGTGACAAGCGCCTGTCCTGCCACCTCCTTGACCTGTACCCCAGCGTGACTGACCGTATAGCCATCCCGCCCGAGCATCTCCCACTCCTCAAGGCTCACATTGAGAAAAAGGGGTTTAAAATTTGTAGTATCTTTGCATCATTCGGCAGTCCTCAGATCACTTTTCTTCTGCCCTCCAATGCAGATCGCTTCAATGCCCTACAGTTCTGCGAAGTCCTGGCCAAGGTTTCAATGGAGCATGCATGCATCGAGCCACTCAAAGAAATCCCCATTCTTCGCCCCTTTGAGCTTGTTGTCACAGGTGCTCGAGACTTCGACCATCTTGAGGGTGTTCTCGAGAAATGGATCAGGAAGACAGTTCCCCACTCCCTGATTGATATGCGCACTACTCTGCTCAACTCTGACCTCATTATCTTCACTATGTCGATGTGGACTGACATGGTCAAAATCCTGCACTATACTGACTCTTTTCAGCATCACTTTCGAAACCAGCTTACTTCGCCCCACCTGTCTTGGGACTACAATGATGATCCGCTGAACAAAAACTCACTGGGAGACCAGGCTGCAAGAGGTGCATCCCTGATTGGTGGGAATGTGGCATTGCTGTCTCGTCAGATCCAAGAGCTCTGTGGTGAGGTCACCGTCATCAGGCGCCAGCAGGAAGATCTGACCACAAACCAAGCCAAAATGTACCAAGCCATCTCTGATCTCAACATATGTGTGTGCCAGACCCAGCAGGCTCTTCTCATCCAAGGTCAAGAGTCCTTTTTATGCTCTCAGATTGGTGAGGATGAGTCTAGGATTAGCAGTCTATGTGTTGCTGCCATGTTCTCCAGTGGTAAACCAAAGGAGGATTTTGAAAGGGCTATTGCAGAATTTGAGCTGTCTGCGGCTGACAAGAGGAAGCGCCTCTCTAGGTTCTCTAACCAGCTTGCCACAGTCACTGGGCACCCTCTCCTTCCCACTCCACCTCCTTCAACCGTGGCCTCCCATTCTCCTCCTTCTGTCCTGAACCCCCAGACTGCCTCAGCCACACCCCCTCCTATAGCCGCCCCCACTTCTGCCCCTGCTCCTCCTGCTAGTGCCTCCCTGAAGATCTCGATACCTGGCAGCTTGTCCATGTCTGTGAGCACACTGGGTAATGTGATGAAGAAGAGGAAAGTCAGTGTCCCTCTGGGCCAATTGACATCTCATGTCATGTGCTCAGCAGTGCCTTCGTCTGACTCCACCCGGTCTGACCTTGACCCAGTGGCTCTGGGCAACCCAATGGAAGTCATTGGTTCACCCTTCTGTGCTATCCCCTGCTTTCCTGATGCCTTGTATTCCTGATTCTGTCAGTATGCCCCCTCCTTGTGATGTGGAGTCATTGGTCCTCTCATCTGTGCCATCCTTTGCTTATGGTAGTGACCCACCAGTCTACTGTGCCCATGACCCCTGTGCTGTACCCAGCTCTGATTTCTTGCCTCTAACCAAACCACCATGCCCATTGTCATGCTCCATGAACTTTTGTCTTCAATTTTGTGTTATGATACCTTTTCTTGTTTTGCTGCTATGTGTTAATACAACTATGGCTATGCCCACATTTGCACAGTCTGAACTCACGGTTTGTGCACTGAATGCCAATGGACTGATGAGCCCTGTTAAACTGGCAATCATTAGTCCACTTCTCATGAAGTTGGCCCCTTTTTCTTTGCACTCTCAGAGACTAAGACCCAGACCAATGCTGCCTCGAATCTCCAAATCTCTAATTATGAGGTCTTTGAAGAGAAGGCAGTACCATGTGCATTGCCTTCAACTTTGGCGAAGTGGGGGATCATTCTAGGTGTCCGGAAGATTGTGGCTCGTGTTCCACTCAATCTCAAACCTCTCAAGGGTCATGTTGTATGTGTTGATGTCATCATTTCATCTCTTTCTTTGTCTTCAACTTTCTTTATCCATTGTGTTTTTGCTGTCTATGCCCCATGTGACCTTGGTGCTGATAATTTGTCACTCAACTTTTGGCCATGTCTGACAGACGTGGTACAAGATACAAAGACTTTGTGGTCTCCTTTTGGTGACCTCAATGCCACTGTTGTGGCTTCTGAACATGCCTCAGAAAATGTGCTGGCCTGACATGCATTTAAAGGTTTCTTTCGGGATACTCAGGGTACTGACCTGTGGAAGATATGTCCAGATAACAACCGTTTTGTTGACTGGACAAGCCGGGGTTGGCATTCAACTGATGGTGGCAGCATCATTGATTGTGTAGTTGTTTTGACTTGCTGCCTTCTAGACTCTGAGATTTCAACTGACCCGACTTGGGTCCCTGGCTCTGACCACAGGACCATCAAAGCTAAGTTCATTCTGAAGTCCTCTGTCCCTAACTTTTTGACAGTTTCTTTAACTCTGTTTGTCCCATCCTTGCCTCTCCCACCTCCAAGGATTAAGTACCCCTCAAATGACAACAAGTACAAGTTTGCCCTCTTCACAGATTCTGTGGACCATCTTGTGGCATCCAATGCAACAGCTTTTCAAACTGACATAACTAGCAATGAATCCTATATGGAAAGGTATAATTTACTGACTACACTAATCGAGCAGGCAGCAGTCAATTCCTTTGGTCGAAATAAATCATACAGGTTCAATATTAAGAGGCAGGTCACTTCCTGTCACATCAGAGAGCTTGTTGCTCTCATCAGACATCTTGGGGGCGCCATCTCACAATCCAAGGGTGATACTAGGCAGATGTCATATGGCTCATGATTGATCTTTGACTGGTACTTGGCACAATTTGCACTCCTTGAGGGATCGTCCTTCAAGTCTGTTACCAAATATCTGGTCGATGCTAGACATAACTGTCACAAAAGCTTATATGCTGCCAAGAAAGCTGTAATTCTTGAATGGGCTAGGTGTTATGATGCAGGTCAAATCAAGGGGGTACTCTCTGGTGGTTCTTCTAAGAAACTGATGTCCGGGTCTGCAGCATTTGTCCCCCTTCCTACAGCAGTCAACTCTATGTTGACACCTGGTGCTATTGCTACTGACCCTGCCCTTGTTGCTGAAGAAACCAGGCAGTACTTCATCAGGCTTTACAAATGCTCGGCCAGATAAGCCAAAACCCTGGCTCACCACTCCTTCCATTTCAGCAGTCAAAAGTTGTGTCCTGGATGACCCTTTCCTATGGCCGATTGTAGCAACATTGGCTGACTTTTGTGCCATGCTTTGCAAAGGGAATCCTTGACCTTTGCCAGGCCCAGATGGGTGGGAGAAGTGGTGCATCAAAAATCTCTCTGGCAAGGTTCTCCAGCTAGTTTTGGATCTACACAATTATTCGGTCATGAATGCCAGTTTTCCGGGAGATATCATGGACACCCACCTCATCTATTTTCACAAACGTGGAATTTGTACTGATCTGTCAAACTGGAGAGGTCTCCTCATCTCCAATTTTCTAGCAAACTCACCTATGACTTGGCTCAATTTCAAGCTCTTGCCCTATGCTGCACAAATGGGTATCATTCCCGAGACTCAAGTTGCCACCCAGCCCGGTGTACAAACTTGTGATCTGATGAGCTTCCTTGGCAGGCTGAAGACATGGAGTCGCTGTACTAAAACTTCTCTTTATCTCCTGAAGCGAGACCAGAAGAAGGGTTTTGATTACCTTTCTCCTCAGGGCTTTTACGATGCTTGTGCTGCTTATGGTCTATCACAGGCAGTAGCTGATTTGGACTGTGCAGCTCAATCTTCAACTTGGTGCTTTCCCCATACAGCTTTTGGTATTGCAGATCCTATCATTGTCGATGGAGTCACCAAGCAGGGTGGACCAATGTCACCATTCAAGGCCACCATTACCACTAGCCTCGGTCATCGCTACTTGGACGACTTAGCATCAGTGGACCCTGACTGCATTGTCATCCAGAGTGCATCCAAAAGGGTAAATGACCCTCACCTTCCTGACAATGCAGCCTCACTACGTTTCACCATGGCTAAAGCTACTGATGATTCTTACATCACTGCACTGACATTCCCTGCTCTCAGACGCTTCACACTGGCCATGGAGCGCTTTCAATTTGTTTATGGATGGCTAACTTCATGGGAAAAGACTACCCTACATATTCTCAATTGCCCAGATATACCTCCGAAGTCTCTCCCACTTCAGTCAATTACCAATGTCCCTGGTTTGGACCCTTGGATGATCACAGAGCACAAGGTTCCAGTGTCTACTAATGAGTTTAATTTCTTACAGGCACAGGTTGATGACCTCAAGACCTGCTACCTGGAACTTGTGGACATCATCGACTTCTTT
This sequence comes from Tricholoma hemisulphureum, assembly GCA_964034925.1. Lineage (NCBI taxonomy): Eukaryota > Fungi > Basidiomycota > Agaricomycetes > Agaricales > Tricholomataceae > Tricholoma > Tricholoma hemisulphureum. Next base: position 7,273,305 of record OZ035930.1, on the reverse strand, counting down.
TCATTTCCTGCCTTTTCTTTCTGATCTCCCTTCACACTTCTATGCAAAATCATTTCACAGAATGTTTCCTGGTGTCATGCATTACTCTCTCTCCAACTGATTCTCCAAGATGATGTGATCCAACTGGACCAGAGAATCATGAAGCATGTACATGATAACCTCAGATTTCCTTTCTGTCCCTCATCTTCAGTATCAACTCTCCCTCTGGCATTTGGTGGTTTCGACTTTCCATCATTAGCACATATCAATGCTGGCATTGCCATCGATGGTCTTGCACAGGATATAGACCACCATATTCCAGCCTATAGAATGATGGCTCTTATTACTTTGGCAGACTGGACTTGTGTTAAGAACTGATCCTAAGGCACAGGAAATCAGCGGAGTCTGGCGGAGTTCCGATGTACGACGAGGACTTGGCTTCAACCTTTAAGAGGTTGCGCCCTTCTCTACGCTCGGTGTCCAATTTGCAAGGAACTGAAAAGTCCGGAAGTCCGTGCAGAAGTCCGAGGTAAGGAAAAGGTGCAAAAGCGGAGTTCCGATTAGGAAGTCTGAAGTAGGGGACAGGAATGAAGCAGAGGTCCAGAGGTCCGAAGATTAAGATAGAAGTTCGAGGTCTTAAAGTTGACAAATGATAAGTTGATAACAACTAATATTTGAACTGAAGAATACAAAGTATGTAAAGTAGTTTTATACTAAGGCTAGTACTCGGTGTAGCTGCAGCGGAGTTCTGCGGAGTTCCGAGTACAAATTTCGTGATGATATCTATGATGAAGAACAGACTTGAGTAAACTATGGAAGATGTGATGTAAGTAAAACAGGAGAGGTAATTTGAAATGAGGAATTTGAAATACTTGGAGTTCCTACAGAGTTCCGTCAGAGTTCCAAGGCAGAGTTCTGAGGGGTGCTTGCATGGGATATGACAACTTGTCTGATCAACAGATGTGTATACCCCCTTGATCATGAGGGCTTGAGCAGGTCTTTCACTTGTTTCCTAGGCTCAATTCCTGCAGTGTGGATCATTGGGCAGGATCAAATGTCTAAACTCGGTCTCACTCTTCGCCAAACTGATAAAAGTCATCTCCTTGAGGGACACTGTTAAGACAAGGGCTTCACACTTGTCAACTAAAGGTCGGTCATCATTTACTACTCAAGGCCTTCAAGTAGTTGTCTAGTTCTACTAGCTCCAGAGGCTTTCTGGACTAGCTTAAGTTCAAGTTGAGCAAGGTGAAGCGGTAGATTGCTTAGGTCAAGCTAGGGAGCTTAGACCTCTGTACTACTGTTTATATACATGGGGAGCAAGGCTGTGCTAGACATTGTATGATGCTACAGAGTCTGAAGAAAAGGACAGAAGAATAGAACAAAAAAGAAAGAGAAGTGTTTCAGGTTCATCAAGGGAAAAGGAAGTGAGAAGGCGATGTATCAAAAGAAGGGAAGGAAGACAATAAGAAGAAAAGAAATTGGTGTACCCCTGATGACGATCTGATAATTGTAACATCACCCCTCTCCTACCCAGAAAGTCATTGACTTTCCTCAACAATACTCTTGTGACTTCCCTGATCCAAGGGCCACCGATGACAGGGAACGGGGGGCATGGTCGTATGGGTGGAGGATTCACTGTTCCTCTGATTTGGTGAGAGAGGGAGTAGAGAACCGGCTGGCAGCCGGGTGTGACTAGTGTTTGAAGGTCCAGTTACAAGACTGGAAAAAGACCGAGACTGGACTAGACCTTAACCGATCAAGACTGAAAAATATTAAGACCGATGAAGACCGCAACCACAGTCCGGTCTTCGGTCCATCTTTTTTTTTTTTTTTTTTGTTCAACAATGTTTAATGTGGTGCACGGACGCAGTCCACGGCTATCTACTACATGAGATGGCGGGTATACGATGTAAGTTGAGGGGGAAACTACAGCCCCGATAATGCACATGAGTGCGTGAAGGCCAGCGCATCCCCTGGTACGGCGGCGCGCAGGGCCAGACAACAGGGTGAGGGTGCTCAGGCACCTCCCCGAACCAGCTCGCCGGCACTCCCAACGGCGCGTACTAGCACCCCCAGCGTCCTACCCCCGCTAAGCCCCTGTGCGGCCCCTATTAGTCATGCGCGCCCACTGACGTGCCGGCCAGGAATGAGGATTACAGGCCTTCCCGCAGGTCGACCAACCCGTCAGCCATAAGGCCCGACGGGGTTCAGAGCCCCTCGGTTGCCCGAGTACAGCCCCTCCTCGCTTAGCCGCCCCACGCATGGGACGGTACCCACCATCTGGTGGGCCCCCCAACCTTGCCAGCGACGAACCCGAGGTTCGGCGTTACCGACAGAGACGTTGCAGGCTCAGAGACCGAGCGCGCGTTCGGCGGCCATCAGGCGCACCAAGCCACCAGACGGGGGTCATACGCCCTGCGCGTAACCCTCATCCCGGATCCCACCCTTCCGGGGGGGCAAAGGCGAACGCCCGCGGGTTCGCCTCGAGGAGCTCGACGAGGTCCGCGATGAACCGCGGGCCCTGCCGGTGTTTTTTGCGCTTCACGTGTGGGCACACGCGAAGCAGATGATCCCGGTCCTGGAAGGGCCGGGGGGGGCACGAGCAGTGAGTGTCCTCACTGGGAAAGAATCGGTCGCGGTAGCTCCCGATGGGGGCATGCGCCGTGATGCACCGACATAGTCGGGCCGTCAACCTGCAGTCGTATGCAGTTTCTTTGAGCCAGGGCCTGCAGCCAGAGGCGGTGGGCGTTGCGGGGGTCTTCCGTTGGGCCCTAAGGTCCAGGAAGCTCCTCCCTCGATACTTGGGGTCCGCAAAACGGGCCACCCAGTCTTTCTCTGCCGTGTCCTTGAAGGACGCGATCAGCCAGTTACGAGTGGCTTTGGGGGAAATCCCCAAAGGCAGACGAAGGGACGTCGCGACGTCATGTGCTTGCTTGTGGACCGCCCACTCCAGCTTGGAGGGGACGAACCACAGGTGGATCTGACGGTCCTGGCTTAGTTCGAACCAGGGCCGTAGAAGGCGGCACAGCCTGAGGGCGTGCTGTTGACCCCCCGTCGGGGAGCAGTCCACCCACGCATCAGCGAGTGCGAGGGTGTCCAAGAAGACCACCACTTTTTTGCATCCTGCAGCAACGGCTGCGGACACTCCAAGGTGGAGGGCGCGGTGTTCGGCGTCGGTCGCTGAGGCGCGACCAAGGAACGCAGTAGCACGGCGGATCTCTCGGTTCCCTCGGAACACAAGAGCGGCCGCCGCGGCCTGGTGGGCAGTCTTGGGCACGGACCCGTCACAACCCACGACGAGGCAGTCTGGATCGAGTCTGGCTAGAGCCAGAACGCGGTCCAGACGGCCGGGATATTCCTTACATTCGTCCGTCCCCTTAGGGGGCAGGCGGTAAATGGAGATCCTGTCCGAAAACAGGTCTATTAAACGGTCTCCGGGTTGGCTCTCAGGGCCGTAGGCCTCAAAGGGCTCATCGGAGAGGGCACAGACGGTAATCGCGTCCGCTGCGGGGGACACAATTTTCTGTCGGGCGACGGGCGGGAGGGCCTGAAGTCCCAGCGCATGCCGGGGGGCGTCTCCCACCAGGTCCCCTTCCAAGATAGCTCGGACGGGGTGAGTGCGCGTCAAAGTAGCTGTTCGAAGACAGCTCTTATCCGCCAGACGGCGCAGCACCTGTGGCATAGGCAGCAGGGCGGCGAGACACTCCATAGCTCCAACCGGAGTCGTACGGAAGCAGCCTGTGATCCAGCGGGCAGCGGTGTACTGCATCTGGGACAGGGCTTTGACCATGCCTTTGGTACGGGTACCTCGGCAGAACCAGAGACGCAGCCCGTACGTCGCCACTGGGATGACGCAGGACCTGTAGAGTAGACGCTTGTTCGCCGGGGAGAGTCCCCTGGACGAGTTGCCAAGCATGCGCATGGCGCTCACGGTTGTGAACGCCTTCGTGGTGTAGAACCGGACATGCTCCTTAGGTCTTCGGTCCATCACCATTTTATTAAAATCAAGACCAATCAAGACCGGTCTTAACCGGTTGAGACTACTATATACTAATACTTAATATATTCCAAAATTTACATAAAATGGGACAAGCCCAGGGGATTAAAAGAGTGAAATCTTGAGGGTTTATATACCCTTAGTGAGTTTGCACATGTTTATTTGATAGGGGTAGTGTTGCTATGGTGATTTTTTGATAGATGCCATCTTTTTTTTTTTTCTGATCCCACACAAATAATTAACAACACTGCCAACAACACATCAAGAAACAACAGTAGTCCCCTTGTACTACTACCACCACCCCCTGGCCCAAACAACTTCCAGTGTTGTTTGGGCCTGTAAGCTTTTTTTTCCATTGTTTTTTTTTCTATAATTGACTTACTATTTATTTTATAGGATAGAACTCACTGTGAGATACCCTGGCGCTACCTGGCCCCAACCCCATGAGCCCCTGCTCATGGGGTGGAGTCTTAGTGACACCATAGCACTAGCAACCCTCCTGCACCGCCTCGTCACTAGTGACCCCCCTGCACTGCCTCGTCACTAGCGATCCCCCATGCCGCCACATCACTAGCGACCTCCACACTGCCTTGTCACTAGCGACCCCCTGCGGCGCCACATTGTTGGCAACCCCTGTGGTGCCATGTCACTACCCTCCATGGACTGCCCAGCGGCGTGGCTGCCACTGACTAGCAACACCTCTCCCCCACCTTGTGCTGCCACCCCCCCTCGCATGCAATTTTATTTTATTTTATTTGTAGAGTACTCTAAAGCCCCCTGACTCGTGCTGCCCCCCTCGCTTGCAAATGCGAGGGGAGGTGACTTATTTAATTGGTTGAACACTTCAATTAATGTAGGAAAGACCGGTTGAGACTGGTCCAAGACCGAGACCGGACCGTTTGGGACTGGTCTTGTGTGGTCCAGTCTTGGTCCCTATGTAGTTGAGTGAAAAATAGACTGGTCCTGGTCCTGGTCCAAGCCCAAAAGGGGTGAAAGACTGGACCAGACCAGACCTTCAAACACTAGGGGCGACGGTGGGCATGCGGTGGGTGTGGGCGGGATGGAGATTTTGAGGGAGTGGGGTACTCACCTAGACCGGGTGCAGGCACGTTGAGGGAGCATGGGGATATTGTTGTCTTGGTGGTTGAACACCACTGGGCTTTCCGACCAACATTGTGGGGTGCACGTGGGACACTGTGCGGGGCGTTGTCTGTTTTGTCGTAAGGTGACATGTGCCAGGAAGAAGGTCGTCCCCAGGATGACAAAGGAGGCAAGGGCAGCAATGAGGAGGACAAAGAGATTGTTCATAGTATGGAAAAAAGGGGGTGGAGTAGTAGTTTTTTTTTTTTTTGCAAGGAGGGCTGGTCGAGCCGAATAAATATCACTTTTGTTTTTGTGTGTTTGTTTAGTGGTCCCCATAGGGTTCTCCCATGACGTTTGCCCATGCCGCATCATCAAACATGTCGGAATAATTGTTGTCATCCAATGGGGGTCTGTCCGGACAGTTGTTAGAGTAGTGGCCCAGGTTATTCTTTCTGCAAGTAAAACATTTAAATTTGGGGCAAAAGGGGTGGACATGGCCTTTTCCCTTACAACAGAAGCACGTCTTCTCCCTGGGAGAAGGGCCAGTTTGAGAGCGGACCAGGGTCCGAGTTCTAGGGGTTGATTCCCTGGTCAGGTTGATAACCATGTGATTGGTGGGTGGTGGGATCGGTTTTGGGGAGGAGATTTCGATGGAAGGAGAAGGGGTTACATAGTCAGAGAGGGAGTCCTGCCTAGGGGGTGGCAGTGGAGGGGTTTTTATTTGGGTTGTTCTGTTTATGAGGAAGGTGGGGTAGGGGGTCGGTCTTCTTTCAGGTTGGGAGGCGGATCGATGAGTAGAGTTTCTTTGCTGGCGAAGAGGCGCCACTATGTCCTCTATTTCTTCCAATAGTAGGGAGGATAGAAGTGCTTCTTCTTGTTGCTGAGCAGTGTGGAGCAGGTGTTGGTTGTAACCCCAGGTGGCGAAGAGGGGCCTTAGGTGCATGTTTCCATTGATGAGCCATTGAATATCCTTTTCATGTTGTTGGTTGGAAAGGAAAAGTCAGGTGGCGACGGTGTTGGGAGAGGGGTGGTACATTTTTTTTGTTGATCTATTTTCTGTTTCTGTTCTTCTTTTATATTGTTGTTTTTTTTTTTTTTTTTGTGTTAGATGTTCTTTTTCTTCTTGTAACTACTTAGTGTGTTTTTGGCATGTTTGAGGCGGGCTTCTGGTTCCCATGAGTTTTCTCCTGAGGGGTAGCCCATCCACTTGATTAGGTAGTGAAACCCTTGGCCTCTTTTTCAGTGGGCGAGGATCGCTCTGACTTCATATTCTTTTTCTCCTTTGACCAGGTCAGGTGGTGGCTCTGAGAATGAGGGGGCATGTTCATCTGTTTGTCGGAACAGGGTCAAGAGGGCTGCGTGGAAGATGGGGGGGATTTTCCACTGTTTTGGGAGGGAGAGGCAATAGGAGAGTGGATTTAATACTTCGCTGATGATGAATGGTCCCTTGCATTTTGGGGCAAGTTTCCTTGTGGTATAGGTTGTTTTCAGGTTCTTTGCTTCTAGCCACACCTTTTCTCCTTTTTCAAACAGCTTGAAGTTCCGGGTGACCCATTCTGCCACCATTTGACGTGCTAGTTTGTGGGTGGCCAGTGCCTCATCTCTGGCTTTCTGTAAGAGAATGATCCTTTGTTCTGCTGCGGGGACGTTTGTCTTCTGGTAAGGGAGAGGGATTGCCTTTGGCTCGTATCCCATCATGAGATAGAAAGGGGAGCTCTTCTGGATGGAGTGGGTCCTCTGGTTGTGTGCGAATTCCATGGTGGACAGGAGGCGCTTCCAGTTTTCTGGGTTGTTGGAGCAGAATATCCGGAGATAAATTTCCACTTCTTTGTTTACTCGTTCTATTTCTCCATCAGTTTGTGGGTGGTAAGCCATACTCATTGCCAATTTGATTCCTAGCATTCTTCCTAGTTCCTGGAACAGTTGTGAGGCGAAGCAGGGGTCTTGGTCAGAGATTATTTTGTCTGGCAGACTGAATCGTTTGTAAACATTGTCCAGGTAGGCCGTGGCTGCTCCAAGTGCGTCTATGGTTTTGTTACAAGGGATTAAAATTACCCCCTTTGTAAGGCCATGGTCTACCATGACCATTAATGAATCAAATCCGTCACAAACTGGTAAGTCGGTGATGAAATTGGTGGTTATGAGAGTGAAGGGGCAGGTGGTGTGAGATTTGATTGGGGAGAGCGGGGGGGTCATTGGGTGGGTATTGACCTTCATTTGTTGGCAGGTGGCACATCCTGTGACAAATTTTTTGATGAAAGTTACCATTCCTGGCCACCAATAGTCCCTCCTGATTAATTCGGTAGTTTGCCATTGTCCGGGGTGTCCACTGGGCAGGCACTCATGGTATCGTTCCACGATTCGTTGCCTTGTGTCCATGTTGTCAGGGACATAGCATCTGCCTTTGAAAAACAGTAGTCCGTCTTCTATTTTCCAATCCTTGAGGGAGGATTTAATCAGGGGCGTGCCATTGTTTTTAAGGGCTGTGATCACATCTTTCACCAGATCTTCCTTCATAATGTTGGCAGCAAAGATGTCGTGCATTTTGGTGTCAATAAAGTTGACGAACAGTGTTTCAGGGAGCATGGTCATATCCTTGTTGTCTGTGTCTTCTTCTGGGATGTGGTCTGCTCTCCGTGATAGGGCATCACTCTGTACCATCTGAGATCCTGGGACATGTGTCAGCTGTAAGTCAAATTCTGACAGGAACAAGCTCCATCTGGTTTGTCTTCCGTTCAGCTTCTGTGCAGTTTGGAAATAGGTTAGGTTTTTGTGATTGGAAAGAATCGTCACGGGGTGTCCAGAACCCAACAGATAGTGTCGCCATGTTTCTAGGGCTCGGACTATGCCTGTCATATATCTCGTAGTTTTGTTCTGTTGGGGGAGTGCAAGATGTATCCACAGGGGTGCCAATCTCCGTTAGCATCCCTTTGCCAGAGGATGGCCCCTGTTGCATGTTTTGACGTGTCAGCTTCTACTACAAATGGTTTTGTAGGATCAGGCATTAGTAAGTGTTTTTGATTGTCCCATTGTTTAGATACCAATAGTCTTGGCAGGGGCAGAGGGCATCAGTGTCTTTCTTTGCAACGAAAAAGAAGGGTGATGCCATTGGGGATTTAGACGGCCTGATATACCCCTTTTCCAGATTTTTGTCAAGGAATTCATTGAGTTTCTTTTGTTTGTTGGGGGACAAAGGGTAGACTTTACAGTCTTTTGGGAGGAAATCTTATTTTAGATCGATGGCGTGATCCCAGGGGCGCAAATCAGGGAACCATTCTGATGCTTCTTTTTCAAAGACACACCAGTATTCCTGATATTCTTTCAGTAGTGATTCATCCAGGGTTTTCTTCAGCTGTTCTCCTTGATCCTTTTCCAAGTTGTGGGCGAGTTGTTGGGAGACCAAGGTTTTGGCCCTGATCCAGACGTTTTGACTGAAAGAGTACCAGGGGGATGTCCATGACGCAGTGAGTTGAGATATAGTGGCCAGTTTCCGAGAGTAAGAGTATACTGGGTTGGTGTATTCCTGGGTGAGGGGGGTCTTTCCGGGTTCGAATATTCCTATGACAGGTTCTCCTTTGGTGTAGGCAATGAGTAGTTCATTGCTCTGTTTGGTCTCATTTTCTTTGACAGGGGTTGGGGTAGGGTCTTCTTCTTGTGGTTTGGTTGGTTCTGCATTGGTTAGTTTCATTATCTTGGGCTCTTCCTCGGGTATCTCTTCAACTGAAGGTTGGGGGTGTCTGGCTTGCCCAAGGTTTCCCCAGGTTGTTCTTGTCTTCTGTACTATCCTCCTGACTTGAGCAAGCCTGAGGTCTTCCTTGAATTCTAGCATCCCTTCTTTCCAATCTATAATTGGATTTGTCTTTTGTAGCCAGGGGAGCCCCAGGATGACAGACTTGTCTCCTAGTCCAGTGATGAGGAAGCTGGTAGTGAGCTCCTTTCCATTGATCCGGAGTTGCCCCATGACGTAATGGGTGATAGTACCTTTCTTGTTCAGGGTTCCATCTGCATTCCTAACTGGGATCTGTTTCTTCAAGGGGATGGGTTCCAGACCTAGTTGTTCTGCAAATTCATGAGTCATGAATACTCCCCCTGCTCCTGAGTCTAGGAGCGCTTTAGTTCCGACGGCTTTTCCTCCTTCCATTTTTGCTATGGAAATTGATAAGTGCATAGATTTATTTCTAATAGTGGCTAGCATTGTGGAACAGACAGAAATCTCAGTGGTACCTGGCGTTGCCTCAGGCCGCTTCTTTAAAAACCCGAGTCTTCTAAGAGGCTCAGGGCTTTTCCTTTTTCTTCTTCATGTAATTCGGCCATCATGGCCTGGATTGATGCATGTACGTCAGCCCCTTTCTTTTTCTGGAACGTTTTAGGGGTGGTGTAGGAGGGGGGAATGTTACCTCCTTTGTGGTCTGAGGAGTGATGTCCTGGTTTGTGGCACAGGAAGCACAGTCCTTTCTTCATGTGCTCCATCCTTTCTTCATTGGTGAGCCTGTTAATTTCCAGGCCGGGTTCTTTCTTGACAGGGGGGGGTGTCTTCTTTTCTGGCCAGTAGCTTCCTCGTGTTTTTCTGATGATAGCTTTGGCTCTCTTCCATTGCCCATCATACTTGGCAGCTGCTTCCATCATGTCATCCAACTTTTCTGGGACCTTTTCCATGTTGAATATTTTTTCTAGGATTTTCGGATTTAGCCCATCCATAAACATGTCGACAAGAGCTGTGTCTTCTTTGATTCCTGATCTTCCTTTTAAGATCTGGAATTGGGCGAGGTAATCTTCCAGATCACCATCCTGCTTCAGGTTCTTCATCTCTGTTCTGGCAGCTCCTGCATCATCTGTGGGGGTGAAGGCTTTGTCTACGGCCTCCTTGAAGTCTTTCCATGTTCCTAGATTGGCTTTTGATGCCCACTCTTGTGCCCATGCTCCAGCTGTGCCAGAGTTCATGAATGAAAGGGTGAAGGCAATCATCTTCTCATCTGTATCATAGATGTCTTTGTTAATCCTGAGGTACAGGGATACTTCCTGTAAGAATTTTGCTGTCCTCGTTCTTTTCCCATCGAAGTCGGTGGGGCTTCTGAGCTTGATTTCTTTTATTGCCATGTCTAGCTCATCTGGTTCACTGTTGTTGTTAAAAGAGAAGGGGTGTGGAGTGGAGGGAGGGGGTTTGAAGTCTTCTTCTTCCAAATATCAGGCAGGTTCGTTTTGGGTGGTTTTGCTAGTCCACCTTTCTGCAGATGCTGAGTAGCATACTAGTCTGTCTCCTTGTCTGTACCACACAGAGTGCAGGATTGGCTGTGCCCCTCTAGGCAGGTGTTCTGGGGTTTGTCTGGTGTCTCATCTGGAAGACATCTTGTCTACTCCTTGGTAGGAGGACCTTCTGGGTATAGCTTGACCTTTTGTTAAGACAAGGGCTTCACACTTGTCAACTAAAGATCAGTCGTCATTTACTACTCGAGGCCTTCAAGTAGTTGTCTAGTTCTACTAGCTCCAGAGGCTTTCTGGACTAGCTTAAGTTCAAGTTGAGCAAGGTGAAGCAGTAGATTGCTTAGGTCAAGCTAGGGAGCTTAGACCTCTGTACTACTGTTTATATACATGGGGAGCAAGGCTGTGCTAGACATTGTATGATGCTACAGAGTCTGAAGAAAAGGACAGAAGAATAGAACAAAAAAGAAAGAGAAGTGTTTCAGGTTCATCAAGGGAAAAGGAAGTGAGAAGGCGATGTATCAAAAGAAGGGAAGGAAGACAATAAGAAGAAAAGAAATTGGTGTACCCCTGACGATGATCTGATAATTGTAACAGACACTGTTCCATCTCACATGTGTTATCACTCATCAAGTGGTCTGTCCCTCAAGCTGAACATCTGAATGGTCATGCCATATGGTCACTTTGTTCTATGGGCTTCCATTTGCTAAGTCACATTGGTGGCTGGGCTATAAAATGTCAGAATCTCACCACCTTTGTTGTCAGAGCACTTCCACCCAGGAACTGGTCGCACGCACAGATGAGGAACTGGGACCTGATCAAGAACTTCTTCTCTCTGGCCCAAATCAGAGCACTCTACTCTGGTCCAGCTGACCTCCTGCTCTCCCAATCATCCAGACAGCATCAGGCTGAGAAATTCATCCAATCTATTGTGCATGCTAACCTCTTCCTCCCATCTGAAGTTTCCCAGGGCACTCAACTCTGGGGAACTGACGGCTCCATGGTGCCTGCCTCTGCTGGCCTGTTGGATGACAAATCCGTCACCTCTGCAATCACAGGTCCATGCACCATGGTCATGAAGCTCCTTGGCTGCAACATATCAATTCTTCCCAGAGAGCTGGTTGGAATCACCGGTGGTCTCATCCTTTCAGACCCTCTGGACAACTCCACTGTGATCTACACTGATCATCTCAATTCAACTAGACTTATTGATGATAGCCAAACTTCGGCAAACATTGATGCTTGTCTTCAACACATGAACAGTCGCGCTTACTACAAATGGCTACTTCACCTTATGGGTTCACGACAGGCAACCATTCTTTACACAAAGGGTCACTCAGCTGAGTCCACCGTTCCATCTTTTCTTAATGCTTCAGCAGATTACTACACGTCCAAATCTCAACTTATCCATGCACACTTACATCATGCTCCCCTCCCCACCTTCTTCATGGATTGTTTCACCTTTTTTACTTCAGTTGATGGCTGGATTGAATCTAACATATGAACCTTGACTGATAGCTTACTCTCAGCTCAAGGTTCATGTGAACTGGAGCTCAAGCACGGCCTTCGCTTAGTCTGATCTGTTTATGATCCTACCCCTCTGCCCTCATACCCTTACCTGTGATCGTTATCCTGTTATTCAGCCCTGGTTCAACTTTACTCATGCTCTGGCCAGCTTCCCACAGCAGCACGTCTCCACTCTCGTCACAAAATTGATTCCCACCAATGCTGCTTCAGCTGCCTTGGCATTCCAGAAGACGATCATCACATCTTCATAGAATGCCCGTATTTTGCTGATTTACAGATGAACAGTCTCTCAGCCATTGTGGACTTTACAGAGCTCAAATGTCGGGAGATGGTTGAAAAGCATATGCTTTCTCATGAAGCTGCACAACATCTCATTGCAGGAGCCAAGTCCCTTTTCTCTGATGATAGTGTTGCATGGCCGTTGCACTTTTCTGCCTTCTACCTAGGCCAGGTCCCGGACATTACTAAACTTCTAGGGTTTGAACAGCCTACGTTGCATTCTCCTTATCCCCCTCTATTCAACTATCTCACGACATTCACTCCATTGCTGTGGAATGGCACACTCACTCAATATGTCTCACTGGCCGCAACTGGGGCCAAGTCCAATGTGTTGCCGCCATCAGAGCTGATTCTTGATTTCTCAATATTTACTCTTGTATTTACTTATTGCACATCACAGTGTACTTCACACTGCAGTGGTGGCAAGCTTTCCTCAATGAGGTTTTGATGCTACCCCACTTGCTTTTTACTTACTTTCCTTACTTGGTCTATCGAGGCGTACTCTTAGTATGTCCTTAGCTACTTGTGTAGCGTAGGTAGACATCAATATAGTAACATGCTGGGTCATGTGCCGCCCCAGTGACATTGTTCCCACGAAGCTATGTGACGTTCGATCACGAGACATCCCCAGGTCGCAGTGATCGCGTCTTGGATTGGAGCGACTTTTTCATAACGTTCAGATCCGAACACACTTCTCTGGATATGGTTAAGCGACGTACTGATGAAAATGATGATAGCCCCTCAGTTGGAATAAAACGCGCTAGAACCGTCGATAGTGATGAGGGCGAAGATGACGACAACTTCGAGATACCTTCTAACTTGCAGAATCATGGCAAGGGCAAAGGAAAGGCACGCAATGTTACTTTTGACGAGGATGGAGGGGAAGCAGATGGTGATGGTGAAGCGGAGGACAACCGCTTTGAGCAGCAGCATCGCGAGACAATCCTCGCTGGTTTGGAGGAGAAGCGCAAGGTTCACGGTGTACGTTCTATGCTCGTTCCTGACGCTCTATCTTACATCGTTGCGCATATGCAGGGCATCGCCGACCACGGAATAATTGAGTCTATCGAGATGCATCAGTTCATGTGCCACAAATTCCTCACGTTCACATTTGGTCCACAAATCAACTTTATCATTGGTGCGTGAATGCGCCATCGTCAGCATTCTACTTGTCTCATGTTATGCAGGCCACAACGGGAGTACGTATCTAGTTCTCTGTTTAAGAAGAGTCGAGCTCCTTATTCTACAACAGGCGGCAAAAGTGCCGTCCTTTCGGCCATTACAGTAGCCCTGGGTGGGAAAGCCACATCTACAGGTCGTGGCAGCGGTCTGAGGTCTTTCATTCGTGAAGGTCAAAGGTTAGCTTTTCTTTCCCATCTCCGAGCCGGAATTTACGAGACCGAATGTCACAGTGCAGCGGAAGTGACCATTTCACTCAAGAACCAGGGTGAAGAAGCGTACAAACCGAAAGAGTACGGGAAATCCATTATTATCACTCGTAAGTTCACCAAGGAGGGATCGTCATCGTGGAAGATCAAGAGCAAGGATGGGCGTACTATCAGTATCAAGAAGGACGAATTATCTGCTATCTGTGACCACATGAATATCCAGGTGGACAACCCTATGAACGTTCTTACCCAAGGTAAGTCCCCTTTATACCAGCTCTACGTGATGTTGTCGATAAAAGAGTATAGACGCCGCGCGACAGTTCTTGAGCGCCTCTCATCCGAATGACAAGTACAAGGCATGTCTACGGTGCTGGTTTCCTGTTGGATTCCTCTTTTTACCTTATCTTTAGTTCTTCCTCCGCGGGACTCAACTCTCCCAGCTTTCTGATGAATATGACACGTGCCTGCATAACATCAGAAAGACTTTCCAAACCCTCGCCCAAAAGAAAGAAGTTATACCTGATTTGCGTAGCGCGTTTCGTGATGCCACACTCCGCTTTGAAGAAGCGGCTAAGGCCAGAGAACAGAAGAAGAAAGCGGATGACTTGAAGAAGGAGCTCGCGTGGGCCCATGTAAATGGGAAGGAAGAAGAGATGACGGCCAAGATTGGTGAGGCTGCGAAGCTGAGCAGGCGTTTCCCGAAGATCCAGCAAAGTGTCGACGAGGCCACGGTACATCCCTCCTTTCTCACAGCTATGTATCTGACCTATAGTAATGGAAAGGCCAAATTCCACGAGGAGACCGCCAAAGTCACTCAACTGGAGGCTGATTTAAATGCACTGGGCGATATCAATGACCTGATAAAGCAAAAGGATGAGCTCCAAGTCCAGAGTCGGACTAATAAGTCCCTGTTGAGTGATTACGTTGTATGCTCTATTTCTCTTCATATCTATATTTTTTAATTCCCATTCTCTAGGCTGATATGAAACGTATGGACATCAGCCTCAACGCGACCAACGTCCAGATTGAGCACCTGGACACCCAGATCACGACAGAGAATACTCGGATGGCAGCGCACAGCCAAGCCAAACACGAAGAGACCCAGCGCAAGCTTGAAGAAGCTCGTGAATCTGTCCACGTCGCCGAGTCTGCTCTTGGAACCATCCGAAAGCAGAAGCAGGAGCAGCAGACTCAAAACGAAGCTCTGAAATCTGAAGGGATCACCATGGATCAAGAAAAGGAGCAGTTGAAGAAAAACATCCAACAGTGTGAGGGAATGATCGAGAGATCCAAACAGGCGGAGAAGAATACTCTCATTCCGTATGGAAAGAACATCAAGGAGGTGCTGGAGAAAGTTAAAACGATGAAATGGGTGGGGGATCCCCCTCTTGGTCCGTTGGGGGTTTGTGTCAAGGCAAAGGATCCGAAGACCTGGGGAGATCTGTTAAGGAGCCAGCTTGGCAATTTTTTGACCGCTTTTGCTGTGACTGATGCAAGAGACCGCCCGGCAATTAAGTCTTTGCTTCAACAGAGCGGAAAGTGAGCGGCTTATCTCATCCACGTTCCCTGTCTCGTCTGATCAATGATTCCAGTGGACATGTTCTCATCATCATCTATGAGAAGGATATGTTCGACTACAGTAAAGGTGAACCGCCAGAGAATATGCTCACTGTCCTTCGCGCTCTTGAGGTTGTTCCGTTTTGAATGTCCCATGTGGTGCACTCATTCCTTCCTCTAGATCTCAGACCCTTACGTCTTGCGAATTTTGATCAATCAAGCCAGGATTGAACGCCAACTTCTGGCGCACTTGCGTGTCGAGGGTGAGCGAAATTTGAAAAGTCTACCTGGTGGCGGAAGTGCCTGGACGGCGGACGGTTTCCAGGTCAGGGTATTCCCGTAAGTTTTTATTAACCATTTCAGGGGTTGTTCTAATGTCCGTTTCAGTGAGGGTGGTGCTTCATCGGTACCGCTTAATACGAAGAAAGGTAACGACGCTGTGAGTCTATTATTGACAGGAAGAGATGCTGCTTCCGAGATTGGGTACGCATTTGTTGGTGTCAATTCATTGTTCACGTACCTGTGCATAAAGTTACTACCGGGATGAGATCAAGAAACATGAAGCGGCGTACAATGCCTTGTTCGACAGACAAAAATCCACAAAGGATAAATACATTCATGGTCGACGGGCTTTTGAAAACTTAAGTGTCAGTCAACTCTATACTGTCCAATGCAGGATGCTCATTTTTGTTCATTTAGTCACAAGAAAGTCGTACCAACGATGCTTTCAGAAGAGCTAAACAAACTTTATCAACGTTGCAGCAAGAGGCAAACGAAGATCTACCCATCGGCGTTGCAGGCTTGCAGGCTGCCAAGGAGGCAAGCGCCGATGTTCATTTTGACATTGAAACATTGACTGATTGTAGCGTGGGGTGCATAGGAGGCCGAAGCAGAGAAAGTATTGATTTACGAGCAGTTCAAAGATGCCGCCAAACAAAAGGCTGAAGTCGATGAAACACAGAAGGGTCTACTTACGATGATGAATGCTATCAAAACCCAGATCAACGAGTATCAGGGCCGGAGGAGAGCGATAGGTGTGAGTAACACAGTCCTGTCCCTCCGGAAGCCGCTGAGATTTACCCTTTATAGTCCAAAGTCGAGGACGCTGCAGAAGACCGGATGAAAGCCCAGAACCAAAAGAAGCATTTTGAAAGTAAACTTGCCGAAGAAGAGGCTAAGGTGAAGAAGGTAGAAGATGCGGCCAAGGTGCTTCAGGAGGAATTCATGGTGAATGATCTTAATTCAGTCTTAGGTTTTGGCAACGTTGACGGTAGTTGCTTGCAGAACTGGACTCAAAAGGCAGAAGAGTACTGCGAACGCGTCGAGAACCCTCGCAAACCAGAAGTTGTAGAACGTGCCCTGAAGTCAGTTCAGCAGTCCTTAAAGGAGCGCGAAAAAAGGTTAGTTAATTTATTTGGAAATCTTTCCCTTTCTCTTTCTGACATTGAATAGTCATGGCGCCACTGTAGAGGAGATGACCATTGAAGTAAACAAGGCCAGGACCAAGCTGGAAACTGCTGAGCGAGACCTGAAGCAAATGACTACTCTGAACAAGGTTTGCAGTATAATTGCTGGCATGCATATAAAGCGTTATTCAGTTTCTTGTAGGCCCTCAAACAATCCCTCATTGTTCGCCTACAAAGGTGGCAAGAGTTCCGGCAACACATCGCGCTCCGATGCAAGCTCGTCTTCGGGTTCCATCTCTCGCACCGTGGCTATTATGGAAAGGTTCTGTTCAACCACGATGCAGGGACCTTGATGCTCAAGGTGCAGACGGATGACCAAGTTGCGACCCAGGGTTCGCGAGACAAGGATCCCCGTTCTCTCAGTGGAGGCGAGAAGTCATTTTCCACTATTTGCCTCTTGCTCTCGCTCTGGGAGTCGATTGGATGTCCTCTTCGATGCCTTGGTGCGCATATACCAAACTCCGCCTCCATTCAGTTCTGAATCTGGCGCTGCAGATGAATTTGATGTCTTCATGGACGCTGTCAACCGTCGTATCAGCATGAAGATGATGGTCCGTACTACCTTTCTCCCGTCATTATTGTCAAGCTCACCTCGTCCTCCAGATCGACACTGCTAATTCCTCTGACAAGAAGCAATATATCCTCATCACTCCTCAGGACATGAATAATGTACACATCGGCACAACTGTTCGTGTTCATAGAATGACCGATCCCGAAAGAGGTCAGGCGGTTTTGAACTTCTAAAGTAACGAACAGATAATGCATCTACCTTACAAACCACATTCTCGAGTACATACTATATTCTCGAAATACTATACATTGAAGATTGACTTGTTGCCAATGTGAGGAGGCCAGCCTAGGCCTATGAAGTTCTGCTTTTAAGTATGTCGCAGCTTTACTGAAGCCGGTGATCAAGTTGAAGTCGTCCGAAGCATACACTCCGATCCTCTGTTTAGTAGAAATTGTTCTGTCTCAAGTTCCTCATGTCAATAACACCTAAAGCACTTGGCCAAATGCGCATCATTACGATCCCCCTCACCCAACCAAGGGTTGCGCTAAAAAATTCAATACGAAACGAACGCGCCAACCGTATATTGACATACTACCAGTTCCAGATCACCTCACCCCAAAATCCAAGCCTATCGGCAGGTACTCCAGATAATGGTGAATTCTCCTGGCTGTCGCGCTGGAGACCCGAAGGTGGAGTCGTCAAATGGGTATCGACCAAGGCGGCTGATACATGGGCTGGGTTTGGGAAGGCAGACGGGGGGTGGAGGGTTTGTCCTTTTCCCCTTTTCTACGCGTTTTTCTCTCTGGCTGAACGTCAATCTACATTGTAGTTGAAAACTTACCAAGCTGGTGAACGACTGGTCGACCGAATGGACTTTGAGGAGTTAGCGTTGAAAGGCATAGACCCTTCTCTTGGCCCTCCCCTTACGCATCAAGATCCGTCGGGAAAAGGGCCAGAAAAGACTGCCACAAGTGTAACCCCCAATGCCAGCTGCGTTCAGAGCCGGCACTGATACCTTCGTAGATTCCTCTCATATACCCCTCGTCAATAAGCTCAGGTCCCTCGACTCTTGCAGAGCTTCGCACGCTGCTTGCATACAGAACGCCTCGCCATCGCAGGGGTTTTCTCGGATGGATGTTTTTCGCACCTCTCACTGCGCCTTTCATGATCATCCGTACGCCCCCTTCCTTTCTCCTGCGTACTTCTTATTTACTTCCAACCGCAGCCGTAATACCCAATCTTCCCCTTTTCTTCTGTGTCTGGCGGTCATGGTCACATTATAAAGGTACTTCTATTCCCTTTCGTGAACACTTGTGGACCTTGGCTGAATGCACAATGCCAACCTGCGCCAGCATATAGAGCATCGCAGTACCTACAAAGCCTTCTAGATAGTGGTGCAATCGTCCCCGAAGCTAGTCCGTCCCTCGATGTCATTTACAAAGACTACGCACCAGAATCATCTCCCTCCGAAGAAGGCCTCCCTGGACATACAGATCCTAGTTCAAATTCCCATGGTCCCAAACCGCCTCCTTCAGCGCAGCACACTGTCCTTCTCACTCGAGAAGCCATTCCTGCGATTATAAGTCTCCTCGGGCTTGAGCCTAGTGCTCTTGCGGACCTGCAGCGCGCGGTTGAACAAGCACGCGTACGGGTAAAAAGTGGGCGAATGGTGCTTTAGGTACGGCAACTGGCGTTCCGTCCTCAAGTTGATAGTGGGTTGAACAGTTCCTGCATGACTTTAGCGGCACAAGTTCCAGAGGAGTGCCATCACGCTGGCTATTTCTGGGTAGCGATGCTTTGGGCCTCAGAGATGGACTATACATGTCAATTATATATATAGAGGTATCCACGCGTCATTATTCTGTATAGTTGCACAGTACAATACTCATAATGAGATTATACCTGCTAGAGCATACCCTGCCTGACTCCCT
The DNA here is from genome assembly GCA_964034925.1 of Tricholoma hemisulphureum. Classification (NCBI taxonomy): domain Eukaryota; kingdom Fungi; phylum Basidiomycota; class Agaricomycetes; order Agaricales; family Tricholomataceae; genus Tricholoma; species Tricholoma hemisulphureum. The sequence goes on along the minus strand of OZ035930.1, from coordinate 7,254,388 downwards.
CAGATGGTCTTTCCTAAAGGACTCAAACCAACAATAGACGTTGTAACTGCTAATAGTGGTACGACAGAAGGTATGGAGCGAACGCCAGCTAGAAAGTAGGGAAGGCTAGAAATACATGGTACGACACTAGTATAAGGTAAAGCATCCTTGAAGTAGATAAAAAGGATAGCACAAGATAGGCGGATAAAGAGGTCATACATACTACTATATGCATATGTATATCTGGGAAGGCAGAGATAATTGTAATAGAGTCTGTCTCCTGAGAATATAGAATTTCAGGTTTCCAGGTCACCAACCTGATTGTGTTCTGTACTTGTGCGAGGTTAAGGTATGAGCGTGGTACCACTGTGTCACGAAGAGAGGGAGTGCACTATGTGGGGCGGATGCTGGATGCACCTTGCTGAAATATAGATCTTTTGCTCAACCGTCGTCAGTGTCGTCTTCCCCGTCCATCTCTACAAAAGCCCCTACACCGTCCTCGTAGTCCTCTTCCTCTTCCTCCTCGCCCTCACCCTCAGCTTCTTCCTCTTCTCCTTCGTACCACCCCACTTTCACCCTCCTCCCATCCTTCCCAACCCATCCTTTATCTACAAGCCTATCCAACACCACGTCTCTTCCTCGCTTCCTCTCACTCCACTCCACCAGCCACCTATCGACGTTATACACCCTGCTCTTGCTCTGATCTGAATATATATTCCCGCCCCCCTCTGTCCCTACACTCTCCCTGTACGCTATAAAGGCGGCCACGTGCTTCCCCGGCAACCCCGACATCTTCACGACACGCAACCCTGGGAGCAGTGGGATATTCCCAGGGCCATCCTGGGCCGGTACCGGAAGCATGAGTACACGGAGGAACTCGTCGCCAGCCGGGGAAAAATGCATTTCTAGACAGCGCAGTCCTTCCAAACGGAGTAGGAATGCACGGAAGCTATCCACATTGCACTCCAAGGCAGAAATGACGAGGGTTTCGAGTTTCGCTAGAGCAGGGAAGGGCAGGTGTGTTGGAGGAACAACGGGCGCGGGTGACGAACGTGTGCAAGACGTTCCTGGCGACGCTTGCATAGAATCACCGCCGGCGTGTATCCGCGTACCAACAACGAGCTCCATGAATGGGGTGAAATCTTGATCAGGGAGGTCCAGGCTAAGGTGCTTCAGCCCAGGCATAATCAGGCGCTCAATAAGAAGGCACAAGTAATCTGGATCAAGATCGGTTAGGTTCAATCTTTCCAGTGTCCTAATATATATCCTCTCCTTCGGCGACGGCCACACCACCTTCCCGTTCGCAACCCTCGCTGGGCCAGAATAGTGCAGCGACAGGGCACGGAGATCGGGGCTATTACGGAGCATGTTATCCCAGTACTCATATGGCGGGCGGATTCTCTCAGGGTGTAACGCGAGCTCGAGGTGGTGCAGGTGAACAAGGTACGGGCTGTGTGCCCAGGGGAGGTTTACGCCTATCAGTGACACATTCTTTAGTCGCGGAAGGTTGTTACTAAAGACCATCACGGGGGGGCGGTATGTCGCAAGATATAGATTCTGCGAGGTGCGGTAGTCCTCGAAGTGGTACAGCTGGAGAGTCTCTAGATTTGGTGCCGGCCCGCAGGAGCTAAGGTGCTGCCGCGCAACGAGTTTGCATTCGTTTTCGCGCACTTTGAGATGGAATGCATGCCAGCGTCTCACGTGCGGGATGATTATGCCGAATACTTGCTCGATCTCCTCTCTACAGAGAGTGACCCCAGGAATATGGTCCCTGGCTGCAACAGTGTCGACTAGTATATCCAACAGTTGGCCTGAGGTTGAGCAGCGAGTGAGGAACTCTGCTGCTCGCTCGAGATGTGCTGGTTCTCGAAAGTGAAGGGTGCTCCAGAGGCATGATATTCGAAGTGCAACCTGACGCCAATGGTGACATACATGAGAAGCCAAGAGCTGGAAATTAGACGATGGCGCGGCATAGTAGTCCTCGTCTGGCTTGAGAAGGAAGGGCGAACCGGCGTGGGGGTAGTCATAACCTGCACCGAGAATGAAGATGCGGGTGAGCAGCTCTACTGGTAAAGAATGGATGCCAGCAGGTCGATAAGAGAAGCGGACCATCCTTGGTCGTTCTAGCGATGTGGAAGAACGTGGAAACCTGAACTCAGTTTGAAATAAAGTTGGGAGATGGACCTAGGTTTCATTAGTACTAGAGGGCGGATGAGTAACCAGGTACAAAGTTACCGAGGGCATGGAATTTATCAGGACCATCTGTCTGTCAGTGGTTGTTTGGTGTCTAAGGGGGGCAAGTACAGGTAGAGAGAAAGGGGAGAAAGGAAGGACGGTAGCATGAAAGGATGAGAGTCCTTCTCCATGGACCGCCAATCTTACCTCAATTCCCGATCAGCACTTTCAACTCCCTTTTCTAGCTTTTGCCACTTGCCTTCTATTCTTCTTACCCTAATCTTCCCATGTTGCTTTCACCGCTGCGGGCCTCATGTCCAGACCAGCCTGAGTTCGACGTTCTGTCCTATTCAACAAGTGGTCCTGACTTGGACATATTATTAGTGAGGGCTTCCCCACATTAGCACCGAGTCAAACTGCCATTGCTCGCCACTGGCAATATGAAAAATCAGCATTCAAGATACGCAGATACCATCAGATTCTATATAGGAAGGGTGTGTACGCACCCCTGGCGTCAGCTGCTCGTGAAGGTCAATAGACTTGAGTGGCCGTTATGTCTACAAAACGCGTCGTTTTTCTATTATCAAAAGGAGATATCATGATCCTCACTTTCAACTTTCCACTGGCATGTCCAGCCAGGATCAAGCTGATCTCCCACGCTGCAAATCATGAAATGCGACGACTAAAATAGTAGTACTAGTACCATGCTAGCAGCCTGAGTGCTCGTGTACGCCTGCCCACTCCTTCCCTTTACCCTTCCTCGTATGGACAAGGGGACGAAGGCGAAAGGCTGAGCACTGAGCACTGAAGCTAGGAACGGGTGCATGGGGCCAGTGATCCTGCCAGTTTCTCTTTGCTTTCGCCCTCCGAGTTCGCACCGCTAGTAGTGTGCCCACCTGCGCCGTCCTGGCTCCGCCTCATCCCAAGCCGTTACACACGCCGACATACAGAGGACGTGCGCGGCCGTATGCCTGCCAACGTCCTTCTCGCCCGTGGTCTGTGCCGAGAACAATCCGAGTCTCTACCAACTCCTCCAGCGGTTTCATAACCAAAAACTTTTGGACAGATCTTACTTCCAAGACTTTACATTACGAAAATTAACAGGAAACACGCGTAATGAGTCATTATAAACAAGTCATCAATACAGTATGTCATAGGACGCTCGAGCAAACAAAACGTTGTGCTCACTTATAACGCAGGACCGCGATCACTGGGCGCCACGTATAAAACCTGAGGCTCAATCTCCCGTAGTCTAGCCACTAACTGCTCCAGCCACACATCGCACCTCATCAAGATCCCGCCTACCGTCTTCTTTACCTCGCCCAGTCCCAGCGTTCTACCCACCACGCTCATCTCATCGTGCAGCCGATCCGCGAGACACACCAGCAGTGCCTCAAAGCGGCGGATCCCCTCGGGACCCTCGCCATTAAAGAACCAGTACGTGGGCCCCGCATGTCCGATTAACACCTGTATTGCTTCCACGTGCTCGAACGCCACGAGATTCTGCAAGACCATGTTCAGGCACGCGGTTACATTCGCACAAGTAACGATGTCGCGCCTGAAGAGGTCACCGATGAACGCCCCAAGTGCGATTGCAGCGCGTGTATATTCATGGGAGGGTAGCCACTGGTAAGAGATAGCCTCCGGGTTATTGTTCTGTTTTGCACATCCAACATTCAGTTATCCCCTTAACTAATCATCATGCGCTTGAAGACTCACAGCGTCCCATATACTCATATACGTCCCCAGCACGGCATCCTTAAGATGCCATATGTATGACTCCCCGTACTCCTCCCCTCTCATATCCTGGAACTTCTTATACACCTCCTGCGCAAATGCCGCCACCACATCTACACGCTCTAATGGGGCTTCCGCCCCGTGCCATGTGAACTCTTGCGTGAGCTCCGACATCGCCTCCGACGTGTCCCACGATTCTGAATTTACGATGACCATTGAAAGCACGTCATGGTCCGTGGTACTAGTTGTAGTTGTGCCCAAGGCCCTCCTGAAGGTGCGTAGCCATCTTGGCAGAAGAGTCGGAAGTGTACCTTCGGGGGTAGGGCGAAGTAACCGCTGGGCGCTGGAAGAATGGGCGAGAACTGGGTTTTGGAGCAACGCTGGCACAAAGGGTGTTGCGTTGGGATTCAGATCGTCGATTGAGAATCTGCGATTATGCGTCGGTTTCGGGAACGTGGGTCCCGGGTTACCTCCGTTGGTGACATTGGCTGAGGGACGCGGCGTGCGAAGGTCGTCCTCTGGCAGACTGTCTGCGCTGGTTTTGTAGGATGCGAAGATGTTCTTGATGTCTTCGTCTTCCAGTGCCAGTGTCGACGTAGATGGCGTGCTTGCCGTAGAAGCGATTTGCGTCCCCACAGCTTGCTGTAACCCAAACTGGAAACTCTCAAGTGCAGAGTCGTCCGAAGCGGGTGGTGGAACGGGAGGGATATTGCGGTGAGTTTCAAAGAATCTGTTGAGCAGAGCCGTCTCGGGAGTAGGGGTTGGCATGAAGCTTAGGTGTGTAGTGAAGTTCAGAAATTATTCTGCTTTCGGTTGTGGGCGTAGGTCGGAGATGATGGTATTGCATTTATATAACTTTGTAGGCATCATGCTTGGACTGGGCGGGGGGCACTGAAAACAATATCCAAGACGTAACGACATCGATCCAGACACGCAGTGCCAATGACAAAGAGATACAGGTGGCAAACAATAATTGCAATGAAGTGGTGGATAGCCCGTTGCCACGACAACAGTATGCCATTACGTAGTTACTATTGCTGGTTTTTGTGTTGGAAGAACGATGTCAGACCCTCGAGTTGAGTCGGACCTGCGCAAGAACACAAAAAGACTTTTGATGCTATCCCTCGCCATGTCATACAAGGGTCAATCTGACAAGTGCAGTGCTGGTTTGTGGGAAGTTGCTATTGTCAAGTGGGTAGATCGGGTTTTGGCCTTCTATTTCAAGTTATGATGATTAGCGTCTGTGCCATGGCCCGCGGGCGTCATTGTTCACTTATCACTACTTCACCACACTTCTAGCGGTCTGTTATTCAAGGCGCGTTTCTGTGGTTGTGCCAGCGAGAAATTGGTGGAGTGTATATTTGAGTCCTCGTTTCACGCACCTGCGAAATTGCAGGGAGATGACAGTGGTAGATTACTTTACGAGCCGAAAAGTAGCACTATGATCAAAAGCGTCTTCCCTATACACACTATCAGTACTCAGGATCAGAAAGGGGATAGTTCTATGTCATTCATAGGAAAGAAGACCAGAGTAAACACTTCGTTAATGGTGTCATATGTTCCACAATTCCATACGTAGTCCTGCGGAGAGTCTTGGTTTAGCAACATCGCAGATGTGACCGACTTTCGCATGCCTTCACTCACTCATCAGTACTAGTTACCGTAATGGGTTGCAGATGACAGTGTACCAGGCTTTCAAAGGGTCAGGACAATTGAGTACAACGCTATAAGGATCGATCAGCACCAGATAACAGATAGATAGAGGGATCCCCAACGCGTAAGAAGCGGTCGCAGTAATACTCGCAGCATTGCTCGTTGTGCGTGCAAGAAGCTCCAATTTCCCGGCAGAAACCCTGCCTTGGATTGATGATTGAGAGGGTAATAGCGGCAGCCCACACGTTTGCCGCGCAGAGAACAACGAAGAAGGTGAAAGTGTTGAAAACCTGCATGGTTAGAGAGGAGTTGGATAGACTTGCGGTCGTGCTAAGGAGCTCACCCTTTTTCATAAGCAAGGGTGGGGCATGTTCGGGTTCCATTCTGCACGAGGCAAGGAGTCAAAGCCTCATGTTAATCGTTCCAAATTGATGCAGCGTGCTAGGTGGTCTAGCGGACTTTTGGGACTTGAGTCATTTGTACACAAGTTCAAGCTCAAGTTCAGGTTGGTCAAAGTTGGGAGGGTCGAGTGATCTGATCACATGATGTTGAACACATTGTCCCAGTGTCCCTCAATGAACAGTGTATATTTTCCCGCTCACGTCGTCCTCATCCTGCGCAGAATTGTAAATGTAATATCAACCATCTCAATATCCAACCAATATTTCCTTCTCAAGCAGGCTGGGATAGACGAACAACGCGGTACCTCCAGAGCAGCCGACCCACCCCCCAGCTCATCGCCTACTTCGTCCCCAAAACATCCTACGCCAATTGAGTGGAGCGATCTGGCCATAGAATGGCCGTGGTGGGATTACAGGCGCGACTGGCGACTTGCGCTTCCGCAGAGTAGGTCTACGAAACGATACTACGAATCCACCACGAAGAGTAATTATATTTCGGATTCATACTACATTTTTTTATATTGACATCGATGGCATCGCCTTGGATAGTCAGAAACTGGTCCTCGTCCTCATCCGCCTCGGGGCAACTGGATTCCCAACCTCCAGCTTACTCAGACCCACCCCCCCCGGATTTTCAGCAGGACCCCCACCCCCCTGAAGTACCTCGGCAGACCCCTCCCCAAGAACCAGAAATAGACCTTAATCCAGGCTCACTAGACATCATCCATCAGTTAATACAAAATCCCGCGTTGTATGATCCTCTCCGCACTCCCCGGTATCCTATTGTACTTTGCCACGGTAACAAGAGTCGTGCTCAACGGTTCAATGTTCCTTGGCTGATTACCATCATCCGCATCAGGGCTATACGGTTTTGATTCCAGAGGGCCCCTGAAATTCCCCAGTATGCGAATGCATTACTGGTCGAATGTTCTGAAGATCCTCCGCGACACCGTACGCGCAGAGGTAATAGTCACCTCCGTTCCAGGGTCAGTCTTTCGTGCCTCTCCTTCCCGTGTCTGTAGTGACCTTGTGCTTCCCTGGATAGAACCGGTTCTATAACATCACGTTCAGAGAGACTTGATGAGCAACTACGGTATAATGCACGAGGCCGCGGAATAAACCTCCTTGCACACTCAATGGGAGGCCTGGACTGCCGGCACTTGATCTCGCATTTGAAGCCAGAGGAGTATACTCCTCTGTCACTTACTACGATCAGCACGCCACACCGCGGAAGCCCATTCATGGATTGGTGCGCTGTATGTAATTTTTCCTGATTATCCTTTCACATACAATCATCATCCCACACTACCAGGAAAACATCGGAATCGGCAAACTACGTCAACTGGAGGATGATCTAGCAAAACACAGGAACCTTGACATGCCAGAGCCACCTCCACGTCCAAACCCTCCCGAGCTCCCTAAGTCGAAGTTCAGTCTCAAGCCGGACACACCCTTCTCCCTCTCCCTCTCCTCCCTCCCCTCCTCCTTCACGACACTCCTGCTCTCCATCGTTGACTCTCCCGCATACGCTAACCTCACGTCTGCGTATCTCAACGATGTCTTTAACCCAGCAACGCCTGATGATCCTTTCGTGAAATATTTCAGTGTTGCTAGCCGCCTTAGTGGTGTGAACATCTGGCACCCATTCTGGCTGCCCAAGATGGTGCTGGATGGGGCAGAGGAGAAGCAGCGCGCCAAACTGAAGGCAGTCCGTGAAGAAGGAAGTGGGGACGGGGTGTCGGATAAGAGTGATAACGGTAATGTCTCGCTGTGGGCACTGGAGCAGGAGTGGGGGAACGACGGGCTGGTGACCGTGCAGAGCGCAAAGTGGGGCGAGTTCCTAGGTATTCTGGAGGGATGTGACCGTGAGTCCAACAGTCTTCCAGTATGCTTGCGTTAATCGTTAGCTTAACTCTTATTGTGCTAGACTGGGAGATGAGGGGAGCGCGAGGGATAGAGTTTGGCGTAGACCTGCCAGCGCTCCCCGCGATCGGGCTGGGGGTCAGTACAGCTGGCCACCGAAGTCCATCGGGCAGCGACAGTTGGGGGTTGCAATGGGGAAGGGTTGTGAGTGGTTGGAGGAAGGAGGAGAATCCGAACCCCACCCGCACACCAGAGGAACGTGCACAGGAGAGGGTGAGAGACGATGCGGTTGTCAAGTCGTCAACGGACAAATTGTCGGCGGTGCTGGACTGGGTGTCAGAACAGGTGCCAACGCCATCTACGGGTCAGGTGCTAGCGGATGTCAAGGCGAAGACTGTACAGGCGATTGCGGAGATTCGGGGTGAGGGACAGAAACATAATTCTTCTGAGCCTGTGGGGACGAAGCAGAGGCGGAAGGACATGAACGAGCTGGCGACGAAGGGAGATTTGGAGAGGTTCTATGTGGCATTGTCAAGGAAGCTGTACGACCAGGGATTGTGAGCAATAGAATATCATAAATATTTAGCGATGAGGTTTAATAATAATAATAATGGGGGCTTAATACAGTCAGTAAGTAGTAAGAAAGGTATAAGAGTACTAGGACGTGACTGACCCGAAATGTAAGGAATAGAATATTACAATCTTCAAAACACACTTCCGTCTATGAAAACAAAAAATGCATTTCTCACGTACTGAAAGTCAGAATACTCTCTTTAATTTTCACCTTTACACTTCGATCAGCGATCCACTCAAACTTAACGAACTCAAGTGTCCCAGCAATACTCATATTCGCTGCACACGCGTAATAAATAACGCGTATCGACGAGAATAAAACAAACTCACCTGCGTCCCCGACATTAAAACTAATTGTCTTGAACGGCTGCGATCCGGCATGTCCTTGCCTAGGCGGTGCACCCGGATTCAAGAAATTCGTGAGGCTAGACCCGACTTTCCAAACCAGTACCACACCCTCCTCCAGGGAGATCGACACCACCCGCCTACCGTCCGGGGAGAAACTTAACGCTGTCACGGGCTTCGCGTGTTGTTCGAGCACGTAAAGACGGGTCGCAGTCTTGAGGTCGTACATTACGATCGCACCGTCGTTCGAGCCTACGGCAAGGCGTTGAGTTCCCATGTGGAAGTCCACCGTTGGGAATCTAGGAATTCAGGACGTCAGTCATGGGATGGGGGTGGACAGTAGAGGGAGCACGTTTTCACAACGGATTTGATGATCTCGGTTGCTGTATCCAGGATTGCGTCGCGGTTTGTTGTGGCGTTAGGATCCAATGATTTTACTACGGCTTCCATCAACCTTGGAATGTTCGGCTGGAGAACAAGTGGGCGCTGCAAAGGAATGTCGGAACCGACTCAAAACTTCGGGAGATTTGCACACATACTTTGCGAATGAGGAAGGCCACCACCTGCAGGACAGACATCCGGTGCTCGAGGCTTGGCGGTGCGAGGATATCAAGCCCTAGTGTTGTCATGAATAGCGCCGTGTTGCTTGAGGCAATTTGAAGAATCGACAGACGCGCCTGCGAAGCCACATTCTGGACACTAATGGCTTCTTTGCGAGGTGTCGTAGCCAAAGAGAACAAGGCTCGCAGGATTTCCATGGCATCAATATAATGCGGCCAGATGTGGAAGCCTCTCGAGCAAAGGTCGATGGCAAGAATTCGGTGTAGCGAATGTTCGTCGTGTAAATACAGTGCAATCGATTTAGAAATATCTGTTAGAGCACTACAAAACAATCAGGATATTGTTTGATTAGAAATTGTCGTGTGCTTGAACCTGGTTGAAAGTAGGCTGTATTTCTCGGAAGCGAGGTACCCGCAGAGAAAGAGGGCGAGAGCGGCGTGCATCGCTTCTCGATCGGCAGACGGCTGAAGACAGGGCACTAGCAGGTACTCGATAACTAGCAAAAGGCTTGATGACGGAAGTACTCACGACGGTGCTGCCATTCCTCAGTGATTGTACTGGTTTCCTCGTCAGATATGCATGCGGCGGCATAATCGAAAAGGATTCTAGCTGCCTGGCGGATCTCGTCTTTGAATCGCTTCAGACAAGGCACCTATACTAAATAAACTACTTACTGGAGCCGTCAAACCATCGGTTAGCCAGAAAGACCAGACTTGGAGGCTGATAATACGGTCCAACGGGCGACGAGAGTGAAGTCGCATAGAATATCATGACTGTAATTGCACCCTCCATATATTCTGTGTGTCAACGAGTCAATCGAAAACATTCAATACAGGTCAACATACCAACCTTCGAAGAGGCTAAGCGCTCTGAGGACGACTATTATTGACAGAGCATGAGCAGCAGAGACATCATTTGAAATGCACCAGGGGTCTGAAGGGCGCTTGCTGTTGTATAATACAATGGAACCAGAACTGACACGTCCATGTAAGGGGAGATTCGTGTTCGAAAATGATCTGACACACCTGGCAAAGCCGATGGGTTTTGGCGAGAGCCTGATGCCAAGTCGGGTGATACAGATCTCATCGATATTTTCATCTAAACCCGGGGTTAGGAGTGTGGACAAAATTGAGCGAAGTCGCTCTAGAGTCAGAAGAATGGCGCGCGTTTGATCCCGATTGGTGCTGATTTTTTTTGAAACTACAGTGGATTCAGAGGTGAAGCGGTCCAAGTCCAAAATCAGTGTAGACGCTGTTCAAGCTAGCTTGAGATCAATTTCAAACAGACGAGGCAGATTATTCACCAACGTCAATTCCAGTAGAAGATCCAGGCGGTGGTTTTAAAGGAGTGGTTGATATTGATGTGTTTGCCCTCAGAGACCTAGGCTATTACTAAAGCTCGTGGACATGAAAATCATTGCTCACAGGTCTGCCCACCCTGCTTGGTCGAGCAACTCGTCGACTTTGTCAAGGCCCATCGATCGCCACAATTCCATTTTGTGCACATCCCATAACCGGGCGCGACGGTTCGCATAAACCAGTAGCAGGTCATTGTTCCCAAGGCAAACTCGGCACAAAGGCGCAGCTGCTCCAGGTATAAGATACAAGCTGTAGAGTGTTAGCGAAAAAAGTACGGAATGGACCGCAGTCGCTTACAGCTGGAAACCGTCGATGGCGATAACAGCGATAGTACCGTCAGCAGAGATGCAAAGGACACACCCCCTCAACGGTCCAGTTTGTGTCTCATCAATCTGCAGGACGCTTGCAAGCGGGGTGACGAATACAATCCAACGAGCGCATAACTTGAGATGGCTGATGGGGTGATCAATCTTGTAAGGAAGTGAGGAAGTGAAGATACGCACTCGATTGTCCAGAACGCAATGGATCCATCGTCAGCTCCCCCAATAATGAGTTTTTCCTTTGTGCGAGGATGGTAAACTGGATACAACCCGGATATGTAACCCTGCAGAGCCGGGGTGGTCCTCTTCGTTGGGGAAGATGGCTGTTCAGAATTTCTGCACATTTCAATCAGAGATGTTTGTCGAAGACAACCGTCAGCTAGTTGGATAAGATCAAAACCAGACATATGCATATCCAAAGTCCGTACCATAACCTTCGATGATGATATCCAGTTCAAGAGGTAATCGTGAGGTGACCTCATTTTCTCGAGAGGCCTGTTGTCGTAGGGGAGCATGCCAAAGAACGTAGGGTTCTGCTCTTTCCCTACCTGCATCGAAGCGAGTAATCTTGCACCCTTCTTCTTCGGTTACCACTCCAGTCAAAATTTCGGAGGTTGCAGTAATTTCCGCTACGTTATACGGACCGATCGTGATCGTGCGAATTCGCTTCGGCCTAAGAGAGCATTAACCTCTCAATTCTGGTGACCGAAGGGAAGCTTACTTCATGAGGGGTGAGCTAGCAACTGTCACATCTACATGAGGATCGGTCACCTCAATGATATGATGTTCAGCTCGGTTCTTGTAAGCAGCTTTCAGCGGAATCTGAAGGGGAGCATGGATAGACCAACTTCGAACAACAACATATATGAGGAATCATCAATCCACTCCATATCTTTGACGCTGATCACAAAATCAACGAATAATATGCGAAGAGATCCATCTTGGTAATAGAATGCCTAATCGAGATGTCACGGCGAACTGAAGAGAGTAGAAAATCGCTCACAGTGATCTGGTGTGGTGTCCACGCCATTCCAATCATGCTAACCTTGGTACAGCGTATACGCAAACCTGACAAGGAACCACCCGGAACTAGTTCGCCCAGGTCATCCCCCTTCTCAATCGCTATTCTTCCAACCGTGCGGTCCTTCCTTCCAAGTGTGGTGTGGTTACGATGTGACTTCATTGACTTGAAGGGGTTGGGTAAGGTTGGGAGAGTTGTTAAGTGTGCATCAGACGCAGGCACTTCCATTTGGGCCGGTACACGGGGTAGAAGTTGTAATTTTCGGACTACGAAATGGCCTTCTGGGGTAACAGAGAAAAACGTGTATGTGTCTGCAAGGACGAACATGAAGAACGCATTTTCAAGAGATGGAGATGCGCACCACCAAATTCTTGACGTAGACCAACACCATGAGCAGGACCATCGAAATACCACTGACCAACTAGAACGAGCCTCACATCCAGAGGTGCCAACTCGTCATTCGCGTACTCAAACATTGCTAATTGAGATTTCTCGAGGACACCATTATCATCCGGGTCCAGCGTGGGAGATGGAGCATTGGGGTCGACTGTAGCGGATGCAAGTAATATCGTAGACTATCGGATACATACATGTTAAAAAAGAAACAAAAGGGGAAAATGATACCTCTCGCACCTCTCCAACGCGATACACTTCGAGGTGACTCCATACGAGCACATCCTGAGACGCATCCCTGTCTTTAATGCCATCAGGGGGTTCGACACTTATATGTCCTGCATTGATGGTCGCCAAACAACTCCCGTCCCGTAATGAATAAATGGACAGGTCCCTGAACAAGTACCATCAGCAAGCTTCTTTCCGATTGTTTAATTTCGGGAAACTAACCCCATTTCTTGCAAGATGATAAGATATCTATTGCGATCGAGCAACTGTATAGCTGTTATGGCATTCCCTGCACCACATCGCGGTGGCAGAATATGACACCACAGGGTCAAGTCATGGCCAGAGAGTGCCTGATCCGATTTTGAGGATATCGAGTTGGCGGTTGTTGCAGATAGTTCGATGGCAGAAATCGACGGCTTAACGACGCTCCTGCGTTTCAGGCTTACATTAGGTAGTTCCAGAAGGGAGGGCGGAGGGGATTTCAAATCTACGTCTGAACCATTAGGGGTCTCTTTGCTTTCTCTGGGACTTCGCCCCTTCAACATGTCTTTCAACTTGTCTGGTTCGTCATCATAGTCAACATAGTTCTTGGGTGCTTCGACTTGTTCCGTGGTAACACCGGAGACGACCCTGGAACGCGATGTGACATAGAAAGGAGCGGGAGAAGAAGCAGAAGGAGTTGAAGCCCCAGAAGTGTTACGTGATTCATGACGGAGTGGGCTTGTAGGTCTTGAAACCAGTGATTCAGGCCGTCGTTGTTCGACCGCAGCTGCTGAAAGGCACGATTGGTTGAAAACATACAACGTCCCATCCTTCGACCCGATCACGGTCCCCACAAGGGGTCTTCCCCCAAGTTCAACTCCCGGTGATGATGTGTTATCCAGAGCTCCCCAAGATTTCATGACACATGGTTGGCTCCGAGAGTAGCTATCGTCCAGAAGGTCGGAAGGGTTTGGGCCGCTCGCCTGAAGAACACCAGAGAACGTGAGCGGAACCAACAACGACGAAGGCATGCGAGGCAACTTGACCAGATTGCCAAAACTTGTTTGCCAATTCTTTGAACTTGTGACGACAGTTGTTGCTCATTCCTATTGATTACTAACAACAACAAACTTGGCTATGCCAAACATTTGAATATGATCGTGGCAGGGTCAATTGAACATATCATCCATACTACCACTGCCCTCCAGTGAATATTGTCTATCCGCCCCTTAATTTTCCTCTCCATCTGTTGCTGAGCTTCCAGCATTTTTTTATCTGGATTAGAAGAACATTGACAATAAGCACTTACCAGGATTAAATTGAGATTAGAGTTCTGTCATTCCTTGGCAGATCCCAGAAACCCTCCAGCGGCAACTCACACTCTCTCAACTTTTGGCCAGGCCCGGGTCGATACCTAGGTACGCACATTTTCTCCAAACATTAATCTCGCTTCACGAACGATGTTCAGGAGGGTCAATGTCTGTCATATATCGTTCCAAGGAAGAGGGATGCTCGGAGATAACTTCGCGAGAATTGCGGAGTTCGGATATTCAGCAGACTGACATTTCTCTCACCCCAAGTCGGACACTGGCCCGCAGAGCCATTGCAATTGACTCAACTAGGTCATCCTCTTATCTTCTTGTTTCTCTGTGTCCCGGTCCCCTCCGATTTCATTTCTGGTCTGTAACATGAGGCTAGGACATCCACTACCTAACGTGCTCTCGACTAATGCCTGTTGACTACATAAGCAAATGCTGTAGTCCGTGAGCAAGTAGAATGAGGCTGCGCATAGTCTGCCTGTGCTTGTCTGCCTCTTGGCCCTGTAAACCACCACCTACCCCAGTACTAAAACTACACCCTGGTGAAGATGATGTCAGGATGGCTCCTCTCTATCTGTGTGATGCTGATTTTCGGTGAGTCCGACCCGCTGTTTGAGTCGCGCATACTCAGGTTGATCTTTGATCGTTCATCACCCCATCATCAGTTTTAATCATTCTCATTGCATGGTACTTTACCCATGGAGCCCACCGAGGCGTGCGGAGGCGGCTTTCAACCGATCGCTCGCCAACGTCTCCCGAACTTCCTATTTTTGTCACCTTTCCAGGTTTACCCCGCCCTCTCAATCGAGGTTTCTTCGACTCAAGCCGCAATACATCGAACCCCCTCCCCTCTAGTCAGCTTACGTGGCCTCACGCGCCAGCTACGGCTGCAGGTTCAACTGTTAGACAACGAGAGTGGGATCTTACTATGCCGGTGGGTGTGCACGGTGATTCATTGGGGAGACTTCCATCAACATCGCATTTGTAGTCAGCCGGCGAATCGTTCCAATGGCTTGGCACACGGAACGTTCCTCTTTTCCTCTTGTAGGATTCGATCACATGTGGACTCAAAAGTTCCATTTTTCTTTCTGGTCTTGGAGGTTCCTACTGCATTTTAATATGGTCGTCCGGTCTTATTCTTCGCCGGACGTGTTAAAGACTCAATTATCTAGGGTACATCGACTCAGAATGTGACACTTATATACCAAACTTAACTATGGCTTAACCTTCGAGCCAAGTAGGAACCGCACATGTACAAATATTACCAATACCATGGCCTTGTAAGCCTTTTTTACAAACCTCAGACTAATATCGCCTGAGCTAAGCACTACAGCATATTCACAGCCTGTCACGGAATTTGCAATGTGCCCCACATCGCCTTTGCATGAAAACCACCAGTATAGTCACGGTAATGCCCCACATCGGAGGATATATATAGAGGCGGCTTTTCATTAACATGAAAACGCGCCACCCCAGTTTACACCATGAGACTACCGTCAGTTGGCAACTCGACGCTTCCGCAAGTCCAGTCTGAAGGCGTTCTGGATACATTCTCTAATCATAGTACGTCTCGTGCGTTGTCCAAGGCCGTGTTTGTATTTACTAGGTGCCCAGGCGGAATTTTATTCATAATTTTTCTCCTCGTATTCTATGCACTCGCTCTGTGGGATAGATGGCTAAATCTAAGGCTAAGAACAGAAGAAAATCGTCATTTGCAAGGTATAGTCGACATTTGTATCCATGTTGCTTCCCCCTCTCATGTTACGACCCAGAAGCAATTGACAGATTGGGAAGCTACGGATCAGTTGCGGAAGCACCAGTGAACTCCCGACAGAAATCACGGTCTCCCACGCCTTCCATACTGAAAAGTGAAACCAATAACCCCCATGGTACTACTGTTCAACTATTTTTTTGACTGCTGTTACTCAGTAATCTACCTGTTTCAGAAGTTTCCTCACTACCCTCCTTCCATATCTCGCCGCCTACTTCAACTCTTGACGTTCCTCGCCCTGACTCCAAACACTAAAACTAATTGTGGAGGTGGATGAGGCACGAGTGTAGCGTACCATGTTTTACATGGTAGAACTACTAATACACGTTGAGCATGTGATGTCTGGCCTGAGCTGCCTTTCTCTTAGCCTGGCAAGTCTGGCTTGGAGTATGAGTGTCGTTCACTAATATAAACCTTTTTCATTGTTGCTTCCAGTTTGTCTTGTTCTCTAGTTCGCTCCCATTTCTGATATCACGACTCGGATATCTACTTCCCTCTTTGCTTTCGTTCTCTTTCGCCCAGCCACCCGCTTCCCAATAAGATCCTATCGTCTCCCATATTCATGCACTTAGCGGGCCTGCAAGGAAACTGCCCCACCTACAGTTCGACTACATTGACAGGAATCAAGATACAGGACGCTGTACGCGCATCAATATCGCGAGAGCAGGATAAATGCCAAGTCATGTTCAGATTGATGCCAAGCAGTGGTATGTCTGTGGTGTTTCCGTAGCCATTCGCTAGCTCACCCCGGTTCGATGAGGATGGAATCCGATATCACTGGTCGCCATATCTCTGTGTCAAAAAAACACGTGATATTAGTGACTGCAAAGCTGCTGTGCTGTTTATCCCAACTCCGTCTGTCCAAACCTTTTACACCCTTGACAATCCATCGGAATTTTCACTCGGAACTCCAAGTTAATGCCATGTAATCAGTTTCGCCTCTTCTGTCTCAGCCGATATGGTATCTCTCTTTACATGAATCGGGAGAACTTGGAGTATCAGCTGCACGAACAATTATTAGTGAGTAAAGTCAAGGCTCCGAACTGCTGTGCTCTGGGCGTTGGCATGCACTTCCATTTTCGTCATGCTAAGTCTAAACTCGTTACTTAGATACAATCCGATATAAGGTTCTGTCTGTCGAGTGGACGGAATGTTGAAAGGCGCCATTCATCACAGGATCTTCATAGGCTCTAGGCTATGCAGCCCGTCAATCAGACAAGCCTGAGGGTGGCAATTGGCTGCCATGTCATAGCCTCAGGGAACATCGCTCATCAGAAGTATGCAAATAACCCTGCGAGTTCTTGTTTTGATTATTCTCTTCTCGCTGACCCGTCATTAAGTCATAGTTTATTCGTTTCTCGATTCCTTTATGAAGTTCTTGGCCCTTCCGATATGAAGGGTCCGAATTTTTATGTCCAATATTAATCCCGCCATCGGTCGCAGAGGTTCGCCGTCCGAGACCGTCGCCAGGAACGCCACTTCGTTTGTTGCTCACAATTTTGGAAAGCACTAAGGAAAGTTGTTGTGTTAACTCACGCAGGTATGGCTGATTTGTCGTGACTCGTGAGCAAGATCCACAGTACCACCAAACCAGATTCATTCTCAGACAACCTGATAAAGCTCGGAATGTATTTTTGAACATTCCTTCCGTCATTGCATTCACAAGTGCACGCTATGCCTTCAACTTGAATCCCACAGTGTTTGGTTGTAGAGTGCTAACAACCATCCCTCCGCCTCACGCGCACGCGGGCCACCTACTGTCACCTAACGCAATTGCTTTTGACATGATCCCCAGCCTGGCCGACCCCAAATTCGTCGCCCAGGAACAGTTTGTTTATCGCGACAACCTGCCAATATGTAACCAGTGCCCCCCACGTTTACCATCCCGGCATTATGCATGTAAATGGTACTGTATGTCGTGATTGTGGAGCTGTTTTTTTTCTGGGGTATGTTCCTCTTTCCAGCGGTGCGGGTTCCTGTCGGTTGTAGATCGCGAGAATGCTCCCTTTCTAGAAAACCCCGTAAGTCAAGATCCATACAATCCTCCAAATCCTTCGTTAATTTTTATTATCGGTTATCTAAAACTCCTTGCTTCAGTCGTTCTGTATGACTTCTAACGCATCTGCTAGTTCCAGCGCCGCAGACTGCTTTACAGCTCAAACTACCCCTAATGTCCTACAGAATGGTCCCATGAATCCTGATGTCGGTGGCTTTGCCGTCGGTGTGGCAAGTGCGTTCACTACCTACCGACAAAATATTGGTTTTTGCGTATTCACCGACATCCGTCAGACATCATCATAAATATATGCCTGAGTCCGTCCATCGTTGTATCTGTACCAATATTTCTAACCTTTCGTGTGTGGATACATTAGCAATACTTTTTAGCTGGTCGAATGACTCTGAACACCCTGACAACTCCCAGATCGCGGTGTATGGACTATTCTCGCAGGTGTATCCAATTTTGCTGGCTACGATTGCTAGTATCCACCGCGAAAAGCTCACTCTTTTCGAGGCACATTTTGCTGTCGCTGTCAGCGCATCTCCCATCAGTGTATATCTTGCATACAAAGCTCTCTGCAGTGCATATCGACATCCTGGTCGCTTTCGTCATTTAATGACGGACACCAGAAATACAGTTGCTCGCTGGCTCGGATTGATTCTCCCAATCCTTTGGCTTACCGTGAATTTACTCGTCTCGTTCTCCCCCACAGCTTTCAAAAACAGCCATTTCTGCCAGGGGATGACTGTGCAACACTGGTTCGAGTTCCAACTTCTTTCAAACTTTGTCGGTGTGCTGGATGTCATGGGGAAGAGAGATCTTTGGAATGATCTGCAAAGCAGAAAAGGGCTTGGGACCGTGTCTGTCACCGCTTTGTGGGCCTGGGGGGTCTATTTTGTGCGCCACCTTAGTGATATTTGGAGTTTATTCGACGCGCGACGATCGGAGGATCCTGACGGCGATCGACCGTTCTACATTCGTTGGCCATACATTGCTCAGAAATTACTGAAAGCATCATGGTAAGCCGCATGCCACCAACTTGATGTATCTGACACTCAAATCTGCAGGGATACTGTGGCCATCGCACATCCATGGCTCGTCCTGGTAATCATTTGCTGTCTGCACTGGAGTTGGATCCTTGGGATATCAAGAGCTATTTCGCTGAATGAATACGAATTTTCATATGGACAAGTCAGTACTCACCTTCTGCCTCTGAACTGAGTGGCTGCATTTCCGTAGGCTTTATCCGCATTTTCGGTTGTTCCGCCCCTGGTGGCTGTCATCAAATTACTTGCTGATCGACAAAACGACTTACTAGCTTTTTTGTGCACGTTCCCTTCGACTGCCTCAAAGGAAGTCCGCTTCTTTTTCACTGGCCAGCCAAATCCCTGGCCACGACTCCCTGCACAATTATACCTTCCAGGAATTCCTGCCGCACTGGCCCCTACAGGGCATCCGTGGTCGTTATCTGTAACCCAATGGTCGGGTAAGTGAAAGTTTAATCAGCCTACCCACGAATTTAGGCTCAAATAGCTGAAGTTGTAGTGGGGTCATTTATCGCCAGTGGCCTGCATGCGGCATATATCTTCAATTGTACAGTGATATATGTCTGACGTGATACAGCTCCCTGACGCCATTCAGATGTTATTACTGGGTCGATACCCAATCCGCGCACCGTGCTCAACAACCCCCACAAGAACTGGAAACCGTTTTCCGTAGGCCGTGAGTTTTTAATGACCACACCAGGGCTTTCTTTATTGTTTTCTAAGTTCTGAAATACCTTCAGTGTATGCTGTAGGCTACTTGATTGGCTGTATCAACGTCCTGGTGTGGTCCACCTACTATGCAAGGATTTCAGAATGGCTGCCAACAACGAATATGTCTATCTCCTTGCGGTGTCTGGTTAAAATTTTTAACCTGGTGGTCATACTGCCCATCGGCATCGTCATGTGTATCGGCCCGCTCTTCACCCCGTTCATTGCGCTTCCTTTCGCAGAGCAGGTACTCTATAGGTAACACGCCATAGATCGCATGCTGACCCTAGTGTCACAGAGGCAATGGCTGCATCGCTGCGACAATTTCCCCGGCGAAGCAATTCTAGAAGGCCGTTCATATGCAAATAGTTCGTCCCTTCTCACACTTCATTATACTATACCAGGGAGTACCGTCAAAGGCCAATATTTCGACTACACTATGTCTGGACGGGATAATTACTGGACGTTGGAATTCAACAGCCCCTCCCAGGTTGGGGTACCCATGGAACTGTCACCTTTGGTGCAGTCAGTTTCGTACGACCTTGACAAGACCACCCTGTCAGCTAGATGTACGACAACAGACAACTCTTCCACCGGGTGCATGTGGGGACATTTTACCCTTGATGGCCTCTGGTTTTACCTGAACGACACCCGCGTTAACACAGAGATAAAACTTCGATCCGTCTACAGGGAGTGGTTGTATTCTGACGATGCGCCCAGTTTTATCTTGCACCATGTCGAACCGAATGGTCAGCTTGGAGATATGGTCATGCAAACTGATGTGACGAAGAGGAACCATTGCGAATTACTCAAGATCTGTTTACAGGTTCCAGCACCAACTCTCGACGTCGTTGCTCCCTTAGGGCTGGCCCTCTGGGCAGAGGATAGATACGCGACCTATTGCACAAGTCGGAAAATCTACTAGTAGGCGCAGCGCTAGCCTTTCATTAATTAATTTCACAGTATTAGTAGCGTATTTGACGTAGTAGTAGTACATGTCTTTGGAAGTCTAATAATCCCGATCCTTCATCTGCAACTTATCTGCTCGTCCAACTTTCTAAACCTTCAAACTTCAATTGCTAGTATCCTATTTATGACATTTATAAGTAGTATATGGTAGTCAGTCGACTCTCTCATAACCCATACCTCTGGTAAGCCATACTCCCGGGCCATAACCCATAGATTTGGTGGCTACCAAACTGAAATTTACACCAAAATTAACCGCTCATAACCCATAACCCATAGCCTTGGCCATCCACCGAGGTGGATAGGTTATGAGGGAGTCAACTGTACTGCCATTTCAACTTGAACTTGACAGCTGGATTCATATCGATAGGCCGCTACAAAAAAACCCTCACACAGTCGGAACCCAAATTTCAACTTCCGCAAGATGCGATGAGAGATATTAGCAAAACGTCTTTCGTTGTCAGTCATATATGTTCATATCCTCGTCATCGTGTGTCTACACTGAGTTCTTCGTTGATCACGCGTTGGCCGTGTTTAAAAATACTGGGCGTTGGTGTTTGGGGGACCTTCTTGATGCTCATGAGTATCTGATTGCCTTGCCCATTCGTGATCTGTATCGGAGGTTTAAATTTGGATTCCGCCTATGTTTGTAGTGGCCTATCGATATGAATCCAGCTGGAATGCTGTACTTATAGTTTCACAACAACTCCAACCAGGCGGATCCCACAATTCATAACTCCAACACCATTGATGACGATATGTCTTCTCTCCCAAATGTCAGACTCACAGATGCAGAAGACTCCGATTACTCGCCCCGAGCTGAACAAAGGATGAACCGACTCATCAAACTTAATACTATAAATGCCAAACTTGATATTGACTCGTGTAGTACACGACGGCGACGATGCATCATGAGTCTGTGTGGCAGTTGGCCTTTTCTATCGCTGCAAGATATATACTGCCTCAATGTCGCCTCTAAAAACAACTGGAATGTGACCCTGCTCCTGAAGTTCGCCTCTACCAGTGGCCAGTGCTCAGTCAGTGCCGAGTCACTGGGCGGCTTCCCCAAGCGCTCCCACGTCATCGCCGATCGAACTCTGCTGTCATGTACACCCTTTGATAGCAAAGGGTTCATTACGGTACTCCGTGCGTTCCTGGTTTTAACAGCTTTCCTTGTCTGATATGCGCTTTTGGTAGCTATAATAATTCCAGTTGTAGGTTTCAACCCATCATCATTCGATCGCATTTACTTGTAGACCCAATGTTCCGACGAAGATCCCCGTCTTGCTGCACTGAGCAAGCTGAAGAAACAGTTCTTATACGTGAATGCATGCAGGCCCTGTCTCCTTACTGGCTTCTGACCCCTATGTTGTTACACAGTGATCATCAGTCTCCTGTCTATTGTTATGATTTGTGCAATCTGGTCCACTTGCAGACATATACGTAGACAGAGGGCTTCCACCAGCTGCGGGTCATCACAGGCCTCGGATACCCTTTCGTGGTCCCCTTGTGTCATCATGGTGTCGACAATGGAAGGAGCAGTTCCTCACCAGTGTGCAGTCTATGGGACCTGCCATTCTTTAGCAGAAATGCCTGCTTTTGATCACGAAATGAGCGATGCAGAGAAAGGTACCATGAAAAATGTTTGCGGTTAGCACTATTTCTCCTTTGAATCTGCTGGTGGTCTGAAATATATTCCAAATATACACGTCATCCGGTGCAGTGGTAGAGCTTCCTCAGCCTCCTCCAGTATACGTTCCTGTATTCCCTTCCTCCTACAGGACGACTATGTGACTTCCTGGGCGGGTTTCCGGATCTAGCTACTTACTAGATGCCTCCTCCATCCGTAACAGTGCCTGGCTTTCGATACTCTTGAACTTGGAATTACACCCATGCCCGCTTGATACCCTGCCTCCACCCTTTGCTATTACTTATTGTCCTGTCACCACCTCTCCATTCCAGAAACCCCGTGCTTCGTCCATTTCCATCCCATCGTGGGTGTATTATAATATGCTACTAGTTCTCCCGTGTTTCACTGGTATGAAAGTCTTGTGTCAATAAAAATTCTCCTTCAAATTTGATCGTTCCTCTCTGTCCTCTCTAAACAGATCGCTCGACGACACTCTTGACATCTCGGGTCTGACTACAGGCCCTAACCCATCCCGATTTATCCCCCTTAAGATCTTATCCGCATCCGCTCTCACGTCTCTGCTACTCAGGCGATACTGCTTTGGAGTGATACCCTTCCCAAACGTTCGCGTCATATGATTTGCACAAAGCAGTGCGATCACGATATTAACGATATGCAGCCCCGCAAGGGCAAAAGTGGCGGACCAGATCATGCCCAGGTTCTCATGCTCGAACCGGTAGAGTTTCCCTTTGCATCCAGGAAGTGGAGTGCGTGGATAACATCTCTTGCTTGGCATTCCTTCGTGAAGCGGACTATAGAAGCCACAGCACCGCAGCGAATTCTGGATCAGGAGTCGGCCGAGGGGGGTATAATACTGGCTCCACGAAAGGTTCAACTTGTGGTCCAGTGAAAACGTCGCTCGTTTGTAGCTAATATAACCAATAGCGACAAGAGAGATAAAGGCAGGCCACAAGAGGAGCGTATACGTCGCTATGATAGGTCGTGAATTGAGGAAGACTCCAGAGATCCCAACAAGCGCGGTGAAAATCATAATGGACCCAGCCAAAGTGATGAGAATGAGGATGTCGTTGTCGGCGACGTACATAATATCAGCCTGCGCCCAAGCTTTCGAAAAAAGTTCAGATTCACCATGGAGCTCAAAAAAAGGACAACCTACTTCTGAACCACGTCAAAATTGCACATGCCAGCCCGGCCGCTCCACAGGCGAAAACGGTGCACACAGAAAACAGTAAGCACCATTTATGCGTTGTCCATCGCTGCACAGAGCTCATTCCAAGACCCCGCCCCTCCTCTAGCACCGCAGCAGCAGCAGCAATACCACCTAGCCTTGACGCGCGTCTACCAATGCCATCCCTCATCCCCAGACTCCTCATCCACAATGGCTTCGGCCATTTGTGCGTAAATTTGTCTGTCGTGCCTACGGATGGAATAAGTGCGCTATGGCCTGAATCAACAGAGTCGGTCGTGCAGGAACTCCAAGCCGAGCGACAGCTCTCGCCCGATTCACTGCGCACATTCTGCGGGCGGCTGGTGACTGGTGTAGAGGACCTTGATAAGAACGACGAGGAAGGCACATGTAGGGAGACGAAACTGAAGCTTCGCGGAAGGAAGGAGCGGAATGAGCCGGCGAAGCGACTTGTACTTGAGGGGGTACTTGAGCCCTGTAGTGCTTCTGGTGGATCCCCAAAATCTGGAGTCGGCAGACGGGGTACCTGAGAAGCTCGGGTATGTGTTGACTGCAGGGAGGTCATAGTCGAGGTGCGCGATGTGGGGTGAGGATGAGGTGTTAATGGGATCGGAATAAATGATGCGTCGGGCTGTCCTTTGTGCTGTATTTCCTGGTCGTCGAAATGGGGTGAGAGAGTTCGGGTGGTAGTTTCGAGAGAGGATTGCGAACATTGGACGAGCAATACTGTGGAACTACGAGACAGAGCGTCGTCTTCGTGAGGAGGCACTAGATTGTCGTCATGGTGGGTTGGAGGTCCTCCCGAGCGGCGACGCAGACCGTCTGCGACGCGGTCTGCAATCGCAAGTGAAGGAATACGGCGTTCCATGAGATAAGAATAAAAGGTCCACAGAAAGAAGGGTCGTCAGCCACCAAGAAAATTGGCCTATGCTTACTGATTGTCAGCCACTTCTGAAACTTAAGAGCCGAAACCATGAGAAGAAACCAAACCTCCATATGTTACGCTAGGACTAATACAATAAATGTTCTGTGGAGAGCATGCCACCAAAAGACGCAAACGATATTAATAGGAATTTGTGCGTTACTGTGCAAAACGAGTGAGATGCATAGGACGGAAGGCATAAACTGGTCGTGATATAAAAGCTTGGAACGCAGAGTCTATGAGAAGTGTCTGGGCGGAGTACAATCACCTGAAAGCACGAGCATTTAAACACTGTTGATCGACAACTCAATCGGACAAGGGGCACCAGTGACTCCAGTGGCGGTGTGATGGGTGCCCACGAGACCAGCGATGATAATATCGAGAGTAAGGCGAAATTGCACAGCTAGAGGCAGTTGAACAGATGAAAGTGAAACCATCACTGGATAACGTACCCGGACGATTTCCATTTGCGAACAGAGCGGAGTTCTTGCATCCGTTATACCAATTTAACCCTGCTAGTAAGTCAGTAGTGATCACTGGTAAGAGAAATGAACAGACATGTCTGATCCGTATCGTTAGAAGCAACGTAAGTGAAATTCAGCGGCAGCAAAATTTGGGGAAAGGATTTTGCAGGAAGGGTCTTGTGGCCCAAGTCCCCATTGGCGACAAGTCGATTTGTCTGGAGGTCGAAGACGTTTGCACGGAGGTGATTGAATGTAAGCGGGAGATAATTGGCCCCAGTGTCTACCTGTATGGAAGCTAAGGCAGGGAAAGAGAAATTGGCGGGAGCACGGTTGAAGTATGTAGGGACAGAGGAATTCCACCTCCCAGTTGCCTTTTCGAGGGGCGTGTTGGCGTTCAACGCGAACGAGGGGACCCGTGGTATCATGATTCCGAGTAATATTCCAACGCTGGATGACAATGTATTGAGAAATAGACAAAGGAGACGAGGGAAGACCTACACTGTGCATATTCCGAACAGTGTGAACACGAGGACCCTCCTCGTGAAGTACTTTCCGCACATTCCCCGCTCACCACGTTTCCAGGCTATCCATTTGTCGCGCCGTGAATCGGCCTTCTTCTCCCGTTTTCCTGCCTTGGTCATATCCCTCATCTCTGATTTTTGCCACTCCGGCCCCAGTGCAGGGACTGTTACCATTTCTACATGACCATCAGGATCTTCATTATTTGACTTAGGAGTCGAAGGGGGTAACTGTTGATACCTAGAAATGCTCTGTTACATCCCACCCAATAGGAAAGAAGTAAAACATGCCCTTTACTATCACTCTGTCCAAACGCCGTACTATACCTCGGACCCGTGTTGTTGAAATCAGAATAGACGTCCCAGATATTGTTCCCTACGAGATCCGCCTCGTCTTCGTCCCTGCCGCCCTTTAGAGGCTCTTCTCTCCCGGCATGAAAGAACGATCCTCGATTGTACCCAGCACTTCCATGACCAGCGCTTAGTATATCAACGCTCCCTCGTCCACCGTGCTCAGGATTGAAGAACGATGAAGCATCGTCTCGGGGTCGTCCCCCCGATGGCGCTGTAGGGAAATCAGAATTGAGGGCGTCTATGGAACTTTTGCGGCCGCCGTAAAAGGAGGAAACTGCAGACTTTCGATCGTAATCCATTAGCAAGGTCCCAGTTTAGGGAAGGGCCTTGGTTTAGGAAGAGGAAAGGAGTGTCGGGGTAAATGTGGTGGGAGGGAGAGACAACACGTGTGGCAAGGGATGATCGGAAAACGACGTAAAACATTTCTGTCAACATGCAGCCTAGTAAGTATAGCGTTTTCAAAAGGAGAGTTATTAAGTGGTTGTATAGCTAAATGACTCGAGTGTCTAGATTATTCAACACTAGTACTGTGTGCGGTGCAACGCCCGCGACGTTAGTAGAATCGAATACTAATGGGCTCTTTTCCATCCACCAACCGCTTGTGATTGATATTGCTCGTGAAAGAAGACCACTGAAACAAGCCGTCAATGACCACAAGAGAACAAATCGAAGGCAAACATACCCCATTCCCGATGAACACCGCCGCCCTGCGACCAATCTCCATGTCCACTGCCATATTAACCTCCGTCTGCTCCTGGTCCAGTTCCAAATCCATACTCGTCACAATAGTATGCCACCCGTCCCGTCCAAGCGTCGCTTTCAGATCGTCAAGCCATTGACCGTCCTCATTCGTCAACAAAAATAGGACATCTAGTGTTTTTATCCCCGTCTTCGTCTGCTGTAAGAACTCATGTCGCGAGTCTCGCACTCGGTTCACGATGTCTTCGAACGTCGGTAGGCAGTGTTCCATGTATTTCTCGATGTTCTCTGGTGTGTTATTGCCCTCTTCACCGCCTGGGGGAGGAGGGAACGCGTCGGGGAGCTGTGGAAGCAGGTTCCAGCTGTAATATGTAGAATTCCATTTTGCGAGCGACAAGCACTGGTCTTTGAAATCCCCGCGCCGAGCGTGTACAGCGAGCATGCGGTCGTAAGGGCTGCGAGAGATCACATGTTCGGGGCGAGGACCCCTAGGTATGAAGAGATACGAATTTCTCTCAACCGCTGACAGAACGATGTGCGACGGCTGAACAAGGCGCGATGTGGGCGATTTTGAGAAGCTATCCCACAACGAAATCACACGGGTGCTGCCCCACATCCATAGATCGAACGTCTGAGGGAAGAAGTCCTTCTTGTAATGCTCTGGTTCAATTTCGATGCACAGCTCTTCCGCCTCTAACAAAATCTTTTTCCAATGGTTGAATATATCGATACCCTCTGCCCACCCAATGATGGGCTTCACCTCCCGTGTATTGATGACACGTCGCTGCCTTTTCGGGCACACGATATCAAACCATTCTGCAGACACGGAGCGAGGGGCGTCGTCATTCGCATCCCATGGCCCGCCAGCAGATGGACCAGAGATAATTGCACTCAAGGGTGTGGAGGGTGGCACCTCGCGCATCTTGCTTTCTGGCCAGGCATAATGACTCTCCTTCCAGATGTAGGGTTGGAAAACATATGCGCGTTTCGACTCGTACGCAAGATGGGTGTTCATCAATCTTGACAATAACGAAATGAAGTCAGTCCAGAGATACACATCATAGGTGAAACAACACACATTTCATTGAAAGCATTATTCCACCCCAGTCTCTTGACCTGATTCGAAAACTTGACGTAACGACCCGTTCTGCCTTCTGGAAATGGCAGGTCTAGATTATGCTGGGGAAGGTTGCGCTCCCATTGCTTCAGCTTCGTCAAGGTGGGCGGATTCTCCCACTTGGTATCATGACTGGGCTCTGGAGGGGGGATTTTTGTTGCGAGAGGATGGATGAGGAATAGGACAACAATGAGGATGAGAACGAATACAATCCAGTACTGGCGTCGACGGCTGGCAATGAGCTGTCGAGAGAGGCGCCATGAGGGGGATCTTGGTTGTTCTTTCCAACCTGGCGCCATGGTAGAAGGTAGTAAAGAGGGTGACCTTTGTCGGTTAGAAAGTTCTGAGTGACCAAACATTCAAGTTCAAGTTTGTTTATTGAGTTACTGAGAGCGCTTACTATAATTTCGATACTACACTACGGCTGGAACTTGCATGAACTCTTAAATCTTACCATAAACCACATCTGGCGGGGTCGTCTTGCGGCACTTATGCTCAGTACTTATGCCGCCCATAGACCACAGCATAATATTCGCTTGTAAAACAAACATGTACCTTGTTTATTTTGTTCACCAAAAAATGCAAGATCAACATAAATATGATTAATCGACGACAACGACGGGGCTAGGTAAGCTTTTGGCGTTCTACATACACGAAATGGCGGAGACAGCAAATCTGGTATAACTTTGCTCGGCTTGCGCATCGTCCTTGAGCTATGTCCTGTGCAATTAACACTGTCAACGAGAAAGAGAGAGGCTATTGGTAAACTCTTGAAAAATGGGGGGAAAGGCGTACCGTCAGGCCTTGAGATCGGGTGTTCATGATGAGGGCAACAATAAGGCCTGAGGGAGCAACATGATCAGGATATATGCTAGACTAAGGCTAACAGTGAACACACCATAAAGACCCAATACTTCAGCGAAAATGAGGATCAGAATCTGCGCACCCATTCCAGATCAAAACATTTCAATTTTCAGGAGCTACATCAATCCTTACCATGCCAACGAACAGCCTAGGCTGTTGAGCCGTTCCCCGTACACCTGCATCGCCGACAATACCGACAGCAAAGCCCGCTGCCAAACCGGCAAGACCGACCGAAAGACCAGCACCAAGTTGAATAAAACCTTGCGCCAGAGTCATATGGGCCTTCACTGCCAACAAAGCTCGAAATTAATAGTTGCCAAACAGCTGCGGAAGTATGACCACGCACGGTCACCAGCGATCAGAACCGACACGACAAGACCGTAAATCTGAAAGCAGACGCGTCAGAAGAATTCGGTGACACAACCAAAAAGCCAGGAAAGGACAAAAAAAAAATTGGTGGAGGACTGGCAGAGAGGATAGAGAAGATACACACAGCAATGATACCAGCCATGATGACCGGAACGACAGACTTCATCATTAGGTCAGGTCGCAGTACAGACATGGCAGCGATGCCGACTCCTGATTTTGCGGTACCATAACTGCAAGTATACAAGTTTTCGAAGAAGAAAAGAGTAAATGACGAAAATCAGTGAGGCGAACGTGCGCAGCATATGTGAAGTGTATATCTACCTTGCACCAATGCCTGTCCCGACGTAGAGTGCAATCAGTCAAATTGATAATCCTTATATTGCTACGCTGCGCTCAGGCAGACTGGGATACTCACAAGTAAAGACAATGGCGCTTGTGCAACCCTACAGCGCAAATTTCGTTCAGTGCCAGTTGGGGGCTAACAGGAAAGCTTACCATAGCGCTGAAAAAGGGAGCATACACAGGACAAAGATCAGACATATTGAAAACTTATGTGTGGATGAGAGTAAGTTGGGAGGAAGGAGTGAGCGGTGATGACGACGTGTACGACCAAACCTCTAAACTTCAACTCGATGCCAAAGAATGGATTCGGCAATAGCCGTGTCGGTCTATCAAGCGGACCTTGATTGATTGATTGCGGAACACTAACAGAAAATTGGCAGAAACGGTGCACAAAAGCCCCCTGTGGGAGAGAAAGTAAAGTACCCTATATAACGAGAACGTCGAGAATCTACCTTCCAATTTTATGGAACGACTATTCCCGCCGTTTAGCTTGAGTCTCTGATATGATAATGATTCAATGCTTGCATCCACTGCTGTGCATCGGACCCAATCGGGAAGTTGCGCAGTTGGACAGCTTGACTTTCAGAAGAGACATGGTTCCATTCTACCTGTACAAGCTTCAAGTCCATTTGCAGATGTTGTCCGCTGCGGGCAGACCTCATTTGAAGTAGATCATGCACTACCCAGTGGTGGGCACTCAAAGTGCAGACATTTGATCAAGGCCCCTCAGATAGACCCATAGAGTCGTATCAAGGATAAAGCCAGCAATACTTTATTTCCTCCGCCGAACAAGGACTCCTCTGTTGTGTTATCGAGACTTCAGCTCATGGCCTGCAGCTGAGGTCAGAGCAGTCGTGAATGTGACTGAGAACCTGGAATCTAGGAATTCATACGTCCACTGGCACCTCTTGGAGGATGCTGAATTGAGCTATATTTCAGTGAGCCTTTCCCCCAACATCCCCAATGCTCGTGACCACTTATTGTTTTGCAATCGTGTCCTTGATACCGTCGCAGTTTCTATCTTTCATCAAGATCTCATCCTCGGTTTTGATCTGAGCTCTCCCCAGACTACCAGCTCCATGATGGAGGACAACGCTAAGAGATTTCATTCATTTCATCATTTTGGATACTTGCCTAGGATATCCGTTGGTGAGTGGGCTCGTTCAATTTAGTCCCTTGCACCAATACTACTATAGCTCCCGTGTCAAGGCGTGCTTTGGAGCCTTGTTGCGAATGTTGATGATCCTCGCTCACGGGCCACCGGAAACGTGCCCGCTCTGCTATTTCCAAGTTTCTAGAAAAGGTGTAGTTAGTGGATGCGACCAATCGTACAAACGTGCGGTACGCGAGTTTACCCACTAAAGTCGTCAAGCTGATGTGATCGACACTTCGAGCCAACTGAGCTACATAATGAATGATAAAAAGAATATGACAGTTCGGTTCGCTCAGAAATAAACTCTTCTGGTCAAGTTCAGAACCCCGACTTCCTCAAATAGTTCACACCCTTAACGACCTGGTGAAACGATAGACTTGTTAGTCTCGGGTAGTCATGCTCTTGATATTCACTTATACAAAAGGAAAGGACTTCGCCGCTGAAGGGGATTATATTCGCCCGGTGATGTAGAATTCTATGATGAGCCTAACTATTAGTCGTCCTCGCCGAGTTCCTCCTCTTCAGAAATCAATTTCTCAGCTTCTAGTGCTGCCATGCACCCACTCCCTGCACTTGTGATTGCTTGCCGGTACCTCTTATCTTGGACGTCGCCAGCCGCAAAGACGCCTTTGACAGAAGTTTGTGTCGTACCGGGTACAGTG
This sequence comes from Tricholoma hemisulphureum, assembly GCA_964034925.1. Taxonomy (NCBI): domain Eukaryota; kingdom Fungi; phylum Basidiomycota; class Agaricomycetes; order Agaricales; family Tricholomataceae; genus Tricholoma; species Tricholoma hemisulphureum. The sequence goes on along the minus strand of OZ035930.1, from coordinate 7,223,689 downwards.
ATAATGTAACCATCAGAGTCTGTCTGAACTTGCGAGCGTACGAGAGCAGTAGCTGGGTCATGACCTGTATACAGAAGCACAACCATGTTTAGTTACAGTGCATCTAAACCAGTAAATTCCATACCAATGGCATAAAACAGCCCAGAAACCGGGAGATCCCCTTCCTCACCAGTGACAACATTCTTTATGCGAAGGTTGTTCAGGAGATCACCGTCTCCTTGGCATTCAGTTGCAATTGTGTTCCAAAGAATGGTCTTTGAGGTGTCGTCAGCGAATCACGCACATAACCACGGGCTATTCCAACGTACAATCTTGGGGTGGTTCATGAGTCTCTTGGCCATTATCTTTGAAGCGCGGAGTTCGCTACGTCTCACGAGGACGTAAACATGAGAACCGTATTTCGTTAAATCTTCCGTATAAAAGCTTGAAATAACTTGGAAAACACAAACCGCTTGAAGCACTTACAGGTCGCCTCCTCCGCAGCGGAATCACCACCACCAATGACGGCCAACGGTTTATTGCTTAAGAGGAGAAATCAGAAAAACTCTCGTCCCGCCGACCGTAAACACCGCGCACCGAAATATAGGCACCGCACCGTCGCAAACAGCGCAAGCACTAATACCGCTCTGCCAATATGTTTCTTCCCCATTCAAACCTAACCGCTTTGCGCTCGCGCCGGTAGCGATAATAATTGCATCTGCAGTCTCGGGTTCGCCGCCTTCCTGCATTTCGCGCCAGTACCGGAATGGCCGAGCTGAAAGGTCAATCTTGGAGACCGTCTCGGTAATTATCCGCGTGCCAAAGCGAACGGATTGTTCGCGGAACTTGTCCATAAGCTCGGGGCCCAATACACCAGTTGGGAATCCGGGGAAGTTCTCCACTACGGTAATGAAGGCGGATAAGGCAACGACCAACCACAGAAAGCAAAGAACACACCATCAGAGGTCGTTGTGAGTTGGCCGCCAGCAGCCAATCCGTTCGCCATAAAACCCTCAAATAGGACGGGATTCAAGTTGGCACGAGCAAGGTAGATCGCAGCTGTGTGCCCTGCAGGACCGGACCCAATGATCACCTGGAACAGTCTCAGGTATCATTATAATACAGAACTGCCGAGCACACATACAACTTTGGAGTGCATCTTTGAGCTCTTCTCTATTTTCCCGTTAATCGGTGCCATGGTGGATGACCTCTTGTAGAATGGCAGCGATGCAGCAAGTGGAACTATTCCAAAACTCCTCTGGAGTGCAGTGCTAAACAATCTGTGATACAGGGTGATGAGAGCGGAAAGCTGAGGAGCCGTCAGGGAAATGAAGAGAAATTAACTTGAGGCCGAACAAGCGGCATGACTGACAAATTACGGTCACGTGGTGCGATAGTATACGCGTAAGCAACTCGCGTGATGCAATAAAAACTTTGCTACACGTGTGAGTTCCGTGGATCATTTCCTTGCTAAGAAGAAGATTTGCCGATCGCATTTGCCAGTGCTTCAAGTGCCTCTGTTCCATTGAATCGAGTTCAAAATATTTCACAAAGACACAACTTCCTGGCGCTGGCTTCCAGTCATCATCGTTTTTCTTCAAAAAAGGTGCGGGATCCCCCTTCAAGCTTGTGATCCAAAAGTCTCCCCAGAGTTTAATCTTCCAACGCCCCTGATAACTATTAATGGAATATAGCCCTCTCGGAGACTTGTAAATCTCCGTGGCGGGCGGATATTTTCCTCCTCTGAATAGAGCGTACTGTGTCTGCAACCGTTTTTACCGAGAGTAAAATTCCAATTACAAGTCAGGCAAAACTAAGTGACTTAGTGAGTTCCGCTGGCCCTGACACCCGGCAGTATTCCCGGCCCCTCAGCCAGACGCCATCATTTGACTTGTTCACCTCGAACTTCTGCAATCTTAACAAATCGTACCGCGTCACGGTATGCTTCTGAGCATTTCGTACGGTGTCGTATTCACTCTTCTCTGTCCACTTTTCATTCACAGTGCACTTTTACATATACCTGTTACCGTGAGCCCATCCGAAAGACCTTGCCTAAAACGGCTTACGAACCAGCTTACCCAACGTCCGAGTCCCCACCCATGGCAGCTCCACGGCTGATTTCAGATTGAACTCAGTCGGTAAAAACTTCGATTTTCGGGGTTGTAGATACTACGCTCTAATTACTGCATGGCAAGAGTCGTAACTACTGGCAGTTAGCTTGTATAGCTAGATGGTTTCGAAGCATTACCACTCGTCATTCAAGAAAGGAATCCGATTACTATCTGTTTGTAAATATTAGTCCTAATAGCTACTTGGAACAGCGCCTATCCGACCGCCATCCACGATCCAAACCGCACCGTTCACGTAAGCCCCAGCGCGGCTCGCCAAAAACATAATTGCGCCTGCCATGTCCTTCATTATGCGACTGCGTTAGCAAAGTATGACAATACCATAGCGAGACGTCGCACCTCTGGCGTGCCCACGCGGCGCAGAGGGATGGAGTCAGCAAGCGCAAGCGGGTCAAGCTTGACGTTCGCAGTTGGATTTGTTGTCATGTCTTGAGGAGAGAGGGGGGGGTCACGAAACATCTTGTCATAAAGCTAGCGGGGTCTTACCAGTTGGCCAAACCCCAGGAGCCAACACGTTGCTTCGTATGCCCCAAGGGGACAGAAGGTTCCCAAGAAGCTTTCCGAGATGCGTACAAGCACTCTTGGAGAGGGTGTAAGATGGTGAAAGGATCCCGGCATCTAAGCGGAAGGACCCTGATGAAGACACGGATATCACCTGCGAGGCCCATTGTGGTGGAGGGGGAATAGCGGAACTAGACGCGAGACCGGACGGGGTCGTGTAACAACGGTGCTGACGCACGTTCCCTTCGTGCAAGAGATCAAGAAACGCGACTGTGGTGTAGTACACGGCTGTGACATTCGTGGCGAACGTTTCGGCGAAATCCTCAGGTGACCCTGTATCCCATAAGGCGCTTTGGAAAGCTTTGATCGAAGGAATTGATGGACCTGTGGATGGTGAGTGAGGAGACGGAGGACCTTGGACATTAACTGCATCTGCCGGAGATGGTAAAGGATGCGAGTAGAGGTTTCTCGCGATGCCTGCGTTATTGATGAGCAGATCGATGTATCCATGCCGAGTCTTGATAGTGTCAACAAGGGCAAGGAGAGCACCGCGATCCGTAACATCACACTGAAGCGGTATCAGATTATCAAATTTCTTCAAAGTGAATGGACACTGTTTAGATTACGCGTGAAGTAAGATGATTGACATGAAGCGCACATTATTCTCTTGCGCTGCTTTCTGGACCACCTCGAGCCGGCGACCAACAATATAGACCTTTGCCCCATTGTTCTCGAGGGCAGTCGCCATTATCAACCCGATGCCTGTCAGACGATCTCGCTTAACAAATTGTGTCGTAACCGGGGCTCAAGAAGGAATAGCTGTTTTTAACACTTGCCTGTTCCGCCACCTGTGATTACAACGACTAGATCTTCAACATTGAAAATGCTTGCTGGATTGAATGGGTTGAATGTAGAAGGGGCGGGATCGGAATCGGAGAGAGCAGTCGAAGTACCCAAAGGCGAAGCCATGTACGAAGACGAGTGGTGATTGCCAAGCCACGAACTTGAAGCCTGAGAAAGTACTGGTACCAGAGAGAACGGACTTTACGCAGAATAACCCTTCCTTTTACTGTTTTCTGAAGAGGGCCGGGGGACTTGTCAGCCTGAGGATTTCAATGTTTTCAAGCATCCCATATAGGGTAGCTAAGACTCTTATAGAAAACATACAATGAGAGGGATAGCAGCCCTGCAAAGAAACCCAGAATCAGGAGTCACTCACTGGTCACATCAGTTCTGTTCCGTCGGCTGTCGACATATACTACCGGCAGAGTTTTGGGGAAACATCGAGATTGGTCCTGTTTCCCATCTAGATCCCAACGCCATTATCTTCTCCTCACGATGAAAAATGTATGTAGGATGGCCGGTAGAAGTAAAGCTGCTGCTGGAGCAGGACATCCTGGGTGTTGGCTCATCTGAGCTGCGAAAGGCAAGAGAACTAAAGGGGCAAAGAAAGATTGAACACGATGATCCGCTATCGGGTATACGTAGACTCTTGACGTCCAGTGTTCAACACACTTCACCGGATTATTTTGGCTGAACTAGAAAGCTTTTCCTTCAATAATTTGCAGTTCTATGCCTATAGGCGCTTGTGTAAATGAAGAGTTGTGTTGCCATACCATATGCTGGCAGTCTGTATATTTCCTCCGAGTCTTATCATATCAATGAATTACGATGCGCATTCATGCAGGGATGATCAAATGAGCACTTAAAGCCTCCCTCCCCATTTCAAATTTCAGGTAGTGGTGCTGGTAGAGTTGCAAGTCGAAGTCGTTGCTTATGTAAAAGTGTCGCCTCAAACCCACCTTATCTCCCTCTTTCAACTTGAAGTTCGTCTGCGCTGGAACCGGACTATTATAACAAGCACTTAGCAAAAGTGTCAAGGTAGTCGCTGGCAGAACATCCCAATTTCCGAGCGTACTTTGGTAGTAGGCCTTCCTGAAAGGACAATCGCACTAGTACAACAGCGTGACCTACTGGTGGAGGACACTTCCGGGTCACTCTTCCATCAGCAGGCTTCCTTTCCTCGTCGCCTTTAGTCCACGGGGTAGAGTGGCCACATGGTTCACCTGGTGGCATTCACGGCCCCAGCGCCAACGCGGCATGCTCCGCATCACACGACAAGTGCTATTTCTTTTCGTCAAAACAGCTGGTTCGGTCATAATTGGTAGGACTCAGGCTCATCGCAGTACGTTACACATCTTCTCAACGTAAATGCGGTGGGGTTTCCGCAGCGTTGATCGTAAACTGAAGGGTGGGATGGACCGAAATGTCCACATGTTCATGAAAAGGAATCTCGGCTTCTGTCACCATCTTCCAGCATCTTCCCCTGTTGAGCATGCTCATCAGGGGTTTGGCATCAGATGAGTGGCGGAATTGAAGCATACTGATTGTTGTTATCGTTGAATTGATTTGCGTGACAGATCTTCGATATTCATATCGTCACTCTGTCTTTGCGTGGGTATAGGTAGCTTCCAATCGAGATTTCACGTATTCGCCAGCAGTTACAACTTCGTACTTGGCGGGTGAATCGGCGGAGACACAGGTTGATATGGGCTTTGAGCCAGTACTCTGGTATCAGGAGCCCATCCAGAATAAAGAAGAACACGCACTTCCAGTAGCACATCGTAATCTGTGCCAAAGAACAGTGGAATTGAGTAGCGCTCTCTTCCAGAGCAGTTGATAGCGCGGTGTACTGTCGATTTGAATCTGTCATCTCCAAACGGCTAGTTAATGCACGCAAATAATTGTGGTACTGAAGCAGACACGCACTTGTCCATCTGGCAAATTGGTCTCCGATGCTGCAAAGAGTCGTACACCATAAGGCAATTCCGCCGGTTTTTGCATGTACAAGACATACTTAACAACAAGGGTCTGAGGTATATATCCTGCATTTATCCATTTTCCTGAGGTGTTCTGAACCTGGAGTCCTCCAACGTCGTCTTGCCAGAGAAGAGTAAAGCACTGGATAATCCCAGGAAAGATGATGAATGGACGTCAGCAAAAACCACTGGGTGGAAGCTCGCCTCATAGCTAAAAGCTCCTCTGATCAGTCATTTCCCCAATTTATTGCACATGCACTTACTCTGTGTGAGCACCGATGCCAATCTGCCGATTGTCAGTATTTACAAGTTCCTGTGGAGGGTAATGGAGTATCCGCATGATCGCAGCAGGCCTAGTAGTCTACGAAAAGAAAATCAGAGCCTCGCGGAGTAACACGGAGCAGGGATGAGGTGAACCTTGTCATCGAAAAAATCCTCCGGAAGATCCAATGCGAGAGCGAACAAAGTAAATAGCGTGCGCCCTAACTGCACAGCTGAATAGCTGAGATTCCAACCAACGATCAGTTTTGCAGGAATTGATAAAAACTGACTTACTAATAGCCAAGGACAGCATCTCTGAAGCCAGGCATGTCGTTCGGCCAGACATTCGGACCTGACATGGCACCCTGGACGCCGCTTTGCGTGGTGTCATTCAAAGGAAATTCGGGTTCCCAACCAATATCGAATCCCTCGTGTAGATCACCGAGACCTTGTGGGTTGGCATTCTCCTGTAGGAAATCAGTGTAGCCCTTGAAGTTGGAGTTTTTGTGGATAGCAAGCTATTGAGTTAAGGGTTCAAGAGTTTTGAATAGGAAGAGACCCTCTAGTGGCAAACCTCCATCTTTTTTGATCTTGGCAAGTCGAAAAATTGTTTTCCAGCTGCTAGCGCGGTGCGAATGCGCTCTTCAGGAATTCCATGGTTTTTGACTGCACAAACGATAACGGAGTGTCACGGTGGAAGTGTCTGACAGGTACAGATCATGGTAAAGTCTTACGGTAGAAGAATCCGACCTAGCCAATGGTGATGGGCAGATATTTCAATGGTGATTTGGTATACTTGAATGCAAAGACTTCACGTTATTACAAGCATCCCGGATTAAGCTTGCAAGAGCTTTCCTCTTTGGAAGATCAGCGTTGGTAGCATCCGCAAAGTCACTGAGTTTATCGATGCGTCTCAAAGTAAGAACGATAGAATATAACGCAAGACTCGGACATGATCGGTATTTCTTCGAAAGTGCTCTGTTCAGCGTGACATCAGCAATGAACTGGAACTGGGATTTAGAAGTGTACATGATGATGGTTCACAGCCATGTGTAATTGCAAGTTGAGGGAAGGAAAAAATAGTGGCAATGAACAGTATGTAACGGGTTATGTGACTGGCCGGCCGCGAGCTAGTACAGCTTTCTCTGTACAGCTTCTCTGCTTTCCGTCCTCTGCTGTATGATTAGACGAACGTTGAACAGCGGGGAAGGCCTCTGCTCAGTGTGGGACCCTGAGGCCATAAAAACGATTCTACTGCGCTTCAGCCATTCCATGTACAGTACATGTACATGTCAAATGCGACCACATCGGGCACGGTCGGATCTGTTCGGGCTGCACAGCCATGCACAGCCACATGGTACCTCAGCAATTGGAGCAGTGAACAATCCAGCTGATTCTGGCAAGTGCCAGTGTTCGACCCCTCAGACCAATGACAGCGGCATCTCCGTACTGGAAGTTTTCGGGTTCACTCGCTGTGATACTTGCAATTCGCGATGTCATCTCTCAGTGCCTTCCCGAGTCCTCCACTCAGTGGCACCCGCCGGCTAACCAGGCAACCTGCAAATCCCGACCGAGGAACGGAGATGAGCTATAAAACACCAGCCTAGGAAAACACACCCGCACCCCCCTCTTACCTTAGCCAGCTGCCAAGTCTCCACTAATACTTAGATATGACCGAATACGACTTCTCCCCGGACGCATACCAGCGTCATGTTGAGAACCTCTATCGTATTTCGAGGTGGGTGGGCGACACCGAGCAGCACCGGCCCCAGTTCACAGATGCTACTGCTCTTGCTCTCCCCATGCCCGATCCGATAGCAGATCCCCATTGGAAGGCGAGCAGCGCCCAGCGACCGCCTCTACCGCCTCTGGACCTCCCACCGCAGGGCTACGGTGGAAGGATGCATCACTATCCCCCAGTTCCACCATATTCAGATTCATCCTCCGAGGAGTTCACATATGCCACTGGCCCAGGCTCCCCCGGACCGATGCCCGCGTCCACGCACCAGCGCTCACCCCCATCCCTGGTGCCGAGTCATGGCTACGCACCAATCCCTCCTTACAACTCATTACCTCACGATTCCCATCCGCACTCTCCTTACAGCCCATTACCTCACGATTACTCCCATCCGCAGAGCCCTCTCTTCTCCCATGGATATGGTCACCCAATTTCACCACCGCCATTCGTTCAGTACCCTGTGATGCCGACAGGGTATGTCATGGCTTCTCCGGGGAATCCCCACCTGCGAAGCAAGTCCAGTTCTAACAGAAGATCTTCTAGGTTCACACCCCTTGCCGTAAGCTTTTCGGATTCCTTTTAAATTTACGACACGACATCTGAGTTGCTTTTTCTTCTTCTATCCAGTATCACTCGTAAACCTCGTGCAATCTGTTGAGAACTGTGGATATTGCTGCCTTTGATGGAAGCGCAGGGACCAAGCTCCAACTTCTAGGACATCCATGTCATCCAGCAATCTCTGATATGTTATCCTTGTTTAAGATGGTCAGGAGTTATTAGAGAACTAAAATACCGACATCGTGGGATTCCGACGGACGCTACCACGGACAGTATTATTATATACTCAGTTCTCGCAACCTTTCTCTGTGAAAGAGGATGCAGAGTTCAGTCTAGAATAATAGAAATGGCTACATAACCATCCATCGATAAAATAGACAAGTTTCTGTGAGCATTTTCTTGCCTCAATTGCAACGTATATACACATGTAGTCAGATTATATAACAAGTCCGTCCAGTCACCAACCATTATGATTATATGTACAAGCCGTCTATGAAAATTGCCCTTGTTTCCGTAACGCAAATCCACAACCATTCTTTTATTGAACATTCACTTTCCAGCAGCGAGGTCACGAGCAAAATGGAAGAAATCAACGCTGGACGCATTAACCCCGTACTTGTAAACCTAAAAATCCAAAATCAATCAACATTCACAATACAGAGGCCGGGCAAACACGGAAACACGTACGAAATGCGATCCAACCCAGCTCGAGAACAGGGCTCGTTGGTACGCCTCGGGGAGCCTTTTCATCAACGTCTCCAGCCCAACTTCCTCAACTAGTGTCTTGGGAATCGCCTTCGCCAGCACGCCCCGCCGGCTCGGCACATCCTCAAACAGATCCGAGCTCTCCAGCTCCGCTTGCAAATTATTCAACGCCGAAGACAACTCGTCGGAGATCGCCGTCCGTGGTTTAGCACCGTTCAGCCGTGCGTGTTCGCGCCAGATACAGCTAAACTCCGCTGCGGCGTTCGCATCGATTTTAGCCTGCACATCCTTCACATAATTTTGGTAGAATTCAGATGGCTTGCCGTCCTTGAAAATCATCAGGTTTTGGTACTCGACATTGGAGAGCGTGAGGCCGGCAAGAACTTCCAACGAAGAGCTCGTGACACCACCTTTTACATCATCAACATAGAGCTGGCTTGAAGAATCGACACGAAAAAACCTACCCTTATTCGCACTAGAATCCTTGAACAGGACAACTTTGCGCTTCTCGAGATGTAAACGCGCTTGCTGCGTGAAGAACAAATTGGCGCCCTCCACGATATACTTGAAGTGTGGCTTGCCCTCCCCGTCTATCAGCGCGGCTACATTCGAGATATTGACAGCCTCAGGGCTACGAAATGTTTTAGCAAACAACGAAATAATTAGGGAATTCACTACATACCGTCCGCCACAAGGCACAAAGATATCTGCCTTGAATCTGAAGTGTGCACCGTTCCGGAAATCCGTCCCATCAATCACAACTTCGCCAGCTATACAATTCATCAGATCCTACTCTATCACACCAAAGAAGAATAGACTCACAAGGCAACTTCACATCTTGATCCTCCACTTTCACCAAATATCCATCCTTAGTCAACTTGGCCAAGTTGAAATTGGACACTGGAGACCGAAGCTTTGCAAGCCTCACGAGTTCTTCACGATCCAAGCCAGCAGGATCGGCAACGACACCGCTTCCATCAATGACTGCAATGGTCTTGTCGTTCGACAGTAGGATTTCGTCTGCACACATCAGTACCTCACCACCACACTGAACGAACAACATACTAGAACCAAGATCACCATCAGGACCCCCAGTCTGCACTTTTGTTACATCCTTTTCCCTCAAGCCCAACTGTTTATATATCCCCACCACATACTGCCGAATTGAACGTGACGTCATGCCATATGTATCATGTGGGATACCACCCAGCTTCGCGGCGCTCTTGCCTGTCGTGAACGACTTCCACCAAGTCACTGCGCCACGCTCACGGGCATGAACTGGAATTCCATGATCAAAATGGACATCGTATAGAATAAATTACAATTCTTACTTGCAGCCCAGTCCATCATGTCTGCAGTGCCCTCTACAGGAAAAAGATTAAAATTAAAGCAAAAGATGAAGTGTCGAAAGTGCCTAACATACCATCAGGCCCAAAGAACAGCAGCTCTGGATGCCCATACAAATCAACCAGCTGCTCTTTGATTCCAGTTGTCTGCCCTGGAATGAGGAGATCGATCATAGCCTAGAAAAATGTCATCACCAATCAGTAAACAGCCAGCATCTCATCGAACCCGCTTACATCGACGTACTTCTCGAAACAGCGTCGCGGGTTGGCGCCCAGCCTGACGTGAACATTCACTTCAACATAGAAAGAGCAGGGATGAGAACCATACGCACGAAGGCAAAATAGTGCCCTTGGCACCTCCTTCGGGTATATCTTTGTTCTTCAAGTTCTGCGTGGACGCCAACGCGTAATTTTCATCGAACCTACATGTCCAATAACTCATCAGTATACCGTTCGCAGCTTCCAACTGAGAGAGCACATACAGCATCCTCTGGTTAATCGAATAATTCCTATGTATCCATCAGTGTCCGCCGAACAGAAAATCAGAAAGAAACATACTCTCTGTTTCTGGACACAACGATCCTGATACCGCCACGGGCCACGTCCCGGAAGCGCAGGTGGAACCCTCTAAAGTCGTTTCCTACTTCCTGAGTTGGCAAGAAAAATAAATAATAGCTGGCGAATGCAAACGTACCGATGACAAAGAACATCCCAAACGGTTTCTTCGGGTACTCAATTTCAGGCAAAAAGCCGGGGGCCAAGCGGAAAGACAGCGCGACCTTCGTGGGCTGGTAGAAATTCGTCCTCAAGACACTCCTATCAAGAGCAGAGGCGATCCCCAGTCCGATACACAATTACGTAGATAGAAGCACGAAAGGACTCACTTGTTGAAGATAAGGAAACTCTCTAGGACCTGCAGCTCGTGCTTATTCGACAAGGTGCGGCGCATCTTATCATGCAGTTCCTCGTCTGACAGGGGCTGCGTCGTCTGCAGGCGCTGATACGAGAGCGTTGGCCTGGTCCGCACCTTATCAGCTTCCTATCACACAGGCACAGCGAGAGAAAGAAACTGTACATCAACGACCTATCTTCCGCACCCGGGTAATGCGTCATTGCAAAGTTGACGTACAGAAGCCGGATCTACATCGCCAAAAGTCAGAATATAGGCGCATATACCCAGGGAACCACGAACCAATTCGGGGTACGCATGAATAACCTGTGCGATGCTCTCACGCGTGAAGGTTTCCTCCCTGAAACGCCTTTTGATATCGTTTAGCACCTCAGCGTGCGTTGGGTCATTCTCATCCAGCACGTTCCGGAGCTGGAGATACGCCTGGCCGAGGCGGTTGCAGAAGTGTTGCGCAAAAATCCACCCACAGTCTAAGTGGCATGATAAGAGGATGAGGTTGGTACACGAGAAGCAGGACTGACATGCGTAGGTAGCCTCTTGGACGGCGTGACTCCCAAGAGCTTTAGGAAGGAAGTACGGATTATCGGGAAGACAAAAAAGAAGCGACGCTTCCTTCATGACCTGGAAAATGGAATGCTCAATCGGTGGTGCTGAGGGATCGGGAATCGGGTTCAGATAGAGCGAGACGATAGTGAACCCGTTAGAGAATTGCTCTGCCAAACCAAGTCAAATTTTGAACAAGTTCAGCTGAACGCCCACCTACCGACGTATTTTCGGGAAGAGTACAGAGAGTAGTAGTGGTAAAGGTTGGACAGGGCACTGCCAATCGAATGTCAAGGGTATTCAAGTTAAACAAGACTGAAGAAAGCAAACCTGAAGAACTTGGAAGTCCCACCCATCTTATATCCAATGACTAGCCTTCGTTCGCGTGTACCTTCGACCTCGAAGACCTCGAAGACAGGTCCCGCTCTCGACTCGACATTCCATATCACCTGCATATCCGTTAATCGAAACAAGGCAAGGGGAGCTTCCCCCGAACGTAACGTGCCTTTTGATAAATATCCAGGGTGTTCGGCGTTGCCTTTTCCAGGAACATGGGGTCGGACACCAAACGGATGTCGGTTTTGGTCCCGGGGGTGGGGGTATAAACCGGGAGGTTGCATTTGAAGACGAAATAGCAACGCAGCTGCTGGGAGGCAGTTACGGAGATGGACCCTGCGGATCGGAAGGTCTCGAGACGATATGCGTTCTGGGGAGTCGAGTAGTCCAAAAACTGCTCATCTATCCTAAAATAGGAAATCGGGCGATAACTTTGGTAACCAAATCTTAATTGATAAGGAGCACTGAACATACCTAGCTTCACAAGTAGCACCAGGTCCTTCGGTGGCGGTGAGACCAGGGGTGCTAGTATGAATGAAGACGGCGCCATTGTCATCGATTTTTTCCAAGTCAATCACAAGCTTGCTGGGGTCATGCTTAGTATAAGCCATGATTTTTGCACCAAAGAGGGCAATAATGTGATCTGAAATAACATTTCTAGACTCGTTTGCAAAGTAGGTATCGTCTATGCCAAGGTTTGTATAAAACCAGTTGACCTCTCCAGCGACCAGTTCACGGGGAATGAAGCCCTTGGAAGAGGATGATTGAACCGAGCGTCGGATGGCATGAGAGAGACCCGAGATACCTTGGAGGCAACATCAATTTCGACGAGAGCACGCTGCTCCTTCTTGCCCTTGAAGACTGGGGTGGTATAACCAGGTATGTTCTGAACTCTGTTGAGAGAAGTGTCGCTGCTATTCGGAGAAACGGGAGGCTTGCGGTCACTCGGGATGGACATTGTGGGAGGAAGGAAGAGGAATAGCGGGTAGTATGGGGTGCGGATACGCCGGATATGAGATGGGTTTTATACTGGATTTGTTGTTTACGCCCGTTTTCGGAAAATGAGATGAAAATGCATAGCAAATTTGAAAAGTGTAGGACTTGGCCCCCGGGGTTCTCGCGCCAAAATAACGCCGATTTCGATTACCTTCATCGATGACCAGGAACAACGGAACTTGGAACACCAAACAAAGCTTAGAATGGCACCTAAGCCGGCTTTCCTTCCCGACGCACTCCGGCGACTATTAAGGGGGTGTCCACTTCTAAAGTTCAGTTCATAGTTCGTTTTCGTTTTTCCGAAAAAAAAGAAAACGGACAACTCCGAAAATCTCTTGTTCGTCGTCAGCCTGACAACAAGCGGAGATCGAATTGACCCTCTCTACATTAATCCATCCAATAAGAGCTGGCTACTTGTGTCCAATTCAGGTCAAATGTGAACGTTGTGAACCTCGAACGTGAACCTATGTCGTTGTTCTAGGCAATTCAGCAAGCCAATCGCCTCATACTTGATCCATCGTTAAATAAGCGGAGCTTCAACTGTACAGAGTTCGTAGCATACGGAGTTCAAAAAACAACACCCTCGTATGTTATGTAACGAGATGAGCCGACTTGGAAACCGCATCCTGCCCTTGATCAATCTCTATGATATATACAAGTTCTTGTTGCTGTGTGAACCGTGTCCGTCCGTACCGTAAGGCTCAGCTTCCAAGTCCGTGTTGGAGCGAAATGCGCACCTGACCAGTCATTCTTGTGCTAAAAGTGTTCTATCAGAAAACCCTCGTTACGAGTATTTCATGTCCTCGCCATCCTCAGGGCCTGTGGGTCCTCGTACAAGGATCTAAGACCAAGGTCCGAGCCAAGCGAGCGTACTAAATCATATGGCCGACGCTACGCGACTTGATCTTGATACAAGATGAATGATAATACTAATACTTATGTGGTCCCGAGTTTGGGGAATCGAAGGTCCGCAAAAATCCTGTCACTTGTAACCACCAAGGTAACTACTGATTCGAATCATCTATCAGGCCGGTACATACACGCCCTACAAAACCATACATACTTCAGCTTCTGTGAATCACCCCATAAACCTTTACTCAAGCTGGGCCATACCGTCCCTCATATACTCTTCAAACAACGCCTTGTAGTCCTTGTGCCACCTGCTCAGAGCAGGGCGCCCCTCTGCAATATCGGCTGCACCCCACATGATCCTCAACTGGTCCAGTTCCCGTCTCGTCTCGTTGTCGGGCACGATGATATAAAAGTCTCCTCCGCGCACGCGGTCAAGCATATACAGCACTGTTTCTTCCGCGGTCCACGCCCCCGAAGGCTTCTGCTTGTTGCCACTAGCCCCGGTCAACCCGGTATACGTCCATCCAGGGCTGTAATGGACATCCAGGGTATCAAAGATGTCAGGTACACATAAATTCAAAATGGGCGGAACTTACACAAATAAATGGGCGGTGACATTACTGTTCGGTAACTCACGCAGCTCGTGAGCAAGACCCTCGGTCAGGCTCTTCACGGCAGCCTTGGAAGCATTATACGCCGCATTTCCGCTGTCATTAACACATCAACCACGGCCGGACCTTGCATCACCTGCTATACTCACGGCGGGTTCGTAATTCCCTGCTTGGATCCGGTATTGATGATCACAGAGGGATTTTCTTGGTTAACCATATTCTGTAAAAGAACACGTTAGATTTTTGATTATCCACTAATCTCATCCTTTCCCTTCCCCCCTCCCTCCCTCCCGCACAGTTCATTAGCAAAGGGCAACAAATGTCTCACCGGAACAAACGTCTGCTGAACATTGATAATCCTGCAAGACAAGAACAGAAATCTATTTAGTTAACCAGGTGGGGAGCATCCGAGCGAGTTACATACCCAAAGAGATTGACGTCGAATATCTTGTGCCAGTTGTCGAGGCCCTGCCATGAGGTAGCCTCGGGAGCGATGCCAGCATTGTTCAGCAACACGGCAACCTAGATGAGCATAAGCACATATACGGGTTGATGTGGATTCATTATGGGTGGCTAGAGGGGAGCGAAAAGGAAGCTCTGGAACGGGGGGAGGTAGCGCACGTGGGGGCAGAAATCGGGCACGAATTTGCAGTCGTGCCGCAGCGGGAGGAGGGGATGATGTTAGAGAATGGAATGAAACAAGCACCAGGCGCCCGGCGATGGACCTCGGACGTGGCACGGATCCTCACCTCGCCCCAGGTGTCATAAACTCTCTTGCTTAGAGCCTGAACCTGCTCCAGCTTGGACACATCGGTGGGGGTGACCAGTACGTTCCCCTCACCGACAATCGCAGCCAGCTCCTTTCCAACCTCGGTCAACGCAGCATCATCCACATCTGCGATTGCGATTTTCAATCCAAGTCTGCGGATCAGGGGGGGGTCCAAATCAGCATATGTACAAATTTCCCATCATCGTAGTAGTTAAGGGGAAGCCTCAGACAACGCAACCAACAGCGTTACTCACTTTGCAAATTCCAACGCTGCAGCTCGCCCGATGCCACTCGCAGCGCCAGTAACGACTGCAACTCGGTCCTTGGTCATAACGGGATGGAGTTCATTGGCGACAGACATGTTGTGGAGCTTGTAAGACGCAGTGCCAGAAAACATTGGGCGCAAAGGCGAGCGTGACTTGGTTCCATGGCCGTTGACGACGAGCCCGTTAAGTGTCGCATGATCAGCGATCATGGCGAGGCGGCGATGAGAATAGAAAGGAGGGAAATAATATAGAGATGGACGGCAGAGGGAGTTGAGTGGGCGAAGTGAGGTGGCAGCTACTACTCTATATATTTATGTGACTTTGCAATTGGGGTAAAAGCTACTTATACCAAGATCTCGCGCTCCAACACCCGAAGATTGTGACCGCGGAAATCATGATCTCCACCCTTTTTTGAGATTTTTAGGCGGCACTCAACAACGCATGTTGATGGTGGCTTCGAATAAAAGGGGGCCCCGTGGTCAAATATTTATATAATAGCAGAGATGGCATCTTTGCTTCAGAGTAAGATACGTAAAGGGAATATCATCAGAAAGGAGGGTAGAGCACGGTATCGATGTCGATGCAAGGCATGTACATAGAAGCCAAACATCAAAGCGGAAAAAATATAAAAAATAAAATGGATGAGAACAGAACAAGGAACGCAGGGACGGGAAATGGTTGTCTGCGGCCAATGATGCTATCCGTCACGGCGCTCATGATTACACAATAACGTCCGAATTTCGTCAGCCTGGGCCTTTATTCAAGCAGTTTTCAGCCCCCCACTGGATGGAACTCCCGATGGCGGACCACCCTCGATCCCCATCTTCTTCCTCACAAACTCAAACGTCTTCAACATCTTTCTCCTCGCACCAAGGGCAGCTACACCTTTCGCCTCCAACTGCGCCTCATCCATTACAACCATCTCCTGCCACGTGGTTCCCTCAAAATTGGGCGTATACTTGTGCAGCCTCAAGCTCCTCAGCCACGCAGGCACATCATTCAACAGCGCCGGATCGACATCTTCCTCCGCTTTCGGTGTCCCCCCATCAATACGAGAGCCGCTCCCAGTGCTCGAAGCACTCCTCAATCCCGGAGATCTGCCACTCTGGGGTCCGCGCCTATTATTCAACCCCCCAGATACAGGCTGCATACCAAGCCAGCCAGACTGCCCAAATCCACCTGCCGCTATCTGTGCCGCGAGTAACTGTGTCTCAGGCGAAATGCCCATCGCGCTGAGCATATTCAAGTGCATGGGGTTCATCGGGGCCATACCAGCAAGCCCGGGCATCATACCCATTGCTGGACTTGGGATGGGCATGTTGAAATTCGTACCCATCTGCATTCCAAGACCGTTTAATCCATTGAGGTTTCCATTGTCTTCATTTCCACCGAACCTGTTCGAGGATGTGTTAGAGAGCGCCGGGCTCCGTGACCCAGACCAGCCCCCGAAACCGTTCCCGCCTGCGTTACGCATACCGCTAGAAGTGCTGCGTGCCTGTTGATTTTGTTGTTGTACATTCGCTCCAGGCATAATTAAGTTTCCGTTGTCATCGTACATGCCGTTAACTTGATCAGTATTGTCCCCATTGGGTTTGGTGCGTCGGTGGATGGTGGGATCACCCATACGTGGCACACCCGGAACATTGCTCTTAGACCATTCGTTCAACTTGCTCGTGGTATGATCGAGGGTCCGAGGAGGGCCGAATATTAGGTCATGAGGTGTGTTGACCATGCTCGCCCAGCTCTCAGCCGCAGGCGTCTGAGTGTCTGAACCTCCACTGGCGCCAGTCCTGGGGGAGCCCAAGTTGCCGGAAAACTCAGTGCTCTTGGGCCGTGAGGCATTGATAACGATCTCTTGAGCAGGGGCGCTCTGCTCTGAAACTTGACTAAGCTGAGACCCACCAGTTGTCCAGGCAGGGCGTCCATCGATGGTCCCGGTAGTGAGAACGGGGGCAGAGATGCGATGCGCAGCATTGCTGGCCTTGAGCTTAGCCCTCTGCTGGGCAAGGGTGGCCGCAGGGTCACTACCACTTAGGTTTGCAGCAGAATCGGGTGATAAAAAGTTCGAGGAGTTGTCCAGAGCAAGAGAAGCACGATTCGCGCTGAAATTGCGGGTTGTGGGCGACGCTGCGATACTAGGCTTGAGGGCAGGTGATTTCATGCCCGCAAGCTTGGCTTCCATCTGACTCTGCATGGAACCTGAGGGGAGATGGGTCAGACACGTCGCAAGAAGGAAACCGAGGGAGCACTCACCTCCCATAGCAGGACTAAGAAGAGCTGTCATCGGGTCGGACCTGGCCATCTGCTGTAAGACAGTGATGAAAAATCGGATTTGAACTTGAGTAGAATGTTGAAGAAGACTGTAAAGAGCGGCTGTGCGCTCTGCTTCTGAAAGAACCTTGAACCCTACGAGTGATGGCTGAGTAAGTGAATAGTCTTCTAATCATGGAGTGCCTACATTGCTCGATGGCACTGAGTTCTTCTTTGAAATTAACGTCCAAAGAGGCGGCAGCCATCTCCTCCTGCAGGACGATGTCAGAGGGTGGACGGATGACTCAGATGAGAGACCATACTAAAGTGGCTTCGTAATTTTGAAGATTTTCAAACCATTGGTCAAGGGCCTCCGCTATCACGGCAAATCAGCTCCGTCCCGTTCCGATACCACAAGTCACAAGTACCTTCTGGGGTCTGAAACATGCCTGCACTTCCGGTACCGAGCAGTTCACTAGTGGGTCTCGTATTCGGTCCGGGGCGAGGTGATGCTGGTGCAAGCGGAGCTCCTCTAGCCGCAGGTCCCAATGACTGGCGGGAACTGGTCTTGCCCTCATTGGGAACAGGAGATGGGCTGGGACTTGTGGAAGGCGGACGAAGACTCATGACAACGAACTTATAAAAAGGGTTTGTGTTTTGGTTAGGGTGGTTAGAATAGGACTATGTCTGTCTCGACAGGTTAATGAAAGGAAAGCAGGGCGGGGAGATGACTTGGACAAGTCGTGAAATGTCCCTGACGTCGAGTCTGTGGACTAGCTAGAAACAAACAAGGGCACAATGGACGAAAATCGTCAGGATCGTGCAGCGTTTGGTCTAGACGAGACCAGCGGATCCTGCCGGTCTAGCGAAGAGCGTATGCAACGCAAGGAACGACGAGCGGGATGGAGGGTGGTGGTGAAGGAGAAAAAGCTGGAAAGTAAGCGTGGCAATGGATGTCCTTGTTTCATCAATGTTTGTTACCATCAGAAACAAACACCGCTTCGCTTATCAGAGTGACATAGAATCAGAATTTGGTTATTGTCAATTCTTACTTGTCCGAGCATCCTGCGATACGTTTCATTCTAGCACCTTAGTATTCAGATGGCCGCGCCACACGCCGGCGTAGAATAGGCGCCTATTCTGCCATCTTCGGTGTGTGCGGTGATTCAGATGCGCATTAAGTTGGACCGCATGCATTCAAAAACCTTCGAAAACCTTGGGCAAAGACACGATCAACGAACTTCTTAGTAATGGCGCTACTTCAACTGGGGAAGCGTTCAAGAATCAAATCTGTGGTGCCAGCATAGTATGCGCCCTTCATTTCTTTGGGTTGTTTCAACCTTGTTTTCTTTTTTTTCTTCCATGTAGTCTTCGAACACAATTCAGGAAAAAACATCATCAACCCTTGGTCAAGCCTCGAAGGGCTTTGGATAAGGTTTTTGAGAGGATGTGTGAGTCTACAGATGGGTATGTCGTCCAATAAATCTATTCATCCACAAGGGAACAACTGGGGTTGATTAGGTCATATCATATGGCTCTGTAGGCCACATGTACAGTATTCTCTTCAGTGCGTTTGAGCCGTTGTTCAGTCTGTGTCTGACGTTCACTTTTGCGGTAATTACAGGCGTATCCACGACCATCGCTACTACGCTATGAGGATGTTCGAAGGTCATCTGGCACTTCTGAGTCCGTTGCTTACTGAGCTGTTAACATGTCACACTTGACATCCGCTTCGCGTCGGTAATACATTTCCAGGTTGAAATCCTGCCTGGGACTCCTCGTATGGTGTGGAGACTGTTTTCTTGGCTTTGCTGAGAAGTTCTTCCTGCCGTGTCCACACAAAACCCTCAGGCAAGGTTTTCTTTTCAATGAACTGATTGTTTTAATTAGGTCTAAGTTACCCATACCCAATAACAGCAACAATACAACCGGCCTTGGACGATATGGAGCGGCCGGCACCTGCCCCAGCTCCTCACAATGACGACAGACAACCCAGCACCCACCCCCAGCCCTGCGAGCCACTGATCGCAGGGGTGGATCGCGGGTACTAGCAGATGGTAACGACCATACGGGCCCGGGGGACACGATCGCGAACGATGAGGACAGTTACTGGGACAGGATGTCGAAATGGGGAAGGATCTTATCACCAATGATGCAGCACAGAGCACCATCCAACATCACTGCGAGTCCCTCGCGGGTGCCAGAGGCATGCAGGAGACGATGGGAGGTGGGGCGGAGATGGCCTATGACCACAGCGCAGCAAAACTCTCTCAGGCCTCTTTTTTTTTGGTTGAATTTTTGGCATGTTCGGCTAGCTTATATCCACCTTATTGAGGGAACTTCCCGAGGGAGCACGCGACGGTCAAAGATAACTCTACAGGTAATAAATAGGTGCAGAAATAGGTGCAGATGTACACAAGTCCTGCGTTGGCGCTGCACGTACTAAGTCACACTCACGTGTTATTTGGTTGTATTCGACGCAATTCCGATCCAACAATGGTATTATAAGCACAGTAATATTGCGCGACCCTGCTTGTTTGCCAAAGGTGATTAGGTTGACGCCGAGGACCCTACTTTCACTGCGTATTACGCACCTAACTTATGCCAATGGAAGCGCTAAGGTTTTTGTCACCCAAGACCTGGATGTCTCACCGTGTCTCAGCCAGTATCATCCATCATGAATCGATCATTCGATGGTCTCGCAGGCAAGGGCTTCCCTTCGCAGCCAATGGGATCCACTCTGTATTTCGAGAGTGTGAATGGCTTTGGCAAGTGGAGGGTCTTCATATCTTCACGCGCCGACAAAAAGTTGCGGAAGTTGAGGAGGATGAACAAGGAAATTCTCAAGATCATAATCAAGAAGATCAAGCGAGTCGACCTCTTCCTTGAGAATAAAATCTATTTCTTATTCCGTCCCCCAGGGAACTTTCTAACGGCAATTTTTCTGCGGGAAACCAGATTCGGCTTAATGACACTTCTACAGATGTGGAGATCTTACAAGCCGAAGTAACGGGCAACCTTGGACTGGTGGTCGGTGCTGTTGGCTATGTGGAGTATGACCTGCTAACCATCTCATCTACAGTATCAAATTGATTGCGCTCCCAAAGATGATAGTGATGTGAATGCTATACTAGTAAATTTACACTCAACACTACTAAGCACGTATTTTTTTAAAGGGCGAAATGCAAGGTAAGATTGTTCCTTCTACTCCCTCATCTCATGTAACCCCTTCTCAGTTATAAAGATATATAAAATATATACATCTGCACAACTTGATCTGGAATTCTGGAATTCCGTTGCACACCAGCTTGCCCGGCGTGGTAAGGAATATAACGACAGGTAGTGACCCTGGATCTTCTCTCCCTCTAGCAAAGCCAGGTTCATGTCTCTTTATCAGATGCAACAAGCGAGACTGGTCACGCCAAGCTGGATGTGAGGTGATCCTGCCGCTCTCATTCCCCCCACAAGAGGAGTTGGGCCTGGAGGAAATCCCGCATGACTCCAAGCAGTCCATGGAAGGATGGGATGATGTAAGTTACCCTCAATGCACCACACCCTTACATGCACGTACTCAGTTTGTACCACCAGGTCTATTCGCTTCTGCAGTATGTTGTTGGCATGTAGGCTTTGAGCTTCACATCCTCATATTCTACCTTTCAGCCTAGACAAATATGTCACACTATCACAGGTATGTTCAGCTGCATCTGCCCACTTCATCGTGCTTGACCGAACTTCTCTCAATTAGGCTCTGTTACACAGTATGTTTGTGATCAAATACTTGAGATGGGGTACTAATTATATGTTGCAAAGGCATGTTGGCTGACTTAGATGTGCAGCATGTGTTTTCAGTGTCGTGTGTTCTCCATTGATCTCTGAGTCCTCTAGGATCCTGATGTAGTGCATCATTACAGTTCTAGAGAAAAAGAGATTATTGAACATCCTTATTCTTGCTATGTTCTTGGACGAAGTGGCACTGGGTAAGAATCAAAATGGTACTACAAATGAAACTGAACATTTGCTTTCAGGAAGACAATCACGATGGTTTTTAAGATGCTTGGCATTGAGAGAGCATGGGGACTTGAGACGCATACCAAAGATGTTCCCAAAGTCCGTCAGCTCTTTGTGACAAAATCCAAGATGCTGGCGGAAAAGGTTGAAGAGTACTTTTCAAGGCTGATGGTCTCACTTTCGACTGCTTCCAAGTCACCCGAGGAACTCAAAGAATTGGCTAAAGCTCAAAAACAAGACGGGTGGGGACTAATGGTTGATAAGGATGAGGAAGTGAACCATCGAAGTGATCTTCCAGCTAAGTATAGTCTTCTCACAGATGAGCACTTTCCGCTTTTCATCACATTTGATCATGTCAGTCACTTGTTCATGTGTAATCACTGTCACGTCTAATGCTTTGGGGGTAGCTTTGCAAGCTCCTTGAAGCTGATGGCCAACAAACTTCTAGCCGGAAATTCATCTCTGCCCAAGTCTTTTCAAATTCTTACTGGTCGCATTTCCCTCAGAATCTGAAAAAGGGCTTAGGTAAGGGGGATGTATTTTGTTTCTTGTTCACCTAGAGTTACATTTTCACAGATTCTTCCACAGTTTTCAGTGAATTCATAGGTGAGATCATTGTTGGGCTGTTTATCATGCACCTCTTATGTAGGCATAGGTGTCATCAAAGGGTCTGAGGATGCACTGAGATACAACAATGGTTTTTTGGATCAAGAAGGCTACGAAAAACTCAGTTCTCGAACTCAATCAGCTTTTGCCCATCAGAGGGTTGTTCTTTACAATCTTTTCAAAGCATATGTTAAGTTGAAGAAGCGAAGTGGTGATTATGATGCTGCAGATAGGTAATTTTGGGCACTGGCTTCAAATTTCGCCCACCCATTAATTTACTAGGACATGGGCTATCATACAATTGTTGCAAAATGGTGGTTTTCGGGGACAGAAAGTTGACTACTTGTGGGTGTCATGTTGTGTGCTTGTTAACTAAGATTGACCTATCTCCAAGGTATGTTGATGAGGCACAAGACAATCTGTTGATTGATGCAATGGGTGTGTTTTGATGATATGTGAACTTCTGTGGTCTGATTTATTTTTCCTCCTCCAAGTTCTGAGGGCATTGTGCAAAAATTCTCAAGGGTTATTTTGGGCAGGCGATACTGCGCAGACAATCTCTGTTGGTAGTTCCTTTCACTTCAATGACTTGAAGGCCTTTCTGTACCGGATTGAGGTGTGCTTTTATCTGTGGTTGATGTTATGAAGTTCTTATCATGCTAGCATGAGAAGGAAGCGAATCCCTGTGCCAATGGACGTATAGTAGATGATCCTCGAATGTTCCAGCTCACAGTCAATTATCGGTCACACAAGGGCATCATCAACTGTGCACAATCTGTCATTGAACTTATCACCAAGTTTTGGCCCTACACAATCGACAAACTAGCACCAGAACAAGGATTAATTGATGGTTTGAAGCCGACCTTCCTCAGTGCACAGGATATGGGGTCATATAAGCAGCTTCTTTTTGGCCACAAGTGAGGATCATGCTTTGTATGAGGCAACATCTTTAAAGTTCTGTCCAGGGAACAGCCTATCGAGTTTGGTGCTGAACAATGTGAGTAGGAAATCCAAGTAGCTAATAAAATTGTTCACATATATGTATCAGGTATTATTGTACGGAATCATGCTGCTCGAAATGAGCTACGTGATCAAGTTGGTGATGTCGGCATGATAATGTTAGTTGTCGATTAATTTGTGGTCTTTCGAAACTGACTGTTTTCTAGGACTCCTTATGAGGCAAAAGGACTGGAATTCAATGACGTGCATACTAGTCACTTCAGCTAACAATGTACTGATGCATTATGAAGGTCCTCTTGTACAAATTTTTTCAAGATTCTGCTATGGACTCTTCACAATGGCGAGTCATTTTGGATGCTCTGGAGCCCCCCCAACTGCCGACTCGGATGCGAGTGCCATGCTTTGGGTTGTGTGCTGAGGTGATTAATTCTGGTTCTTGGAGTTGTAGACGAACTGATAATTGTTCGTCAGTTAAAGAATCTTTATGTGGCAATAACAAGGGCTCGAAGAAATATTTGGATTGTTGATGGCTCAGAGACAAGCAAACCAATGAGGGTATGACTGCCGAGGTGTATACATGTAATGCAATCCTCATGCTTCTCCCAGATCTTCTGGACTAGCCGAGATCTAGTGACAACTTGTATTCCAGACAATGCTGGCACTTCATCTTTGGCTGTTCCATCTTCGCAAGAGGAATGGGGGGGGAGGGGACGATCACTCTTCAAGGAAAAGCGATATGAACACGCTGTCCAGTGCTTCCGAAGAGCATCTCTGCAGCAAGAATCTGCCGCTGCAAAAGCATACCTCCTTCGTGAAGAAGCTCAGGCCGTACCATTGGGTAGTATCACACGACATACGCTCTTCACAGATGCTGCAATGGCCTTTATCGAATCTGCGGCATCGGCTACTGTGCCAGTGGAGAAGGCGACCTACTATCGAATCACTGCGGAGTGTTTCAAGGAGTGTGCCAAGTTGCCGCAAGCTGCTCAATATTATATAGCAGCTGGGAAATTTGACACCGGAGCCCAACTGTACCACGACATTGGGATGTTCAGCCAGGCCATACAGGTTGTTCAGAACTATGGAGGCAGGATGCAGTATGACATTGTCAACCGAATTGAATTTGCTTGCCGTCGCTACTATTTCCGAAATCGCGATCTGGTGTAAGTCAGATGGTATGGCCACTATCTAATTGCCTCCTGATGTTAATTCTACAGTGAAGCTAGAAAGTTGTTCAATTCTAGTGAAGATGCACTGGAATTCACAAAGGAACATGATTTCGACGAAGCCCATGTGACCCTTCTCATCGAGTTGCGTGGGAGAACGGATGCAGCCGAATTCCTTCTGTCGAAAGGCAGGAGACACGACGCACACGGAGTATTGGTACAGGACTTCGAGAACAAGCTCTCCATGCACCGTGTCACTCAATATATTCTTGGTGGTCTCTGGAGACATTGTTCTCTAGGTGTGATACCAATACACAAAAAGACACGCAAGGAGGTTGAAGAACTGTTGCATTTAGCTACTCTGCTGAATGGTGCCATGGTGTCCCCTAATGATCACGATGAAGTCCGTAACTAAGCACCATTCTCTTCCTGACTCTTTTTAACAAATTGGCACCAGATATCAATGTTCAAGGCTATTGCATCTATGGAGCCATCACGTCTCTTGGAGCTCGGCCATAAGTTCTGCCTCAATTCTGCCAATCTTGTTGCTGCAGTTTTATGCTTTGACCACGCTTTCCATCAAGATATCAGCTTGGACGGCCAACATGCTGTGGCCAACCTTCCAACCTTCTTCCACTATATTCAACTTTTGAAGAAGATGGTATTCTGTCTTGATCTCTCGAAAGATGCTGCTGTCCAGAAACTCCTTGGAATTCAGTCGTTGCCAAACAATAGTGGCTTTTTGATACCCACTCACACTGAACTTCATAGCCTGCTGAGGAGGTCGCGGAACGCTGCTGACCAGGAGATGACGGTACCCAAAATAAAGCTACCCTGGATAGTAAAAGTACAATTTAGCGAGCGCCTTGGACGGACACTGTCCTCGATGGCAACAGAAAAAATCAGGGGTTGGCCTTTAACAGCGAGTCTGCTGTTCATAAGGTGATGCCGAACCTTCACCCTCTGCCATGGATTGAGAGTAAGATTAATACTTTATCTTGTTAGGCAACTTGTAGATGATGAGCTGCCCATTGATATGACAGCTCTATGTGGCGCCTTCGAATATATCTGCGGCTCCTTTGTTGTGTCTATGGATAGCCTACACATGGTCATCCTTCCTCACAGCTGGCTCCAGGATGTTTTGCCAAATCCCAGAAACGATGCTGACTCTGACACATCAGTGACATCACTCTCCTGTGTCCGTGACTTCGTGAAGTCTCTAGCAGCTTCATTGCGCCAAATTTATTCCCAGTGTACTGCTAGTCTGTTTCCCCTCCCCTTCCCCTAGTTCATATAACTTATAGCTTTTTTTAGACCGAAACGACATCATTTCTCGGATGTAAGTTTTGCAGCAACACTTGGCATAATCTATATCTATCTGACAGTCGGATTCTAAAGCTGCAGGTGTTTATGTCTCCGTGCGGTGTTCATCTCCTTTACTTGTTCAACCATCAGTCCTCACCATGCATATTAGTTGGGTACAATATCCCAGGGGTTCGTGCGGACATACTTCGAGTGATCATCTTGCTACCGAAGGATCTTGGCCAGCCGCAACATCTTTCTCAGTAAGTATCGTGGCATATTTCCAACACGGAGTGCACTGAAGTGGTGAGCAGCCTGAGCCTGCGCTATTTAACTGCTCAGAGTTGGGATGATCTTGTCTCTGCCATTCACAATTCCACTTTTGGATTCCCCGCTGACAAGTTGGTTGAACTTTATCATGAAAACGGGGAACCCGCACACAAAGTGTCTGGTATGAATGTGGAGCGTATAAGTTACAGGGATGTCCAGGACATTCCGCACTTACTTGATTTCTCACATTTGGGATCTGTATGTGGTTTATCCTTTCATTTGGATACAGGAGTTTGATTGACTTCGTTTGCTCCTTCAAGAATGAACCTTCCATAGTCACGGCGGCAGTCTTGCGCGGCTACCGGTTGTACACCTCACGTCGGCGTGGAAGTTCAAAGTCTCGACTATCAGCAAAGCTGGCTGACTCGTTTTCCTTATGCCTGAAGGAAGCACAACACATCACCTGGACATCTGCACATATCTACCGAAAACTTTACTTGGGAGCACTTCCCCACATCCTGCTTTGTCTTGAGCAAGCCCACAATCGTATAGCTTCCATGAAAACCAAGGTGAAGAAACGCATGAATACCGCAGAACATCTCGAACTCGAAAAGATGGGAGACCGACAAACTGAATTAACGTGAGTGGATATGTGAGTCTGGACACGTAATAATGATCAATCCACTTTTATTCGACACAGTCAGTTCCTAAAGACCACATCTCGATTACGGGAGGCCCTAGAACCACAGTTAGAGTTGCACCACCAGCATGATCTACCTCGGCTAGAAGCTTCTGCTCTTGAATTGAAAACTCTCTTCCAACAGTTGCCGCCCAAGGTTGTGAAGAAGTTTGCAGGTGATCTTGCAGTTGCATTGAAGGGAATCAAGAAGGCGTCTGGGTGCTTGATGAAAGCAGGGAGACAATGACTCACTGGTGTAATAAATAATCAATTTCATATACTTTTCTAGGCTCCTAAAACCAACCTCTCATGCTTGTAGATAGTCACGTAATTACCATTCTCGACGTGTCATTGCAGTTGAAACGGAAGTGACACCGTTTCAGTGAAAGGCATGTCCAACTTCTGTATCGCCTATAAATGTTGCTTTACCCTCATAGATCGGATGTATCCATGTACAACGAATGGATTTACTCAATATATTGAGTAGCACTCATTGCCAACATGGGCAAAAAAAAAATATTTTTTTTTGCAACACTAGGTGAAATCCTTCATCAGAATCCACAGCTTCGCAACACCCAGGCCATGATAGTATGTAGTGAGGCCCTGAAATACGTGGAGTCTCAGTGATGGCGAGATCCAACTAACAGAACCTAGGAAGTATCAAAGTATCTTTCTCTGGGCTGAGGATAGAGAATACAGTGCTTGTTGAGTTATGAACCTTAAACAAGAATTAGTAAAGCAAAATGCGGAGCGGCGATGTTACTAGTGATATTATATACAAGAACGAGGTCTACAGTGGGCCGCGGCCGAGGGCTTAAGATTTTGAGGTGGTGGTAGGTATCCGAGAGGCACGAGAAGCTCAAAGTCGGTTGCGCATAAAGCCTTTACACTTCTGGTACCAACCAACTGACTATCAAGTACAGCCTAAGTACGGGATATCGTTGTAGAACCGGTTTGACTCACCCGCAGCATGCGACCGGTTACATCAAGCAGAAAGGCACCAACAACAGAGATAATAAAAAGATATGAGATGAAAAGAATTCCTAACATGAGCTTCCATATGTGAGGAGACGAACGACGACAGCTTGAACTTGAAGTGTATTCGAGGACATGTGCACCAAACCACCAAACGATTGACAAGCCTGTCAGAAATCGTATCAAGCTGTTCTCGTTGAATGGAATGGCGAAGTAGCCGATTTAGCAAATGTCTACTCCTGGCACAAGGATAAAACCACCAACCGAGAATAAAATCGGTGACAGGATTGAGTGTCTATAAAGGTAAAGTTCGGAAGGCAAATTATCGCACACGACCATCACACACCTGAAGTTGCGTTCTCCGTAAGTCGAAGAATTACGCTGCATGGACCCGTCAGGGCCAAGCTGGTCAACAAATGCAAGTCTTCGATGTGTTGCTGGTCCCTGGGGGGAATAGTGGCCTCGTAACTCATGAATGTTAAACGCTTAAGATACCTACAGCAGAAGACGATCATACTGGAATCCCCAATAGCTCAAACCACAAATGGCACACATTCTTATGACCCAAAGAGACAGGAAAATACCAAGATGATTACAAGCAGCCCATTCAGTCAGGTCGGGCTGCGTCGGGCTCTTCAATGCTGTGGCTGCAAGCCCTAATATTATGACACTGGCAGTAATCTATAATCGCCGTCAACATCCAGTGCTTGGGGATTAAGGAATAATACCGCAAACCTGGAGAAATCCCTCAACAATGATCACGGTCCCTCTCTGCACCCGCCGTCTTGGCAATGCAGGATCTAGTGGGCCGATCGTTGTAAACGATGTCCACGTTGATGACCGTGATATTCTTGAACTGGTGGGTACATCATTGAAATACTTCTGTTTTTGATGAAGGGAATTCAATGGATAGTGGGGCGGGCCACCAAAAGGTCGAGAGTCAGGATAAATGTGTTCGGGTCCGGATCTGATTATATCTGGGTCGAGTCGAACATCGGTAGCTCGCTGTCCCGGGGAAATTGGAGGTGCATGACCAGGTGG
Source organism: Tricholoma hemisulphureum (assembly GCA_964034925.1). Lineage (NCBI taxonomy): Eukaryota > Fungi > Basidiomycota > Agaricomycetes > Agaricales > Tricholomataceae > Tricholoma > Tricholoma hemisulphureum. Next base: position 7,195,113 of record OZ035930.1, on the reverse strand, counting down.
AGACGCAAACAGGATTTCATCGTGAACAACGACGCCGTGCAAATCAACATAACCACCAGAGTCCATAGGGGCTGGGGGCATGGTGGTGGAAGCGAGCTATTTTACTTTATCCGAGTCAGGTATAGCGTGGATAACTCGAGGAGACATGCATGCGAAGAAACAGCCGAAGGGTGCCAAGGATTCCTGCTACAAAGCGACCAATGAAATAATTCCCGCAAAGCATGCAAATCTAGATCTGGATATAGCATTTGAGCATACGTGGGGAAACGTCAAGGAAACGTTCAAGTTCAGAGCCTCTAGCGCTTTAAGTCGCGCAGTGATTGTACGATTCCTACGTGAATCATGCAGACCGTATCGATATCATATATTTTTTATGGTGAAAACGGGAAACAAGCACTGAATCAGAGTTGCACATTAGTCGAGCACGGCCTACAACAAGCCTGAGGTTCGAATTACGGGACTTGGTGCCAGTATCATGACGTCTGAAGGATTTCGAGGAGCAGCCAGAAACTCCGAGTCAGACGACATCTATTACATAAATATGGTCAGAGGTAAATCCATCGTTAAATAAACAAATTGGATGCACGAACGGGAAGCTTGCAGCTGCCAGTGGCAACTTACAGGTAAAGAACAAGTTGAACTTGACAAGTTGCCAAGTGAGAATGTATAGCACGTGAGATAACCTCGGCATGTACCGGATGCGTAGTCCACAATCGCCCGAGTTGCAAATTTTTCCACCAACAACCTGAACCCGGTGTTGAGAACGGCCACAGCGCGGTTTTTCAGCTTTATCTCTTCCACCTAAACAAGAAATAACAGCGCGATGGCCCAATCATACATTCCCGGTCTTAAAGAGTCGTCATTCACCGACTCTGCGTTTGTTGGCTTCAATGGAGAGAAACAGTTGAAGGTGGAGGATGTCCAGGAAGCGTATATGGAGCGGAAAGACCGGTGAGCATCTCTACTTCTCTCGGCCTTCGGGTGTTGATTCACCCAACAAATAGCCTTGTAAATGCAATCGACTCTACGAAGGATATCTTGAGTGATATTCGCACATTCAACAAGGAGGAATGGCTGGTGAGATATCCTCAACTTCGTGAACAATCTTCGCAGGCACTCGAGGAGCCTGCCCCCGCGGGTCCGAAGCGCCACAGGAGCATTCGGCGATCCCTTTCTTTCGCCGATGATCCGTCATCCCAAACCGAAGTTGTTCTTTCAGGCGACAGGCCTGGGCTTACCCGCGCTATAACTCTTGCATCTATTACAGACGTTGAGGATGAGCAACATGAAGGATCGATCGACATGACTTCGTCTTCAAAAAGAGAAAACGAACGTCAACCTCTTATCCCCGCGTCCGAATTCCAGGTTTTGCGACTTGACTTGAAGCTAGGCGCCTCTGGTTCATCAAGCTCGGCTGCATCGCTCGTCTCTCAGCTCGAAAAATCCTCCATTGCGAATCTGCTTGACGAGCGTATCGGCTTATCCCTCAATCATATCGACAAGCTCCGCCTCCGTGTTGAAGATACCTCTTCCAAAGTATTAGTAACAGGTGATCTGAATGCTGGCAAATCTACTTTCGTAAATGCGTTACTTCGCCGTGAAGTCATGCCCGTGGACCAGCAGCCATGTACCACTGCTTTCTGCGAAGTACATGACGCAGCGGAAAACCAGGGGAATGAAGAAGTTCACGTTCTCAAAGAAGGTATTACATATGACATCAACGATGAATCGACGTTCGCTCGAGGTACCATCGCGGATCTCGAAGATATTGTAGGAGCCAACGAGGATACTCAGCAGATGATCAAGCTATACCTCGCTGACAGCCGCGCTCCCTCCGAGTCTCTTCTTAATAACGGCGTTGTTGATATCTCACTTATCGATGCGCCTGGCTTGAACCGTGATAGTCTCAAGACCACCGCCCTCTTTGCTCGTCAAGAAGAGATAGATGTTGTTGTTTTCGTCGTCTCAGCGGAGAACCATTTCACGTTGTCTGCCAAAGAGTTCCTTTGGAATGCTAGCAACGAGAAGGCATATCTGTTCATCGTCGTCAACAAGTACGACCAGATCAAGAATAAGGAGAAGTGCAGAAGGCTTGTCCTCGAGCAAATTAAACAGCTCAGCCCACGCACATATGAAGACGCCGAAGACCTCGTCCACTTCGTTGACTCCGCTGCCGCCCTCCAGCCCTTCACCGCCAACCCTGCCTTTGACGACCTAGAGTCATCACTACGTTCCTTCGTCCTCGTCAAGCGCTCCAAATCTAAATTACACCCTGTCTCGACATATCTTGACAACCTTCTCTCCGATATCGAGCTCCTCGCCGGTGCCAACGCTATAGTAGCAGACGTTGAGCTTCAAAACGCCCAGGCTGATCTTGACCAATCTCGTCCCATTCTCGAGAAGATGGAAGGCGGGCGTGATGCGCTTGACAATGGATTGTTGGCCGTCGAAGATGAGGGCGCAATGATATCCACGTCAAAGACTCGGTCTATCATATCCGCCGCACTCGAACGCGTCGGACAAGGTAAACTCGGTGTCGATAACCCACTCATCCCCATCCCTACGTATCCCGGTATCCTTAGAATCTGGGATTACGCACGGGACGTCCGAAGAGCACTCCTTGCCAGTCTGGATGCTGCTATCAAGTTGGCAGAAGATGAGGCCCGAGTTATCACATGCTCCGGTGTCGAAAAGATCAAGGTCCTAGGTGACCACCATCTCCCAGAGGGTGTGGAGCGGAGCAGGCGAGTATTCATGCCTGAGGCAATGTTTAGTACAATGCGGAGAGGCACGAGAGGTCTTAAGTCCCGGCGGTCTTCATCCCATGGAGGCAGTGGTGCAGTTGTCGCAGGGGGTCTACATGGACTGGGGATCGGTCTCTCACAGCGTCCTGACCTGCTTGAGACGACATTTTCTGACCTGTTTGACGTTCATCACCAGTTCTGGTTACACTTTGGAGACAAAGAAATATCGACTGAGCAGGATGATATGTCTTTGGTCCCGAGCGTGCTTAGTGTGGCAAGTGTGGGTGTTGGTGCGCTTACAATGGTAGGCGGTCAGGCTATTGGTGTGAGGGGCTTGGTGGAGGGTGTATTGCGTGTAACCGATCTACTTGGTAACGAAACGACACGAAAGTGGGCCGCGCCTGTACTTGGGGCATTCACTATTGGCCTGACGGCGTATCTTATCTTGGAGTTGCCGAGTTCGATTCCACGGACGGTGGGCAGGCGGGTGAGTGCGTCGGTTATGCGGAAGGGTGGGGATGTGGCGTGCGAGGGAGAGACCTACGTGGATATCCATGCTGGGAGAATCAGCCGCGAGACCAGGAAGGTGCTGAGACTCGCATCGTGGGATCTGAGGGAGAAGTTCAGAGGAGCGATGGAGGAGAGGGGCAAGGAAGTCAAGGTTGCTGAGGAGATTATGAAGCGCGCAGGGAAGGCAAAGGAATGGTTCGGGGACGTCGGGAGGAGGACAGGAGCGGTCAGAGTCGGTATTACGATTGGTGGGGAGGCTTGAGAAAGGCGATGAAAATTCCTTTCCAAGTGGCATGATAAAAAGGCAGAACAAAACAAGGATGTCTTTCTGCCTTCTCCTGGCTTCTCTATGCTAATACTTATATCCCCGTTACCTCCACTTTCTAATCTCGCATCCCGCTTCCAATACATCTTCACGGCTCACTTGCTCCAAAGGGCGTAGCTCTATGTTATATGACCACCTTTTCGTTTAGATTACGCGACACTCATTTCACCACCTTTGAAGTTGATACGACGTTATTAGAAAAATGTAACTAATGATTCCAAGTAGCATGAAGCTTGAAGCTTTTTTTTTTGTATAGACCTACACACATACCCGCTTCCTTGCCATCCCCTCTCCTGTTGGAAAGGTTAGGACCGATATTAATGAAGCAATGGGTAATTAGATATTATAGCTCTTTAAAATTGAAAGACCCAAGGCCGTAACAAAAAAAAAGATTATATAATGGCCACGTAAGGCACTACCAGGGTTCGAACCTGGGTTACGGGAATCCTATACACATCAAAATCCCGTGTGATAGCCACTACACTATAGCGCCATGACATATTTTTTCAATATATTATGCCTTGGAACTGCCGACCCGTAAGTTCTCTCCGGTTATCAACCATCACCTGCATCACACGGCGCGAGTCTGTTGATCGCGGTGTCGAGCAATGCCTCTAATGTTCTAGCGTGTCATGCTGCGCTGAGGCATGGAGCAGTCAGTGTGACTCTAGGCAGCCAGAATTCCTTGGTATATTGCCGCCATATGGCTGGTACTTAGCACGGCTTGGTCGTTGCATGCCCACGACGGCGAACAGGGAAGACGTAGAAGTCAGACGGTCATCACGGGCCTGAGTCATGGACACCAATATGATTCCCCATTACGGCGATCACGGGTATTTGCGTAGTATCGTGCGATGTACTTGAGAAGTACACCTGGCCAAGCGCTTCAACCATGTCTGTCGAATATCCTTTTCAAATCGCCATTCCGGACTCCAAACTAGCCACTCTACACCAAAAGCTCACACTCACCAACTTCCCCACCGAGCTCGAAGACGCCGGCTGGTCCTACGGTTCGCCACTTGCTGACGTCCAGCGCCTCGTCAACCGATGGAAAGACGGTTATGACTGGCGAAAGCACGAGGCCCTGCTGAACGCCGAGCTCCCCCAATACACTCGAGACATTGAGGTGGATGGGTTTGGGACTCTCAATATTCATTACGTGCATAAAAGGAGCGTTGAGAAGAATGCAATTCCGCTCTTGTTCGTCCATGGATGTGCGTGTGCCTCTTGTCTCATCTCGTTCCAATCGTGAAGTGAGAATGACAGGGCCGGGAAGCTTCTTCGAGGTTCGGAAGATCCTCCCGTTGCTGGTGGAAGCCTCTCCGGACCACCCCAGTTTCCACGTCGTTGCACTCAGTCTACCTGGGTTTGGATTCTCGACTGCACCTACAAAGAAGGGCTTCGGCCTGACTCAGTATGCGGAGGTATGTAGCATTCTTTTGAGTGGCATAGACTAAGTATTTTTGTGTAGCTTGGAAATAAGTTAATGCTGGCCCTTGGGTATGAGGAGTATGGTGTGTACTCCCAGCTGCGATATTGCGACGTCCTAATATTATTTGCAGTGACCCAAGGTGGTGATTGGGGTTCATTGGTTGGTCTTTGTAATGCCCAATCGCAGTGAAGTTGGATGCTCACAAAGCTCGACAATCGTAGATAACCCGTGAGATCGCCATCCTTTATGGCCCAAAGCATAGTAAAGCGTGCCACACTAATATGCCATTGTAAGCGTCCGAATTTCCTCTGGTTGGTGTCTTCATATCTCATCACCGCCCTTGTTACTTCAGTGCCACTACGCCCTCGATTTCGCGCCCTTTTTCTCTCCTTTCACACCTACTGTCATATATCCCCTTACTATCCTACTCCGACCGTGAAAAGGCCGGCCTCGCACGCACCCAGTGGTTTCGTTCCCTCAGCTTCGGATATTTCTCTCTACAGTCCACACAACCGCAAACAATCGGTTACGCGCTGGCTGACTCCCCTATAGGCCTACTTTCATGGATTTACGAGAAACTCGTGCAGTGGACGGATGACTACAAATGGGACGACGATGAGGGTATGCCGACCGCTTACCTTCTACACACCCAACTTAGCTTGCACATTTTAGTACTTACTTGGATATCGATATATTATTTCTCCCGTGCCGGACCAGTTGCCTCTGCGCGGATATACTACGAAGTTGGCAAGAACATGGTCCTCCTCTCGAAAGGTCCCTCTATCCCGCAGGGGAACTCGTATTTCCCCAAAGAACTTGTCGTCCTCCCCCGAACGTGCGCAACCTTCTTCCTTTCACTCAACTCTAACATTTACCAGTCTTACCCCGGTTATGTAATGTAGATGGTACAAAACTCCCAACCTCGTGTTTGAATCCCAGCACGAAACTGGGGGGCATTTCGCTGCACATGAGAAACCCGAGGCACTTGTTGGGGATTTAAGGAAGATGTTCGGGAAGGGTGGGCCCGCGTTTGGGGTCGTAAAAGAGCAAAAAGGATACGCAAGTGCGTGATTTTGTTCAGCGCGCTCCGAGTCATTGGTGTTGGCATGCAGAAAGCCGGGCATGGTCAGCTTCTGTCCATCAGTCCTCCCTCGATAAATCGGATCGGATGTACTAGCATTAGCTCGTGTGCATGTAAATCGAATCGCATGTTCAAGTCCATTAAGTAACTAGAGCTAAGGCCGTATTGCGCCGGCAAATTCGCCTTGTTGTTTTGAAGAGGAGTTCAATCACGGCAATTAACCGGTTACTATCAACCAATCATTTTTTGGTTACTCTGGACAGTGCAACCAGGTGATTTACGTCATTTGCTCATGTCTGCTCCTTTCCAAATTGCCGTCTCTGACGCCCAGCTCTCAGTGCTCCAACAAAAGCTCTCGCTCACAACCCTACCCGATGAGCTCGACGATGCAGGCTGGTATTATGGCGCACCACTCGATGATGTACAGCGCCTTCTCAACCGCTGGAAAAACGGGTATGATTGGAAGAAAGAGGAAGCAAAACTGAATACCGAAATGCCACAATTCACGACGGATATTGATGTCGAGGGATTTGGGACGTTGAATATCCACTACGTGTACAAGGAAAGCAAAGTCGACAGTGCGATCCCACTGCTGTTCATTCATGGATGTACGTGTTTTTTGTGTCTGTTATCCTTGTTGAAGGAATGTGTGTCTTGTAGGGCCAGGAAGTTTCATCGAAGTCCGGAAAATTCTACCTTTATTGGTCGAGGGACCTCCTGACCATCCGAGCTTCCATGTCGTTGCAGTCAGTCTGCCTAATTATGGGTTCTCCGAGGCGCCCAAGAAGAAAGGCTTCGCTCTGGATCAATATGCTGAGGTCTGCTCGCTTTAGGATACCTGTCAGCTCTTCTGCTAGATATATTCGTAGGTTGGACATAAACTGATGCTGGCCCTGGGGTACGACGAATATGGTGTGTTCGTATCCCTGGCCCACAGTCTGCTAAATATCTTCTGGTATTTGCAGTAACACAGGGTGGCGATTGGGGCTCCAAGGTCAGTGTTCCATTCTGCGGACGGCGAAGTACTTACCACGTATGCCGGCAGATTAGCCGTGTCATCGCCAAGCACTACGGTGGCAAACACAACAAGGCATTCCACATCAACATGCCCATGTACGCCTTCCTCCCATTTTGATGACAGCAGACTGTGCTGAGCCCCCATGCAGAGCCGTTGCCACCATCCCTTCCCTGTCACGCCCCCTCCTACTCTTTTCCCACCTCCTCTCGTATCTCCCCTTCCTTGATTACACCCCCCGCGAAAAAGAAGGCTTGGCAGCCTTAGATAATTTCCGCCGGAACGGCACAGGCTATTCTGCACAGCAGTCGACACAACCGCAGACGCTCGGTTACGGGCTGGCCGATTCGCCTGTGGGGTTACTCGCATGGATCTACGAGAAACTGGTGCGGTGGACTGACGACTATAAATGGGACGACGACGAAGGTTCACCCCTCTACTCTTGCCGGTTGGCCGATGTTCTAAGTTTGACTGTCAATTAACAGTCCTTACCTGGGTGTCGTTATACTATTTTTCTCGCGCCGGCCCCGCGGCATCCGTCCGCATCTACTACGAAGTCTCCCACAGCGCACCAGGCGGCAAGGTGCAGAATATAGACTACGGCACCACAACGACTCCGCTTGGGATGTCGTATTTTCCCAAAGAACTCAACTTTCCACGAATGTACGTCCCAGAGCTTACCGCCATCCAGTCCTGACTGGTCGATGTTCATCGATGAAACATTTCAGGTGGTACAAATCTCGGAACTTGGTGTTCGAGTCCGAGCACGACAGCGGAGGTCACTTTCCCGCGCACGAGAAACCGGAGGCGCTTGTCGGTGATTTGAGAACCATGTTTGGGAGGGGTGGTCCTGCCTTCGGGGTCGTGAAAGGCAAGAATGGATATGGCACCTGATTATGTATTTGCTCACTTCTCGCTGCTGGCGTCCAACAACATGTAATGTATCCGTCAACTGTTTTCAATTCCGAGTAATCGTCGATTATTTGTCAGTGCGTGGATTCTGCTCAGCGAACTCATGGGTATCATGGCCAGCGTCCGTATGTAAGTCCTGCCTCGATAAACCGGATAGTATGTACATATTAAAAAGAGAAGGGGCACAAGCATGATCCTCTGGTCCAGAGCTGAATAACTTCAATGCGCTGCGCAGCTCAAGAACGCTAAAGGCGTTAATCGGTTAACCGATTTCGAGGAAGATACTCTGCCATAACTAACAGAAGAACATACGTTATAAAGGACGCTCTGCGTTTATCCCTGTGGGTATATTGTCCATAATATTTGGTCAAGGATGCAGTAGGGAGTTCCACGTCACTGTTAGGCGCATGCCAGTGGAGTCGGCTGTGGCAGGGTGCTCAGCATTCTTGATCCAAACCCAGTGTGTATCCACGTGTTGTCGGGAACACTTCAGGGTTGCGTAGATGATCACCTTGGGGGACCCATTTGAATACTCCAGCATTATAGAGATAAAACGTGTTGTGTACAACTTATGTGACGACGTTCGGTAGTATACGAGAGCGAGGAGAAGGCGCGAGTGCAAGATGGACAGAGAACCAGCTTCCTAAAGCAATCTGCAATACAAATCAAATGTCCTGTAAGCGATGGCCCTACTATGACAGAATAATAAGCATGCAAGACGCACCAAGACGAGTCTAGATAACGATAGTGCCTGCATTTCATTGAGCTAGGCTAATATGATTCGTGTATGCTGTTCATATCAGGATTTCCGGGCGAACGGGCGTCAAATAGATTGCGTCTCATGGGTTCGTGGTTTCCAGGTGAACGTTGGTTCGGGCTCCAGTTGCCCACCCCCTCTGATGCGGGGTTGGATTCCCTTCGAGATTTGGGCATGAAAGGATCATTTTTGCCGGGCTCTCGTATGTCGATTGAGTAAGGGTCATGATTACCAGGCGAACGTTTAACTTGGCTCTCAGCTGCGCACGACGTACAGGGTGGGGAGATAGGCGAGCGTTTGTAAGGTTCAGGATTACCAGGAGCACGTCGATTGGGTTCCCACCCGGCGGATGTGCCGTGTAGTGTGTCACGCTCGTTGTTGCCTGAAGAATGCATGTTACGGACGTTACGAAGTACTGAGAGTAAGGTGTGCACTTGCCTGGCACTGGCCTGGGGGACCGTTTAGGAACATCGTGTATAGGATCAAGGCTGCCGCTAGACGAACGTTTGACCTGAAAAACGGGCAACGCTGAGGCAAAATACAGCACTACCAGACGATGAATAAACATAAGCATAGGCCGGAGAATCGGATGCGAGGGTTCAATTTACAGCATAATACGACAAAAGCAGTCATTTCCCTAGATTGCATAGCTGTTGGGTTGTTGTCAACGAAATTAGAGGATTCGGTAAGAGTACTAAAGAGTCAAGTGCGGCGAAAGGGATTCATGTGGCCATTGCAGGTAGTATTTAAGCATGACCAATTCCAGGATGCCAAGACTGAATTGTGCGTGGACTATGATGGCGCAGCTTGCATTGAAGGCACCGGCAGCTGACCAGATTCCTACCACACTCACTCGTGTTGTCGCCTGGATTGCGCATGAGAAGTATCGAAGTCGCAGTCACTGCCATGGCAGCAAAGAGATACCCATCGAAGAGATACCCATCGAAATTGGCAAGGATCAAGAACTATCAAACTTGAAATTCATCATTTTGGGGTCTATGTGCTGCAATTCATCTATGATCGATATCGATCTATGCGCTAGAGCCTGAGGTCTGAGGGTGTGACGCTTCGAGGTTGTCAGTGTGAGTGGTGCATGTTTATCACCCGGCCATCATTTAAAAGGTGCACTGTTCCCCTCACTAGCAATCGAGTCGCTTGTTTTCTCGACGGGCATCAAAACTTCCTAGATCATCCAGTGTGAATTCAGGTGCTAGGAGAACTTCCTTTGTTAGCCGCGCCAACTCTTTCTCCGCCTTTTGACTGCTACCAGTATTGTGCCAGGTCATCAAAAGGTACTTCGGCATGTTTTCGAAAGGCCATGAAGAGGAATGCAGGGAGGTGATGGATGGACAGTCGAGACAGAGGACAGGTGGACAAGGAGTGTATATGATGAACGAACGATGAGGTACACGATGAATATAGTAGTGGTAGGATTAAGCATTGTGTAATGTACACCAGCGTAAGCTCGTTGAGTTAGTCCATTACGTCATTTGCTCATGTCTGCTCCTTTCCAAATTGCCGTCTCTGACGCCCAACTCTCAGTGCTCCAACAAAAACTCTCGCTCACCACCCTACCCGATGAGCTTGACGATGCAGGTTGGTCTTATGGTGCACCACTCGATAACATACAGCGCCTTCTCAACCGCTGGAAAAACGGGTATGATTGGAAGAAAGAGGAAGCAAAACTGAATACCGAAATGCCACAATTCACGACGGATATTGACGTCGAGGGATTTGGGACGTTGAATATCCACTACGTGTTCAAGGAAAGCAAAGTCGACAGTGCGATCCCACTGCTGTTCATTCATGGATGTACGTGTTTTTTGTGTCTGTTATCCCTGTTGAAGGAATGTGTGTCTTGTAGGGCCAGGAAGTTTCATCGAAGTCCGGAAAATTCTACCTTTATTGGTCGAGGGACCTCCTGACCATCCGAGCTTCCATGTCGTCGCAGTCAGTCTGCCTAATTACGGGTTCTCCGAGGCGCCCAAGAAGAAAGGCTTCGCTCTGGATCAATATGCTGAGGTCTGCTCGCTTTAGGATACCTGTCAGCTCTTCTGCTAGATATATATTCGTAGGTTGGACATAAAGTGATGCTGGCCCTGGGGTACGACGAATATGGTGTGTTCGTATCCCTGGCCCACAATCTGCTAAATATCTTCCGGCATTTGCAGTAACACAAGGTGGCGATTGGGGTTCCACAGTCAGTGTCGCATTCTGCAGACAGTGAAATGCTCACCATGCCTGCCGGCAGATTAGCCGTGTCATCGCCAAGCACTACGGTGGCAAACACAACAAGGCATTCCACATCAACATGCCTATGTACGTCTTCTCCCACTTTGATGACAATAGGTCGCGCTGAGGCCCTTGTAGAATCAATGTCAGTATCCCTTCCCTGTCACGCCCCCTCCTCCTCTTTTCCCACCTCCTCTCGTATCTCCCCTTCCTCGATTACAGCCCCCGCGAAAAAGAAGGCCTGGTATCCGCAGGTAAATTCCTCCGGACTGACATGGGCTACTTTGCACAGCAGTCCACCCAACCGCAGACGCTCGGTTACGGGCTGGCCGATTCGCCTGTGGGGTTACTCGCATGGATCTACGAGAAACTGGTGCGGTGGACAGATGACTATAAATGGGACGACGACGAAGGTCCATCCCTCTTTTCTTACTGGCTGGCTGATGTTCTAAGGTTTTATCTGGCCGTCAATTAACAGTCCTTACCTGGGTGTCGTTATACTATTTTTCTCGCGCCGGCCCCGCGGCATCCGTCCGCATCTACTACGAAGTCTCCAGCAGCGCACCAGGTGGCAACATGCAGAATTTGGACCACGGCACCACGACGACTCCGCTTGGGATGTCGTATTTCCCCAAGGAACTGATCAATTTGCCAAGAACGTAGGTCCCATCGCTCACTGATTGGTGTTTATGTAACATTGATCAAATATTTCAGGTGGCACAAGTCTCGGAACCTGGTGTTCGAGTCCGAACACGACAGCGGAGGTCACTTTCCTGCGCACGAGAAACCGGAGGCGCTTGTCGGTGATCTGAGGAAGATGTTTGGGAAGGGTGGCCCTGCCTTTGGGGTAGTGAAAGGGAAGAATGGGTACAGTGCCTGAATACGTGTACCAGCTAGTGTTAAACAACAGCTGTCAACTGTTTTCAATCTGAGTATTCGTCACTTGCATGAGCAATCTTTCATGCATCAGGATGCATAATATGAGGGGAGTCAGTAGTAACTTGAACTTGAAGTAGGATGATGGCACAAACAAAGAACGCAACACGTACACAAACGCGTTGAGTGGCATATAAAATTGGTGTGACGATGTGACAAGATATTCTCACTCCTTGGGATGACATTGCTCACACCTCCCAGCACCGTTCAGCGCGTCCTCGCCAGCAAGGAGAACATTCCTGAGGACATCCACGTTGGTTCTCGCGTCGCCTGGTCTGAAAACAATTCCATTCACCCTCTCGCAACACTCTCCTCGTCCTCTACTGCCATCAAGTATCCGCCCAAAAAGTCCATCCTCAAACACCATGTCCACACTTCTATCTTTCTCCTTCCATTCACCGCCGAGCCAGAACCCCGTCAGGTCACCCCGGAACCCACAGACCCGCTCACCGACCTGAACTACCTTGTATATCCTGTGTCGCAGATCGTAAGACATGATTCGGACGTACCCATGCGGGAGCTTATCGAAGCTTACAACGTTCTCGCTGCGAGATTACGCGCGTCAGTCACGGGGAAAACTGACTTGGACGCGTCGTGGCCACTTTTCCAACCGCTTCGGAAGAACAGGGAGGCTTTCGTTGTGGCGCTCGTGAGGGATTTGAACAGGGCGCTGGTGGATCCTGCGTCTAATGAAACTACTTCTAGGGTAATGCTGCCCTCGCCGAAGACTACCCCAAAGAAGAAGAAGGACGGGATGACAGCAGAGCAGGTCAAATATGCACGCGACCTCTGCACCACAAGTCACTCGGTAATTCGCCTCCTGTCTCTCGTATTCACTCTCCCTGCCATCACAACCATATTCACTGGTACGTCATCTCTATTTCCTATCCCTTGCAAATGGGACCTTAAGTCTACCAGTTGATCTTCATTTACAATATATCCCTTTTATCTTCATCTCACCTCCCTCCCCTTACAGATATAGACCTTCGCTCTATCCTTACCGCCCTCCTTGCCATCCCCCTCGCCGACGATCTCCCTACTCCAAATGCACGTAAAACATGCGCCCTTGCTATCTGGCTCCTGCAACTTCAGCGCCTGCCTGCCTCCGTCCTTGGTCCCGCCAAAGACCGCATTGCCTTTGCCCTAAGACGCGGCATTGACGGCGAGCTCGGCAAGGAGGGCAAGAAGGGGTCCGCTAGCGACGGGCTAAAGGTAACTCAACGCCTCATGACACATGGCCTGCTAACAACTTCATTTCAGGCAATACACGACCTGTCGGTATCCCATCCCGCTATTTTCGTCCCGATATTCGCGACAACAGTCCTCTCCTCCGTCCTCTCCACCCTTCTCGCACCGACACTTGGACTCCGCACGCAGGCATGCAATGCCCTTGGCGGTTTCGTCATCGGGCTCACTTCGCTCCCTTGCTCCAAGGTGCACACACGTGTATCCCGTACCGTTGCGGCCTTCCTCACTACTCCGCCTCCTCCAAAGCATCTGGCAGCTGCCTCGCCCAGTAAATCCAACTCCGATCCTTCCCCTTCCAAACCTGGCGCTACCTCATCTACATCCGTTTCACCCATCAAGGCCTCATCTTCACCCATCCCCATAATTAACACCCTTCGTACAACCCTCCAAGCGGCCGACCCCACGCACGTCGCGGCTGGCCCCGTCTGGGGTATCTCCGTCCTCGCGTGCATGATAGTCATGTTATCTTCTGCGCTTACAGACGACGTCAACACCAAACTCACGCGCGTTGTCAGTGTGCTTCTGGGGCTGGCTGTGAAGCATAAACGGAGCTCGGTGCGGGCGGTAGGCTGCCTGATGTGGCGGTGTGTAATTTGGGTGTATTTCCAAGGGAGATTACCCCCTTTGAATGGCGATGATGGAGAGTCAGAGGTTGATGGTGCTGAGAAGAATACGGTAAAAATAGTGGGGAGAGGAAAGGAGGCATGGTGGAAAGTTGTGACCAATGTCGTTGAGCTCAGCACGGGGTTCTGCACGATTGCTGCGCTTCTCAATTCTCCCTTGGATGAAGGCAAGGAGGAGGACGGTGACGGGGATGTGGATGAGTCTCTTCAGCGTACACTTGAGATCCTCCAGCTCATGCTCGAGAAGACGAACCCCAAGATCGTGATCGACACCCTCGAGGCACTCAAGCATCTCCTTGGTGTTTCATCCTCTAATACCACTGAGCAAGCAGACTCAGGGGACCGCAGGTGTTTGGATCAGGATGAAGCTCCCGAGCAACGAGGGTGCGACTGGGACCTGACGACGAAGCTCCTCCCGCACTCGTTGCTCTCATCGCTCCCGGGGCTGCTGAGTGTCTCGTTTCAAGCACTTTCGACTGCAGTGCGGCCTGCGTTTGATGATATTGCCGGGGTGGAGGATGTCAGGGCCTTAACGAAGGGGGAAGTTGCACGGGGAAGTGCAGAGCCTGATCATTGTTTGGATTTAGATGGACACATGAAGGCGGACAATGGTAATGAAGAAAAAAGTGAAGTGAACCAAAAGGGAAGCTGGTGGATGTGGGAGGGATTGGTACGCGTTTGGAGAGGATGTGTGATAGGTTTATGGGAGGGTGACTGGGCGTTGAGGAAGGGGGAAGAGACACTGGAGAAGGAGAAGGAGGCGGTGAGGATGGACCTGGTCTCCGTGTGGGAGGCGTTGGTCGGAATGGGAGTTGGATTCCTCCAAGGTTTGTTTCCTTTTGTTTCACCTGTTCTTTCCAATCTCTGCATACAGTCACTCATCCACTGCTTGGCAGATGCAGGCGATGATGAGGCAACATCCATCTTTGCTGTGCGCGTCGTAAAAGTGCTCACTAATATCTTGCAAGATGCACCACTAGAGTTACATCACCCTAGATCTGATGCACCTGCTCCTGAATCCCAACCCAAGCAGGAGACTTCTCCCACCATTCCCAAGCTCACTATCAATGTGACCTCAAACAATGCCACCCTTAGCAGTACAACAAAGCTAGCCCTTGTCCAGCAACTTTGGCACGTTGCAGGCATACTTATCCCATACGCACTTCTTGCGCCCAGCGGTGCCCCCGAGCGGTTGCTTGCTTGTCTCATGAAACAGGAAGAAAATCTCACTTCCTCTTCTTCCCTCTTCTCCCTTCCTTCAGCGGAAGAAGAAGAGCAAGAATATACCCATCTGAAGGAGAAGTGGACGACGTTGTCTGTAGATGTCCTAGCGAAATGCAACCCGGAGGCGTTGAAAGCGTTTTGGGGGTTCGTGAACAGGGATGGGGAGCGTGAGTGGAACTGGCAGTGGGATGCAAGGGAAAGAGCACATACGTGGAGGTGTTTCGTGGATCGGTGGATGGGAGCTTGGGAGAATGGCGAGGAGGGAGTTGGGTGGGAGGGGGCTGTGGTGTTGTTGAGTGTGCCATTCTTGTGGGTGTCTTCAAATTTGGGGAGTTGAGATGCAAGTGCTGATCATGGCTTGTTGGATTATAGGGATAAAAATGCTTGGGAGATGAGCGATGAAGATCAAAACAGGTGGCAAGAACTTGTTCGGTATGCGAGTGCCCAAGCGCTCGACGAAGGCCACGACGCGCACACGGTGCTATCTGGAATTACCACATCTGTCGCATCCCACAACATCTCTCTTTCCTTTACAACTTGCTCGTCCCCCGACCCTACCGCAAACTGTAATGGCGACACATTCCCGGCAGCCCCTGCTTCTCCACCGATCCGACTGGCTGACATCCTTCTCGTCACCCTGACTGAGTCGTTCTCTATGGGCTCATGCACACAGCTGCCGGAAAGTGTCCTAGAGTTTGTGAATGATGCACTGCGTGAGTCCTACCCGCCCCGCCCACGAGACACGACAGTGTTCCTGTGGACTGCGAGAACGGTGGCGGCCGCCGTGGAGGCGTGTCCCAGGGAGTTGATTTGGTGTTTGTTGGGTGAGGAAGGAGGAATTGGCGAAGGTGTGAGTGTGTGGATTGCGGATGAGTGCAAGGCGTGGAGTGTCGGTCAGCTGGGGTATGATGTACGTTTTTTCATCCGTTCCTTTTGCTAGTACTGAGGTGTTGTCACTTGCCATAGATCATCCCATTATATCAACACATCCTCAACCGGGTTCAGGAACTTCCGCATACGCTGTCAACACTTCGCGCATTTGCGTCGATCATTGCCTCACCGTTCGTGGGGCGAGCGGACATGCCGCCAGCTGCTATAGAAGCATTTAGAGAATTCTGGGAGGTGACCTATGCTGGTGTCAAGGAACCATGTGACGGTTGGCCCGAGGCGGTGAAAGTGTGTCTGAGTGATGCGTTCGCAGATGTGAAGGAGGTTATCGAGGAGGCTGTTATTGATCCTTTGCAGCTCGCCCCTGAGGTGTCCGCTTCTGTTGAGCCCGAATCTCCCCCAGTTACGCCTACAAAAGCCATGTCTGCCATCTCCACGACCACCACTAATGCAACAAAAAAATGCACACAACGTCCGCACAAAGTCGGCTACCATACCCACTTTCCATTGCCCCCACCTGAGTCGCCTGTACCCTGTCTAGTTCCTGCTGCTTTTTCGAGTGTTGCTTTCTCGTTCCCTGGTGCAATTCCTTTCTCTGTAATCTCCTCCTCCCCGTCTTCTCCTGAGGGTCGGAGTACCATGGCACAAGCTCGAAATCCTAGCCCTGGGCCCTGCACTCCCAGAAGAGCTCGTATGAAGATCAATAACATGAGGCCTAACATGTTCAAGGGCTTGCGTGCACCCACCCCCACTACACCGAAACATATACCTTCTACTCCTAAACGTAATTCTGAGCACGGTTCGCCAGCTAAGCGGCGCAGAATTGGAGACAGAGAGGATGATAAGGAGAATGAGTCTCCGTACCCTATCCAGCTTCGTCCCACCACTGCAGCACAAGGGGAAAAGACAGAGTGCGTTGTCAAGGTCAAGCCATTTGTGTTGGGAAAGCGTGCAAGGAGGGAGGAGGCTGGGGGCTGTGAGGAGACGCCACAGAAGAAAGGCCGGATGACGACGGAAGAACTAGAGAACAGCGAGGAAGAGAGGACGGTAGAATGCCTTGTTATGCAAGACATGGATGATTCGATTGCTGCTATCGCTACCCCTGTGTTGACGAAGAAGCGCAAGAGAATTTTCATGGATGCTGTGGAAGTTCCGAGGCTGCAAGACGTGTATCCGGAGTACAGGAATAGAGCGAAGATGAGTTCGTTCCCAATGGAGTTGCGCAAACCCTCCTCGTCGTCGCCTTCACAGCGAGTACAGTCAGTGGCAAAGTGCTTAGTGACCTACGCGGGTCGCTCCAGGAGTGCTAGCGCAGAGGACGTTTTCTCAGTTTCCACAATATTCCCAGGTCTCCATGACCCGGAACCAGAACCGGAGATCCCCTTCAGTGATTCATTCACTCTCGACAAAGTCTGTACCTCTCCGAAAGAAGAATTGCTATCCTCAGACGATGACCCCCGCATTGGGCAAGTCACTCCCCATCGCCTGATCTCGCCTGTTCCGCGTCGTAGTATGAGCGGGAAGTTCTACGAAGCTGACCCGCCGAGCGACGATTCGGTGATGGGCGGATGTGCAAGTCCGTCGAAGGAGGTTGTGGAGAGGAAGTTGAAGAGGTTGGGTTCGATGACGAAATGCCCCAATAGCATGGTGGCCAGATGAGCGTTGAACTTTACGATTGATTGATTGCCAAT
The DNA here is from genome assembly GCA_964034925.1 of Tricholoma hemisulphureum. Classification (NCBI taxonomy): domain Eukaryota; kingdom Fungi; phylum Basidiomycota; class Agaricomycetes; order Agaricales; family Tricholomataceae; genus Tricholoma; species Tricholoma hemisulphureum. Next base: position 7,177,495 of record OZ035930.1, on the reverse strand, counting down.
CCTTCCTAGGCCTGATGAAGCATCACACCCTGACTTCTATATGTTGTAACATGTAACAGATCATAGACAGATTCTAAAATCATGAATTTTGACAAGCTAGTTCTTGAGATGATAAGTGTGACTAATACTAATGGTAGGGGCAACGCTGCTGCACTTTGACACTTTCGCGAATTCCATGTTCCAATCCCAGGTGACAATGAAGACACACTAGACTCAGTGAGGTGAAGTCTAAGACTTTGTAATTCGAAGCGAGTCGCGATGGTGGTCAACGAGAATACTTAGCTGTATCGAGCTTCAATTCATCACGTGTGGGTCAAACGAACTTGAAGTCAACGTTGTAGATTCAGCATACAACACTCAACATGCAACGCTAGTTTTAAGTCGGAGCAAGGGGGAGGGGGATAGTACACGGCACTATAAAGACGCATCGATGCCTGCATATGCCTAGGTAATCTGCGGGTCAAGGTGGGCATTTGGGAACCCGTTTGCCTTGATGCGAGGGAGGAGCCAGAAGAAGGCCGTCGCGTACGTCACGTCCGAGGACTCTGTCCCGCCCGCACTACCCGTGAGGAGGCCGCCGATCTGGCCACGGCCGTCGACGATGATAGAACCCGAATTGCCATGGTCGGAGAAGACACCAGACTTGCTGTCATAGGGGAGAATAGCCCACTCCTTTGAGGTCTGGTGGGTATTGTTGCTAAAGTACTCGTGAACATACGAGAAGATGCCAGTAGCGCGGCCAATAGTGACGCCAGTGGTGTTTCCATTCTTTATGACGAGGAGACAACCTTCACCGTCATCGTCGATCATATCTGGGTTGCACATAAGCTCTTTGGAGATGATGCCCCGAAGCGGAAGGAGGCGGTCGAATGGATACTCGAAGCTCGTAGCAGCGTCGGCATGGGGATACACCTTGAGGATGAATTCGTCGACTGGAATCTTGGTCCCTAAATAGGACAAATAGCCCAGACGGCCTTGGTAAGATCAATCAAGACACACCGAGATCCATTACATTACCCTTGAAGGCCTTCTTGAACTTGGTGCTATCGAGTTCGACAACAGCATAATCCTCGGTGAACCCTTCCGTGCCGGCGTCGACAGTGGGAGGGGAGCAGACAATGTGGCCGATGACACGCTTCTTGGCTTGGCTCTAGTCCGTCTCGACTTCGTTGAGGAACTTTGCAAGCTCCTCGACAGTCATGTTCGCCTCGTTCAGCAATGTCTGGGTCTGGTGTAGCTCCCCCGTAGCCTCTTCAACGTCGTCCTCGTTCTCGTCAGCCACCCTCTCCTGCAAGCTCTTCATCTGCCGCTCATAGTAGTCTACCATAATGCCTCGTCGGACGATACTAATCTTGATAGATTTGATGAGGTTGTCAAATGCACGGGTACCAAGGAGGACGACATTGCGACGAGGCGCACTGGGGTCTGTGCGGGTGTAGTCGAGGTTAAACCCCTCGTTCGGCGGGAGGGGGAGCCGTGATGGGCAACTTGACCTTCTGGCTGCCGACGCCTTCGGCAAGATAGAGACCACCAGTGCCCTCGGCGTAAGGTGTTTCCTGGGCAGCAATGGAGGGCCCTAGGACAGGAGTAAGGGGTCCGCGAACGTCGATGGTTGGGTGCAGATTAGAGACGGGTTTCAGGAGGCTTTGGCTGGCAGACCGGGTATAGATGGAATTCCGGAATTCCACCTCGACATCGGCGATGCCAAACTACTGGAGAAGATCCAGGTAGCCGTTCGCAGAGGTGCGGGCATCGCTAGAGAGCATGTCAGGGACGACACCAATCCACAGAACGACAGGACCGAGAGGTCTCCCTCCGACCTTGAAGCGAACGGCGTCAATAGACGTAAAGCGGAGCCCCGTCGGTGTCCAAGAGCTGGCGAACCTTGGGACCCCAGACGTTGTTAATCTTGTGACCGAAGACGGGGCGGGGCTCCTTCAGCTCGTAATAAAGCTCAGATCCGGTGGGCATCGTCCATGGCGTGGTACTTGTGCGGTACACGAGCATAGGGGAAGAGTATAGACCTAATTAATAGAACTTGGCCTCCACCATGGAGATAGAGTCTGTACCATTTCATTCAATTCGTCTGTCAGTGTCACGCGTCACATGGCCTGCGAAATGTCACGCTTGTCCTGCATCACAAGGGGGTCTAGATGAAATGGTCAAGGAAATATGTCACATAGACCACAGGAACAATTGATGGTCTCAGGCGCATGGTCCACCATGTAACTGTGTTCTTAATTATTGAATAGCACACAAGCAACACATTGGAGGTTTATGCAGGTCAGAGGGTTTACTATTCATGATTTTTGGCTGAAGCAATTATGGATGAAAATTTAGGCATGAAGTTACATGTCCCACCTGGATTGGACGAAACCACCTGGTCACAGGTCACACCTATGGACGAATCGAATGAAATGGTACAGTATACGGAAAAGCCAGAAAAAAAAGGCTGTGGCTGTGTTGGTTAGCTCTCTGAGTTATGCCTCGTCGTCATACATCAGCAAACCATGATTTTTCCCACAGATATGGACCTGATCAACAGTAAGCCATAGTAGCCATAGCAAACTCATATTTGCACAGCACTACACAGTGCTACACAGATTCACCTAACTGTACTGTTGGGATTATGTATACAAGAGTATACAGGCAAGCCAAGGCAGTTAACAAGCCTAGGGAGATGGAATACAAGTCCTAAGCTTAGGATTAGGGTTAGGATCTGCCACTGGTAGAGTCCAACACAGCCACAGGGAATAATATTAATTCCCAAGCTGCTACCTTTAATAGACTGGCCAAGACTACAAAGACTGCCAAGACTGTCTCCTATGCTATCCAGGGAACCCCCTATAATATACAATGATAGACAAGTCTATCTGGAGAATTATATAGGGGATATGACATAGTTATTCCATTATTAACTGGTACAGGGGTCTATTACAGAATACCTCCTTTATATATTAAAGGAGCGCATTACACTATACCTCCTAACTGTGTAGTATAAATATCGCACATCATGTAGGAGATGATAATAACATTCCTCCCTGTGGCAGTCTCCCTCACTCACTAGCCTTTGAGATTAAACTTCATCCTCTAACCTTGTCCTTTAACTCTTCCTGTCACTGTTCACCACTCCATTCCCAACATGTACAGCTCTGCATGCCAGGCATGGTTCTGTATAGCTCTGCATGTCAGGCATGATTCTGTGTAGCTGTGTGTAGGGGCATGACAATTTGTCCTACTGGCTTCTGGTCATCATTATTTTCCACTAGTATGACAGATCAACAATTATCTTCAATGTCCAAGACTGGCAGAAAGTGAAGACATCAGATATTTCCAACACTGGCAGAAGAAGATGGGCAACAATTGCTGAAGACAAGCATGAAGCACAAGCACAACAATTAAGAGTAACCTGCAACCTGAGGCTTTTTCAAGAATAGCATCTCTTTGAGCAGATCCTCCCCATTACCATCATCATTGGAGTCCTCTTCATCCCAAGGGTGCTTCTTAATATTACAACTGATATCAACATCAACAAAACTCTGTTGCTCCTCATGGGTATTGATCACCTCTTAAAGCATCAAAAATGGTATTGTTATAGCAGGTTCATCCTCATCCTCAGCATTTGAAGTGCAATAGAGATGCTTGTGTAGAATGAGCAAGGCTGCAGGCCCAGCAGGGTCTTCTGGAACAACCTATGCCCATATCTTGACATTAGCATAAAGGTGAGGGTATTCAAACAGTTACAACTCACTGTATATAGCTTTTGCTGGGAATCAAAAATTTCAGGTATCTTCCTCAATGCTTTGATGCACATGAGAACCTTGTTGCTGCAGGCAAAACATAATCCTTGTTGTGTTTAGCAAAATGATCACACATTAGATGATTCAATGGTGAGCCTGATGCTTCCAACATTGTAAACTCCTTAACAGACTCCAGCTCCCAGAAAGTGCATGCTACTATTTTCAGGCTACACAGTTGTCCTTGCACAGGACAGTCATGCTCAATATTCACCCCAATTGCTAGTTGCACCCTCCTGAGCGAACAAGTGACATGTCTCCCAAGATTGTGAGCAAGCTTCTTCTCATCCTTGCTGTATGCAACTTCCCAAGCAATGCTATCATCAAGGGCTTCATCTGTGGATGATTCTCGTACAGGCTGTAGTCAGGGCTCTTGATCTCATCCACCAAATTGACATCAGTTGAACTGCCCATGCAAAGGATGCAATTGCTACCAGAAATGGGAGGGAGACCTTCAGAAACTTGAGCAAGCCTAATGAAGAGACTAGACATGATCTCATGACCAGATGTTGGGTATCAGACAATCAGCCTATCTCCTGAAAAATCAATCCTGTGACCCAATCAGACTTTCAACAGGCTGGTGTCAAGACTCAAAGCTTATCATACCTGAGACCCTCCCAACCAGGCAGCTTTGATGCTCTGGACCTCACTCACAACTCCTTGACAGTGTCCAATGTAAAACCATCAATTGACAGCTCACAAATTCTGGCTGTCCCTTCCAGATTTGGAAAGCACTGGCATCATGATGTTGTACATTCATTCAACAAGTCCAAGCAAGTCATTGGCTCAACTTCTCCTCTCCTTCTACCTCCATCTCCTCACATTCATCTTACCCTCCTACTTGTGCCCCAGCCATAGCTCCACAGCCTTGTCCTCATATCTTGTTGGCTCTTTGGCTCCACATGGTGTTCTGGCCATGTTGTACTCATCACTGCTTTCAATAGCTCTAATCGTCATTCCTCTCTTCTCTCTCATCTCTCCAGTGACTCCTGTCACCAATCCACCAAAAAAGACAGAAGTTTAATTGGCTGACTACAGGAGAATCATCCCAATGCAGTATTCCCCTCCCAGACCAACAACCTTCCACTGACAGAAATGTGAAGATATATATATAACCTAGCAATGGCTGTGACCACAGCTCTAGGCCCCAATCTTTATCCTTTCATGTCACCTGCACTGTCCATAGATTCCACATGATCTGAGAGGGGTGATCTTGAATGGAATTGTACTGGAGTCCTTTGCCAGTGATTGATGAGATTGATGAGAAAGCAGGAGGTGTTGTTTTGGTACAACAGTGTACATGCACAAGCTGCTCCACACTCTCTAACTCTAGGAGAGAAAGCTAGCACACAGAAGGCAAAGACAGCAGTTGGATGTCATCAGTGGGCCTCCAAACAATGTTCAAGTGTAAAAAGTATTAGTGCATCCATGTTTGAATAATATGCTGGAATCCAAATTGTTGAGATCCAGTGTCTGGGGCAGGGAAGGGGGATGCAGGTGGTAGAGTGGAAGATGGAAGGCAGGCATGGACTACTTGGGGTACATTAGACTGTGACAGGGAGATCCCAGCTGCAAGACAGGTGTTGAGTGTGAATGTGATGATATTGTCGCTTATGCAGAAAGATATAATAGATTACTAAAAAGTCAGTGCATAGAAAAGTTCTTTATTGAAGTACTTATCAAGCCAAAATAGTGTGCTGTATTCCAAACTTGACTCCTTTATTAGCCTACAGTCTACCTAATCTCCAAACATCAGTGTAAGCTTGACCAGAGCCCTGATATGCATCACAAGGACAATGTCTCCCATAATGCTCTTGTTGTAATGCTGAGCATGTTTGAGAACATACATCAAAGATGCTGGCTTTGGATATGATCTTTTTCAGATAGAGTGGGAGACCTTTGAATTGGTTTGTGGGACAATGTCAAAGCACTGGGCATAAGACAAGAAAGATTTGGTTCCTGGTGCAGGTGACTGTCCTTTCAATGGAACAGTATGAAAGATTAGATGGAGCTGTACAACAGCATGGCCTGGCAATGAATGGTTAATACTATTTCATTGAACATATGTAAAACTCTTACCTGTTAAACCACTGTGGGGCCAGATGGCAGCAGAATCCATATTTATGAGCACAGCATCAGCATGTCCAGATGGCCATGATGCTGACAGAGGGGTAGCATTTATTGTCTGGGCAGGCAGGATAGTGCATGGGGCATGGTAGGCACAGTTTTGTACTTGGACCTTATGCCAAACCTCAACAGTGGCAAATGGTAAAAGTGCAGTATGACTGGCTGATTAACAACCCCCAATGTTGTGAATAGATCTGTTGGTGTATTGAGTCAAGTAATTGGCAAGAGCATGGGTAAATTGAACTTCTTAGCTATGTCATCAACTGCCATTCTGAAATGACTTGGGTCACAACCTAGATGCAGAGCTGTCTCTGGGCTCACAAATGTTTGAAGTGGCAAAGGTGCCAGAGGAAATGAGTCTTGTTGGAGAGTATGGGCCAATGAAAAATAATTGATAATGTTTCAACTTGATCCTGTGACATTACTTGTAGGATTTACTGCAGAGAGAAGATCAGCTGTAGTATTCACAGTGTGGGAAGCATTGGTACTGTGCTCTTCAGTGGCTGAGATGTCATCATCATCACTCTCATAATCCAGATCCTGATCCATGACAATAGAATGGAAATCAACTGGAGCATCATGGACAGCAGTAGTGAGGTCAAACCATTGACATTTATCAGCGTAATCAAGGTATCAACAGATTTGGGCCTTGTAGTTGTGATTGTTGCTGGAGGACGATGGTTTTTTTATTTCTGTAATGTTGGCATGTTCTGTAACATCAGCAGACCATTGCATGGGAACCCCATTACTGTGAATGTTGGGGACAACACTTTGAAGAAATTTGAGTTTGGGAATATGCCAGTTATAAATCACTTGATTTTCCTTCTCTGTCTGAATGCTGGCCAAGATTATTGCATCTTTGTGTTGATGAAACTCCATCAAAGCCACCTCAATTTTCATACAGATCTCTTCGGTAATCTCAGGAGCTTGCACAAGGTAGCAAAAGTCAGCCAGTGCTCAAAGTGCTATGAGAAAATGAGTTGGAATGGATCCAGCAATGATTGGAATGATGTAATGTTGGATATCACAATGCTCACATCCTGTTAAGATTGTCTCTTAACTACTCAGCAAGTTCGAGACAACAAGGTGCTTCCTTGTGTCGAGTTCGTTCGTTTAGACTCTGAGGTACTTCCTCAGGTCGAGTTCTCTGTGAGCAGTTTAAAGAGTTTATATCTTTAGGTCAAGCTAGGGCCTTGACCGACTATCTACTACAGCTTATATAGACTATTGGCTACTCTGGTCTATATAACGATTGGCTGTTAAGAATAGTAGCTATCTACTCAGGTCTTTAATGAGTCAGTAATGAGTCAGTTTAATAAGTAAAGATGCGCCAGCTGTCGAGTGGGCGCATGTCAGAAAGTAAATATAGCATATGCGACGGAATCGTAACATTACCCCCTCGCTAAAATCGAAGTTTCCAGCTTCGATAACTCTTCTAGATAAGCACTTCTTCGCAAGGCTGTTTGGGATCTCTCCAGATCCAGATACGCGAGTGTCGGAATGGTCGCGCGACAGGGGGGAGCGGTTGAAGTTCGACATCGATGTCGATGAACGGAGTGAGAGTAGGTGCGGGTCGACGATTTTGGGCATGCCAATAAATGATGAAGATGAAGAGAATGATCCAGCATAAACCGAGGAGCAAGCAAAAGACAGTGGCGAAGATAGTATTGCCGTCCATTTTCTGAGAAGATGTGGCTGTTGAGAAGAAAAGAAGAGAGGGGAGACGGCTTCTTATAAGTTTCCGTAGGGTTCTCCCGTGATGTTTGCCCACGCTGCATCGTCCCAACCGTCGTCGTAATCATTTTCAGGGGGAGGCCCATAGACGCGATCTAATAAGACTCGATTTAGGCTAGCGTAGACAGGTGGCGCTGACGCGCGTCGTCGCTTAGGACAAGTGACGGGGTAGTGTCCGGGTCTTCTTTTCTTGCATATACTACAGATGAACTGATCGCAGTATGTCGCGAAGTGGCCGATTTTCCCGCATTTATAGCATTTCTCAGCTTTCATGTGCGGTGGTGTCGGGGTTCTGGGTCGGATATTCATTGGAGTGAGTGGGCGTTGCGGCTGTGGTGAAGGTGATGTGAGATCAATGATCTCAGGTACTGATGGTAGGGTCAGTTCGATCTTAATGATGCCGGGAGTAGTAGTCAACGAAGGTCGCCCCTTTCTAGTTCGGGAAGTTTCGTACGAGACCGTCTTCTTTCGGGGTGAAGAGGTCGGTAACCCAAGTTGGGAGTCTTTGAGTTGGGTCGATTGGAAGGAGTAGTGGGGGGACGCTGGGGTGGCAGTTGGCTGGGTGAGAGGAGTGGGGGATCGGACACTATCTAACCGTTGTTTCTGGAGGCGATTAATGGCTGATTCGATGCCCTGGCTCATCATTGTTGCGAGGGTTTCGTCTGCGAGTCGTTCTTGGTTTCGTATTAAGTCGAGGATGGCGTCGTAGTGGTAGAGAAGGCTGTTCAATACGTCTTGGTCGCGGTCGGCGAGGTAGTGGGCGAGGCGAGCGCGATTGGTGGGGTCGATCAAGAAGTTCTCAACGAATTCGGCGAGGGGAGGAAGGTTCTTTTGGGGGGAAGAGGAAGTGGTTGCGTTGTTGGTGTGCATGGTGTGAATAGGTTTGATGTTTCTTTCTAGAGGTTCTTCCTTTCTTTATATATATTGAGGATTTCTTCGGCGTGTTTTAGGTGCGACTCTGGTTCCCATGTGTTTTCCGAAGTTGGATAGCCTTTCCATTTCACGAGGTAAACGTAGTTTGATCTGCGCGGTTTGTGAGCGGTGATGGTTTCCACTTCGTATTCGTTTTCTCCCTCGATCAGGTCGGGGGGAGGCTTCAGGTAGTTAGGGCCGTGTGTTTCTGTTTCCGAATATGGAGTGAGGAGTGCTGCGTGAAACACTGGGTGGATTTTCCATTGAGTCGGCAGTTTCAGTTCGTAAGAAAGTGGTGAGAGCACCCGCTTAATCAGGAATGGTCCTTCTCTTTTTGGGGAGAGTTTCTTCGTATGGGGGTAGATTCTCAGGTTTCTGGAGTCGAGCCATACTTTCTGGCCGAGGAGGAATGGGGTGAACTTTCGGGTAATCCTTTCTGCCATGAGTTGTCGGGCCAGTTCGTGTGCGGCCAAAGCTTCGTTTCGCGCTCTGTGTAATTGGACGATTCTCTTCTCTGCAGCAGGTACATCGCTCTTCTTGAAAGGTGTGGGTATCGCATGCGGTTCATACCCCATCATGAGGTAGAAAGGAGAGTGTTTCACTGTGGAGTGGGTCCGTTGATTGTGGGCGAATTCTGCGGTGGAAAGGAGTTTCGTCCATGTCTCGGGTTGGTTCGTGCAGAACATGCGTAAGTAGGCCTCGATTTCTTGGTTCATCCGTTCGGTTTGTCCGTCGGTTTGTGGGTGATAGGCTGTGCTCATAGCCAATTTGATTCCTAAGAGTTTTCCTAGCTCTTGGAATAATCTTGACGCGAATCTTGGGTCACGATCGGATATGATTTTGTCGGGAAGGCCGAATCTAGTGAATACGTTCTTCAGATAGAGGTCTGCTGCTCCTAAGGCGTCGACGGTTTTGTTGCAAGGTATTAAAATTACCCCCTTTGTAAGACCATGGTCTACCACGACCATTAGAGCATCATGTCCTTCTGACTCTGGTAAGTCCGTAATAAAATCTGTTGTAACCAATGCGAATGGTCTCGTCGCCGTTGATTTGATCGGTGTTAGGGGTGGTGTCGTCGGGTGGGTGTTAACCTTCATTTGCTGGCATAGTCCGCATCCTTGTACGAAATTCTTGATTAATGTCGTCATTCCTGGCCACCAATAATCTCTTCGGATCAATTCTAGTGTCTGGAATTGTCCGGGGTGTCCTGCGGTGAGAGAATTGTGGTATTGTTCAATTAATCTTTTTCGTAGCTCGTTGTTCGGCGGGACGTAGCATCTGTTTTTGAAGAAAAGAAGTCCATCTTTTACTTCCCAATCTGCGAGATCGGATTTGATCGGCGGTGTTCCGTTGGTTTTTAGTGCCTTGATCGCATCGGCTACTAATTCGTCTCTCATGGTTGCCGTGACCAAGAGTGATTCCATTTCCGTGTCGATTGTGTTGACGAATACTGTTTCTGGCAGCATTGTCAAGTTTTCGTTGTCCTTGTCCATGTCTTTTCTGAAATCTTCTCTTCGAGATAGCGCGTCGGATTGGACCATCTGTGATCCAGGTACATGGATCAACTTGATGTCAAACTCTGATGGGAAAAGGCTCCATCGTGCCTGTCTCCTGTTTAGTTTTTGCGCGACCCTGAAGTACGTCAAATTCTTGTGGTCGGATAGGATTGTGACCGGGTGTGGCGCTCCTTGTAGGTAGTGTCTCCACGTTTCTAAAGCTCGGATAATCCCAAGCAGTTCTCTGTCGTATATTTTGTAGTTTCGTTCCGTGGGTGTCAGGGAGTGGGAGATGTACCCGCATGGGTGCCAATCTCCATCGGGTCCTTGTTGCCTGAGTACTGCACCAGTCGCGAATTTAGATGCATCGGATTCGATCGTGAATGGTTTAGTGGGGTCCGGCATTAATAGGGTTGGCGCCTCGCTAAACTTAGCTTTCAATTTGTCGAACGATTCTTGACATTCCGGTGTCCATTCGAATTTGATGTCCTTCCTTGTAAGATCGTTGAGTGGTCGTGCTAATTCGGCAAAGCGTCCAATGAATCTTCGGTAAAAGTTTCCAAATCCGAGGAACGATCTAACTCCTTTGACGTTAGTTGGCTCGGGCCAATCTCGGATGCCTGAGAGTTTGGTCGGGTCCATCAGGATCTGATCCGGTTTTACTATTAAACCGAGGAATTCGACTTCTTTGACGTCGAATTTGCATTTCTCGGGTTTAAGATAGAGGTCGTGATCTCTAAGCCGTTGGAGGATCTTCTTCATTCGGTCGGCGTGTTTCTTGGGATCCCGGGAGAAGATCAGGATGTCGTCCATATAGATTACTACCCATCCTTCGTCGATCAGATCTTTGAATATCTCGTTCATCATTGCTTGGAATGTGGCTGGAGAGTTGCATAGGCCAAAGAACATAACTGTTGGTTCAAACAGTCCTTTGTTCGTTTTGAAGGCCGCTTTCCATTGATCTCCATCCTTTATCCTGATGTTGTGATATCCCCATCTGATGTCGAGTTTGGTGAAGATCTGTGCTCCTTTTAATTTGTCAAGGAGGTCTCCGATCAGGGGTAAGGGGTAGGTGTTCTTGATCGTTCCGTTGTTGAGATACTGGTAGTCTTGGCAGGGTCGAAGTGCTTCCGCGTCCTTCTTTGCTACAAAGAAGAATGGCGAAGCCATGGGTGATTTCGACGGTCGTATGTATCCTTTTGCCAGGTTTTCCTCGAGGAATTCGTCCATTTTCTGTTGTTCGACCGGGGTGAGAGGATAGACTTTGCAGTCTTTCGGTATAAAGTCCTCTTTTAGATCTATGGCGTGGTCCCATTGTTTCGATTCGGGGAATCTTTCAGAGGCTGTCTTCTCGAAGACTCTGTTAAATTCCCGGTATTCTGATGGCACGTTTGCTTTGTCCTTCTTTTGATCTTTCTGTTCGTCGTGTGCCAACTGTTGAGAGATCGATGTCTTGGCTCGGATCGAGGTTTCTTCCAATCTAGCGATTGGGGTGTGTTCCGTGGTGTGTTTCTGCTCAAAAGGGGTTCCCTTCATGAGCTGCCTGGTTTTGGCTACTGCCCATCGGGCGGCTTCCAATGATCTGTCTTTTCGGTATTGCAGCGTTCCAATTTCCCAGTTAATCAACGGGTTCTCCTTTTGGAGCCAGGGGAGTCCTAGGATGATCGATTCTTTTCCTAATCCCGTGACCATGAACCTTATCTTCGATTGTTTTCCTCCAATGTCTACCAAAGCTGTGGTGGAATGATTGATGGTGCCTAGCTTGTTTTGGGTGCCATCAACGTTCCTAGCCCTGATCGGCTTCTGGAGGGGAGTGAGCGGGAAGTTGTACATTTTTGCAAAACCTTTATCCATAAACATCCCTCCTGCTCCTGAATCGAGGAGGGCGTCCGTTTCGACGATTTTGTTCTCAACGAATAGCTGCATTGGTAATCTCATAGATTGTTTCTCCATGTTAGCTATAAGTACAGATGAGACCGTAATTTCAGCGGGTCCTGACGTCGGGGCAGTCCGCTTTCTTAAAAACCCGACTCTTCCATGAGGTTGAGGGTTTCTTCTTTTTCTTCTTCGTTGAGTTCGCCTAGGAGGGCTCATATCTTTCCATAGGCTTCTTTACCGCTTGGTTTCCTGGCGATAAATCTTTTGACAGGTCCAGGTAGGAATTTCCCTGTCTTCTTGTCCTTGTGGTCGGCGGCGCGATGTCCTGTCTGGTGGCAGACAAAGCACATGCCTTTGCGCATATGTTCGGCGCGATCTTGTTGTGTCATCTTGTCGATCTCCATAGCATTTGGGTCGACGTCGGGAGCGGCGGAGGGAGTGTAAGCTTTAGAGGGCGCTTTACTTCCTCTAGCTTTTCCCGTGATTGCCTGTGCTCGTTTCCACTGTCCTTCGTACTTGGCAGCGGCTTCGTACCATCCGTCAATGGTGGTAGGCATCGTTTCCTTGAGAAACACTTTCTCAAGCAGTTTTGGTTTCAGCCCGTCCATGAAGTATTCAATGAGGGCGACGTTTTCGACGATTCCTGTGCGCGCGGCAAGGATTCTGAAGTCGGAGATGTAGTCTTGAACATCTCCTGTCTGAACTAAATTCTTTAGTTCGGTTCGTGCGGTCCCTGCGTCGTCTACAGGGGAAAAGGTGGCGGAGACGGCTGTTTTGAATGCTTGCCAGCCGCCGAAGTTGTTGTTGGCTAGAGACTCTCTGATCTTGGCCTCTTTCCATCCTGCAGCCGCCCCCCCTATCATAAATGAGAGGGCGAATGCGATCTTCTTTTCATCGGTGTCGTAGGTGTTCGGGTTCACCCGGATGTAAAGTTCTACCTCTTGTAAGAACTTTGTCGTCTTTTCTCTTTCTCCAGAGAAGTCGGAGGGGACTCGGATCTTTACTTGGGCATCTCTGTTCTGTGCCATTTCGAAGTAAGTGGGGTCGAGTGAGTCTTCGGGTTCGGATTCTTCGAGGGTTTGTGAATACCCTGTTCGTTTGTCTGTAATAGAAGAGGATGCTTCTCTTCTAAGTCTTTGTGGCGGTCTGCTGTCTTCGGGTCTACCTTCGGTAAAGTAGTGGTCGGGTACGTATTCTGTCGAGCCTGTGGTATCTGCAAAGTACCAACTTCTTAGGCTGTTGCTGTATCTGATTCGTCGTCCGTCTAAACGGAAGAATTCAGAGGTAGTAGCAGTGGGGACTGCTGTTCGGGGTGGTCTGTCTGCGAAGTGTCTGTTCTTGAGCGCGTGCGTGAGCTTGGGCGCTACAGTGTCTGTTGGGTACGCCTAGACTTGTGACAAGTCGGCGGGTTCGATCAGCTTGACCTTTTGTTAAGATTGTCTCTTAACTACTCAGCAAGTTCGAGACAACAAGGTGCTTCCTTGTGTCGAGTTCGTTCATTTAGACTCTGAGGTACTTCCTCAGGTCGAGTTCTCTGTGAGCAGTTTAAAGAGTTTATATCTTTAGGTCAAGCTAGGGCCTTGACCGACTATCTACTACAGCTTATATAGACTATTGGCTACTCTGGTCTATATAACGATTGGCTGTTAAGAATAGTAGCTATCTACTCAGGTCTTTAATGAGTCAGTAATGAGTCAGTTTAATAAGTAAAGATGCGCCAGCTGTCGAGTGGGCGCATGTCAGAAAGTAAATATAGCATATGCGACGGAATCGTAACACATCCTGTGACCTGCTTCAGCTTTAAAACCCCCTCCTTGAAGTGTCAGAATCCAGTGTGAGGATGCAAGACTGAGAATCAGAAATTGATCTCAGCATTGCCAAGCACATTGATACACCACTTTGCATTGTGGTCTCAGAACATTTTATGCCAGTGATGGAGAGGCTCTGGAGTGAGAGATTCTGATGGTTCGGCCAGTGGCCAATCATGCCAGAATGGGCAACTGACAGCATTCAGGTGAAATTTTGCTGCCTCCTTAGCATAAGCTTTCAGATTTCATGGGTGAACATTTGCTTCGACTGCTAGCAGCTGGGCTATAGTTGTTGATGCTGTCTGGGGTTCATGGCAAAAAGAATTGCCAAACTGTTTGTAGGTTGCCATGGTGACTGATGAAGTCTTTCCACCAACATCTGATACCATTGCTGATTCAGGTGTATCGACAATGTATGCAACAAGGGGTGTAAAGCAATGACGAAGGTTACCAACAGGATCTGACATCATAAGACCAAGTTGAGCAGCAACTTTAAGTGGCTTGAGAATATAGTCCAGGCATTCATGGATCATGCAGTTCTCCAGAATACCAGATATTTTTTGATCCTTATGCATAGATTTAGGGATTGGAAGAAGAGCAAGAAGTAGGAAGGTGTGGTTGGATGCCTTTATCTGGAAGTTCATATTGACATTTGCAAGACTGATTAGGAGCAGGTGAGCAATGTGGCCACCAGTCATAGTGGATATATTTGTCTTGTCCAATGAAAAGATAGTCCCAAGTATAGTAGCTCCTTGTGCAACTTGGCTCTGTTTGACATCATTAAGCAGCTACAATACATAAAAGAAGTAATACATACCTGTAATTTCCAAGCCATGTCACCTGTTCTCCATTCAGTATAGACATGAATTGCTTTTGCAGCCATTTTGAAGACTTGCAATGGGGTAAAGTGAATATGGTCCTTGACAAGGGGACTATGCAAAATTGACTGTAGACATTCAACTGCATTATGGTAGCTTAGTTTTCATTGGGACATTGGCCATCCATGGTTTGCATTGCCATTCAGGACCTTTGGAAGCATTTCTGCATGTGCACAAAGTTGTTTTGCAGTGGTAAAGGACAGTCCAAGCTGCTTGATCTACTTATAAACATCAAGGATGTGAAATGAAAACATAGAATTGAAACTTATGAGGGCTAGAGATAAAAACTTATCAATGTCCACCATACTTAAATCTGAGTGAAGTAGAAATGATCCAATCTCCCACTCTTCTCTTGTTGAAAATTGGTAGTAGAGATTATCAGTACATTCAGATGCAAACTGATCATGATTGAAGTGATCCATAAAGGTGGTACCTGATCTGTATGTCTGCACTGCACCATTGTACTCCTCCACAAATGGGCCTGAGTCCATGATGTGGTTTGAGCTGGGTGGTACTGTATCTTCTGGTGTGTGCATATCAACAGAGCTTGGACCAAGCAAATCAGCAGTAGTGTTGCATCATCCAAGTCATCTGGCAGGTCTTCATTGGAGGTTGCTTTTTGACATACATGATAGCATTTCATGAGTGAGTGAGAGAAGACACTTCAGAAGTGTGACTATGGCAAGAGCCAAGGGGCTGGTTCATGTGTGCAAGCAGAGCCTTTCAAGTTTGACATTTGTAAGAGCAGTTCAGACAGCAAGGCATGGTTAGGATACTGAACAGCACTGTGGGAACTTGACCTGCTTGACATTTAACTTTTTACATCAAAAATATCCTAGAAATACCTGGTAGTGTAGATGCCCCAAAGATGGTACATAGAGAATACTTACCTGATTTATTGTCTCATCACACACCATTGACAGAGAGCCCTTCTGCCAGATATAATTGTAAACTGTGATGATGCAAAGTTTATCTTTGGTGTAGTAGTGGCTGAGCGATGTGAATGTGCAGCAACATTAAAGTGGGCAGTGGACAATGTTACAAAGGCTCTTTCATGGGTCAAAGCTGCTCAAGCAGAACTGATGTATGGTGACATACGTGTTGGCAGGATGCATTATATGATAAAGAAGAGCAGGTTTGAGAAAGTGCTACAAGCAGAGAGTCAAACAACATGGCTGGTTATGCCAGTGATACAACTTCAGAGTTTGTGTTAAATCTTGATTTATTGTTACCTTGTCAACTCTGTTATGCAGATAATTACACTGTTAAAATACCTGGAGGATCCTTCAGCATAATCCTTGACTGATGTAACTTTGCTGGCCACACCCTGGGCCATGGTGCTATTTCCTTGTCATTTTCTCATGCTGTTCCAATTCCACTCAGCCTGTTCATTTCTGTAGTTGTGCTCTATTACTAGTATCCTTTCTTGTTGCAGCTTCATCCAGTGTTGTTGTAGTGATACTCTGTTCTAGTTTTGCATTATGTTCCTATGTATGGTTCACATGATAGGAAGTTGAACATATAAAAAATTCACCTTTCTCCACCTGTACATTCCAGAGCTGGCCTGTTACTGGGATGGCTGGTCAGAGGTGAGGAAAGTCTAACAAGGCATCCTGGCCTCCAAGTCCTGTGACAAGAAAAGCAGCCTGAGTTACAAAGAGAGTAACCAATGCTCCAACCATGTACCATAAGTCACTATCAGTAACCACTATAGCTGTCTGTGACAGGTTACAGTATACTGGAGACAGGAGGGCCAGTTGAAGATGAGAATGCTGTTACTAATGGTAAAGTCTGTAATTTTGAATGAACATAAAATTGAGATACCTCAGGCTGTTCTCTGCAGCAACTTCATCCTCAGGGTGTTCACTTTGTTCAACCCATGGGCAAGGAGGGGCTGCTGTTCAGCTTGTGAAGGTTGGAACTCAGATTCAGCAGCAATCTTGAGCACATCATCACCCACCAGTAGAGAATATGCCAGTGTCTATGCCAGCCAACACCATGACTCCAGAAGTTCAAGGAAAATGCCATGCGCAGATGGTGAAAATTTGTTGGCATGTTGGTTAACTTGGCACTAAATGTTCTTAGGCTGTAACAAAGGCCAAAGCATCAGCCCCCCTCTGAAAGACTGACCCACCACTCCTTGCTGCAGCTCCAGTGCCTAAAACACAGTTACTAATGAACTTTTCAGCAATCAAACCAGTTAGTCACCCCCAAGGTCATTCCCAACCAAATCATACCAATAATCCCAGTAGCAATTCTGGTAGACACCAAAACTCACCCAGTGATCAGCCTAGTCACATTTGAAACATTGCATCACATAGTAAGTGCCATCTTTCAATCATGTCAGTCAGTACCTTATTCAAGTTGTTCCAGAGTCCAGCATGCCCACAAGGGGCTCCAAAGACCACCCCAAACTAGGTCCAGATGCAGCATCAAAAAGTGCCAAAATAATCCTGGAATGAAGAAGTCATAGATTCCCAGGAAGAGGATGACTCCAATGACTCAGATCCTAACAATGATGCTCACAATGAAGGTGGTGAAGATGAAGATGGTGGTGAGAGTGAGGATAGAGACCATCCTGAATTTAATCTTAACAGTGAGAAGAGGAGGGAAATTGAGATGGATTCTGATGCTGGGGAGCTTGAAGACAATGATTTGAATGAAGATGAAGTAAGCAGGAGACTTGAAGGCAATGTGCCTTATTTGGGCTTGTCATAATATGATGCCAGTGCAACACACCGGCATGATGGTAAACTATATCCCTATCCATTGTATCCTTTTGAGCTGATTTCCCTAATCTCTTATCAATGAGCAATCTCCAGATGAAGATGAGTGAGAGGTGTACAGTATGTTACAGTGGCCAAGTGTTAAGAACTGATCCTAAGGTGCGGGAAAATGGTGGAGTCTGGCGGAGTTCTGATGTGCAACGATGGACTTGGCTTCAACCTTTAAGAGGTTGCACCCTTCTCTATGCTCAGTGTCCAATTTGTAAGGAACTGATAAGGAACAGAAGTCCATGTGGAAGTCCAAGGTAAGGAAGAGGTGAAAAGCGGAGTTCCAATTAGGAAGTCTGGAGTAAGGGTCAGGAACAAAGCAGAGGTCCAGAGTTGCAAATGTTAAGACAAGTTTGAAGTCTTTGAGTTGACAAGTGAAAAGTTGATAACAACTAATATTTGAACTGAGGAATACAAAGTGACTAATGGGGTTTTATACTAAGGCTATTACTCAGCATAACTGTGGCGGAGTTTTGCGGAATAACCATTTCAAATAACCATTTCAAATAACCATTTTAAATTCTATTTCACATACTTCTCCTGTTTTGTTTGTATCACATATCATTGATTGATTATCTTACTTACTGTGTACTTGGTACTCCATAGGCTCTGCCATAATTTACCTCGGTTACTTAGTTACTATAAAACCTAGATACCATCACTTGTAACTTCAGTTTGATTATTGCATTGTTACCTCTCCTACTCTCTCAACTCTAAGTCCCCTTCGTCTCTTACTTCCGGAACTCCGCCAGACCTCTGCTCTTATTATTGTCTCCTCGTAAATTAGACAATGGGTGTAGAGAAGGGTGCAATCTCTTATAGATTGAAGCCAAGTCCTTTGCCACATCAGAACTCCGTTGGACACTGCTGTAACTCCACCCTATGAGATCAGTTCATAACAGTTCTGCAGTACATAGTACATGATCATATCTATGATGGAGAACAGACTGGAGTAAAAGATGTGATAAAAGTAAAACAGGAGAAGTAATTTGAAATAAGGAATTTGAAATACTTGAAGTTCCTACAGAGTTCTGTCAGAGTTCCATAGTGGAGGTTGGAGGGGTGCTTGCATGGGATATGACACCAAGGAACAATGATATGTTATACTACACTAGCAGCCCATATACTATATGCTGTGCCATTTATCACCACTACAGGCAATAGTTGGTGGTCTATGGGGATTGAACCCTTAGCGCTGGGACTTAGGCAGTTTCGCCCTTGCAAAGGGGCTCATCAGAGGGCTTAACTGCTGCCCTAACTGCTCTGATATAGATCGTGTTGGATGATCTATTTGATTGGATGTCTCTACCCTGCATAGGTTGCTGAGGGAGATTCTATCACATGTGAGGCTGTGCCTGTTGGGATTATGTATACAAGAGTATACAGGCAAGCCAAGGCAGTTAACAAGCCTAGGGAGATGGAATACAAGTCCTAAGCTTAGGGTTAGGGTTAGCAGCTGCTACCCTTAACCCTAGAGCAATGGCAGTCTCCCATACAGGAATAGACTGGCCAAGACTACAAAGACTGCCAAGACTGTCTCCTATGCTATCCAGGGAAACCCCCTATAATATACAATGATAGACAAGTCTATCTGGAGAATTATATAGGGGATATGACATAGTTATTATTCCATTATTAACTGGTACAGGGGTCTATTACAGAATACCTCCTTTATATATTAAAGGAGTGCATTACACTATACCTCCTAACTGTGTAGTATAAATATTGCACATCTTGTAGGAGATGATAATAACATTCCTCCCTGTTGCAGACTCCCTCACTCACTAGCCTTTGAGATTAACTTCATCTTCTAACCTTGTCCTTAACTCCTCCTGTCACTGTTCACCACTCCATTCCCAACAGTGCCACATGCCAGGTACCAGACTCTGGGATTGCCAGATCTGGGCCTGCCCAGACCAATTGTTGATGATCAGCAGATGTGACTCTGAACAGGAGGGTGATCAATTTGAGTTACACCTCATATGGGATCCGGTTGCCACCTCTGGTGTCTGCATGACATTGGACAAAGCATGTAGCTTGTAGCTAGGGAACAGCACGGGTTTGGCCAACCCGTGCGGGTTACGGGTACGGGTAGGCACGGGTACGGGTACGGGTCATGATTTAGGTACCCGTGACCCGCACCCAACCCGTCACCAAATGTCTATGTACTAACATACAGTTTTGTATTTACAGGTTTCGGCACTCAGATGAGTGTCGACAACCTTTTAATTACTTATGTACTATGTGTATGTACTAACTAACTTAATATATATATTATTTACGGGGGAAGCGACGCCCCAGAGGAAGGGGAAGCTTGTGGAAGCAAGGTCTTATATACCAGATAATGTTTATTACTATTTGGTTCCAGTAAACG
This sequence comes from Tricholoma hemisulphureum, assembly GCA_964034925.1. Classification (NCBI taxonomy): domain Eukaryota; kingdom Fungi; phylum Basidiomycota; class Agaricomycetes; order Agaricales; family Tricholomataceae; genus Tricholoma; species Tricholoma hemisulphureum. The sequence continues at coordinate 7,157,717 of OZ035930.1, read as the reverse complement.
AACGCGAACGTGACACGTTGTTTGCTGAAACAAGTTGATATTTACTAGTACATATTGTTTGGTTTAACTTTTCTGAATGTGATGTCTCATTTATTGAAACAAGTTGATAATTAATACTAGTATATAGTTGAAGTAAATGAATGCAGCACATAAACGAGTCGCGTTCGCATTTACTGAAACCAAACAATGGCAAACATCAACTTAAACGACGTGTCGCGTTCGCGTTCGTTTACTGGAACCAAATAGTAATAAACATTATCTGGTATATAAGACCTTGCTTCCACAAGCTTCCCCTTCCTCTGGGGCGTCGCTTCCCCCGTAAATAATATATATATTAAGTTAGTTAGTACATACACATAGTACATAAATAATTAAAAGGTTGTCGACACTCATCTGAGTGACGAAACCATTAGTTAAATGTATGTAACAAATCCAAGGCCCCAACAATGACGGCGACAACATGGTGTTGTCACCGTCATTGTTGGGGCCTATGCAGGAGGTGTTACACAATGGGAGACGGGGGTCTACCCGTACCCGCTGTGACCCGTGACTCGTGACCCGTGGGTTGCGGGTACGGGTAGACGCGGGTACGGGTACAGGTAGAGCTCTGGGTACCCGCGGGAGTACCCGTGCTATTGCCTACTTGTAGCTGATGCACTGCCAGCTAAGAACTGGACTTGATGAGAGCTGATCTGTTTGTACACTAGACCAACTCTAGAAATCAGTTGGCAGTCTCCTAAGATAGTGCTGAAACATTTGCCAAAGTCTTACAGAAAAATCATTTTTTGAGCTGCTGCAAAGCACACAATATAGTGCAGAAGGCCAGACTGTAGCCTGGAATACACATCACCTAAGCCTCCCCACCAGCACTCAGCAGAAATATTATGTCCTAAAGGTGGGATATCACCTTTTCAGGCAACCTAAAAACTTTGTTGAAATTTAAGATTTCAGGGCCATGACCAAAATTATTGATTTCAGTCAAGGATTTCAGAGTTTCAGAGTGCCTGAAATGGAAAATTTCAGGCATGGTCCTAAAACTTCCAATTTTGGCAAAGTTTTAAGTGATGCTAAAAACTTGAACTCTGTTTCCTCTGAATTATTATGTCAGCCATGAGTCATCATTATATATATTAACAGCTATGTCAGTGTTGTGATCCCCTGAACCATGAACTTGTTAGAAGACAGTTGGTGGCCTACCACCATTACTTCTTGCCCCTTTTTGCTTCCTCCATTGTCTCAATGGCTTCTCAAACAGAAAAGTGGCTTCATCACCTTTGTTACTGGGGGAGACAATACTGTGTACCACATGCACCAGGCCTGCCTGCCTTCAACAAATGTATCTTTTGATGGCTAACTCGGCAGAGCCTGCTCAGAGTGTAACCTATTATAAAGGGGTTATGTTCCTGAATTCCCTGAGACAGGATATTGTGGTGGGTTGCCAACATAGAGAAGGTGGTCCTCATCCCCTGGAGAAGTCCCTACCAGAGAGTATACGGCTATGGCCATGCAGGTTCCTCCTAGGCATCCCCCATGATCCAGATAATTGCAAGCAAAAAGCCCTAGTGCTCCAAAAGGCCTACAGGGAAATTGATGTCTTTGAACATGGTAGGCCATTCACACACCCTTTTGCTACTTGTTCACAATGGACATACATGCAGACTTCTTAAATTGGTCACTGACTCATGAGGAACTCCTTCTCCACTGCCTTTCCAGAATATCTGATGGACTACATAGACAGTCACTGTATCCTGTTGAAACCCTTAAATGTCACAGAAAGGGAGGCATTGCACACACTACATGGGAGCCCTCAAAGTATGTAGTGTTGTCAGTTTGATTAAGTCTACTTAGTGGCAATGGATCCTGGGGATATGCATGATCTCCCTCACCTGTGAAAAACCTGAGACTGTGTTGAAAGCTAAAAGTGGTCTAAACAAAACCCCTACTATAGGCCCTTCCCTTATAGATGATTCTATGAAATCCTTTTCCAATGACCCTAGCACTGGAGTGCATCAGAAGTGGGGGCACCCACAATGACAAATTCAACCTGGTCCTCTAAAAATTGAAACAAAGCAGGAGTTGAGGGTGTGGAGACCTGCAGGGGCAGAAACCAATGACCCATGGGTTATTCTTTCCAATGCCCCCTTAGTAACACCTTCAAGTCCAAAAAAAGCCTGTTTGGCAAAGCCTCCCAAAAAGGAGCCTGTGATTGACATTTTATGCTGATGATAAAAAAACATTTTGCCTGAACAGTATCTTTCAAAGGGGTCCCAAACAGAGGCACACAGAAAGATATCAAATGCAGTGAGGTACATCAGTTTCATTTGCTCTTCACAGTATGTTAATCATCGATCATCTTTTGTAAGGAAATCTCCAGTGTACCAAGCAAGGAGGATACCACAGGAATCAAGATGCAGGAGCCAGTGATCAATAATTTAGTGGATCCCAAGTTGGTAGCAATTGGCAACAGCAACATGGTGAATGAGGACAAGATCAAAGGTGATGAATTCCATCTGGAAATCGGCAGGGGTCTGGTATAACTAGACTGATCTGATCAACAATTAGCACTCCGCAATCAGTTGATAAGACTTGGCAAGGCCTTACAAGATGGTGAAATAAAGGTGACAAGGGATCATGCACTGATGCTTTGACTGGCAGAACTGTGAGGCATGATAACATTTTACCATTACATACAGTTGTTCAAGTGCCAGAAATGACCATATATTAACATCTCCTGGTTTCCCTAATTCTTTTGCCAATTTTGCTGACCTACCATTCTGATACTCACGTTCTGCAGTCAAATTTCTTACAGGCATTCCCAACATGCCACTGCCTTATATCTGTCGACAAGAGCTGCCTTTCGTGTATATATTGTGATATTTGCCACTGCTACCGTCTTTTATAATCATTGGTACTTGAGGTAGGTTTCCCGCACCCTTTTGCCAACTGTTCTGATCCATCATGCTTGAATTTTCAGGTCATTAAATGATACATATGTGTACCATCTGGTCTAACAGTACTATAATTGTGGAACATCTCAATTCAGGTGGTGCTTGCGAAATTTGTCAACCCTACCGTCCTTTAAATAGCATTTCCAGACTACATATCAGAATTGCATATATTATTAATAATTTGCTTATTTCAAGACCTTATCTACCCTTAACCTTTTCGGCCCAAAACCCAGATGCAGTCATGAAATACACAAGCCACTTTGAATACATCTCCAAGATGTCCTCCTTTGACAATTCTTTTTTAGAAACGCTGTCAGGAAGGGCCTGCTGAAGGATGGGCATTTAAAAGCCTACCTCCAAAATTGGTATGATGTTTGCTTGGCTTGCACATCAGTACTAACCAGCTATATAGCAGCATGCATATGCAGCTAATTGGGACAAGCTCACTCAGGTTTTGCCAATTGATGATTCATCCAAGGCCCAAACCATCCGAAATCTAGATAAGATATACCAGAAATTCAAAAGGGTATTAGAACAGTAGATGGTACTCATAGGATATTATCATAATATTATCATAAGTAACATTAAACTTCACCCACATTTTTCATATCCTAGCCATTTCTAACCCTTTCATCAGCAGCTTCATGGCCACATCCACACCACCACAGTAAAAAATCCCAGACCAGGTAGAATCAATATTTAATTACATTAGATGCTACACATAATGAATCTAAGGATTTTATGATGTTTTGAGGAAATGGGCAAGGGTCAACATTTGTCTTTTCATATCTGGGCCAATGATAGTAGGGGGCAGCGGTGTGCTCAGGATTCCCACTACACTACAGAGATCAAATCTTATTCCAAAAACAGTGGTTTGTTGATGGGCTTTTCAAGTGAAATTCCTGAACTTGTTAAGCACCCCTTTATTGCCTTTGAATACAAACTTTGAGAAAAATGATGTACATGAGATTCAAATGTAATTCAAACAATATAGTTGAAGTTGAACAGTATAACACTATGAGAGTAGGTGGGAGCTCCATATCTGGTAATCACTTATGGACTTTTGCCTGACCTGTTCATCATCCTCATCCCCTGCAGGTATTGGCAATTTCTGCTTAAGGGTGCTTGTTTCAGCCTCACCCATCTCAATGTCTCCAGGATGACTAGGTGGTTCACCTGGGGCTGTGGAAATAATTAACAAAAGTTAGGAACAAACAAGTGAAAACCCATGCCTTTCTGCTTTCCCTTCCCAACAGATTGGTCCCTCTTGAGCTCACTCAGGCTTTTAATGGCTTTCCTGATCACAATATCCCAACTTGCATGAGATTCCCCAGATGGATTGACAGCCAAGTCATCCAACAACTTTTCTGATACTGCCTCTGACCCTGGGCCAACAATATTGACAAGCTGCTTCAAAGCTTGGGGAAGTTCCAGAGTGCTGTCTTGTTGGCAGAAATCCTGAAGAATTTGTTCAGCACTGTGAGAAAGGCTCTTGGCTGGAAGGTCAAAAAATGAAAATTGTGTTGTAGCTCACTTGAAAATGATTGGGCCTGCCATGCCCTGGCTCCTGTCACTGCCCCTGGGATTCATCAAGTTCCAGAAGTTTAATGCTCCTGATAAATTTGTCTAACCCCAAGGACTTTTCTGATTCCATCATGAGAGATTTGACCCTCTGCTTATCATAATGATCATCAAGCACCAGTATCAACTCATGATCAATCTCATCCCCAACATCTGAGATATCTTTGTTGTTGCAGTACCAATGAAGGTAGATCTTGGGATTGTTGTGTGGATTATTGCCTATATAAATCCTCAGTTGGCACAGCCATTACAAATTTTTTGTTAAAACATTTACCTCATTCCAAGAACAAATTGCTAAAGAATGGAATTGCAACTGGACTGCACTCCAACCATCAGTGGGGCTTATTATGATGCTTTGACTTGAGAACCCACTTGTTTTTTTTTCAAAAGACTGGTTTGCCATGGCAATGGGGACAGACTTCACTATATCCAAGAATAGTGAATTGAAAGCAAAATGCTTGAACTCCCCACCCCACCAATGATCATCCTCAGGAGGGAATAAAACTTGAAATCCATCATGGAATCCCTTTTCTGGGGGAATTGGAGTAAAAACACAAAATGAATTCAGAGGCCCTATGATGTACCAAACTCCTTCATGTTCTTTTTCACAGTAGGATCCAGACCCAAGTAGGTAGCTCCTTCTTTTTTGGCATTTTTGAAAGTTTCAAACAGCCAATCATAGAACTCCCAAATGCTGAATTCAACAAGGGTTTGAATTACAGGCCGATTGTTGTTGTTATGAAATTGGAGCTCCATCAACTCCTCCAAGACCAGGCATCAGCAATGAAGATACTGTACAAGCTTAACACCCACATTATTGTGCAAGTTGATCATCTCCTCCTCAACAACATCCAGACTCTTGTGCTGCAACTTGCTTGTCCTCTTATTCCATGCTTCATGCATCTTCTCTTGAAACAATGTGCTATAAATCAGTCTTTGGCAGAAAGGATAGTATTCTGATGGAAGAAGAAACATCCCCAGTTGGTTATAGTGAATAATGCAGTAATTGCTGCATGGGACAAATAAATAGTTGAAAAGAATTTTATTTTCCTTCCATCAACCACCACTGTCAGCATCTCCTTGTCATGGGGAGGTGTTGTGTTGATGTTGCCAGCATCCGATGTGGATGGGCCCATATCTGCCATGTATATGTAAGATGTTAAGCACAGCTGTCATGGCTGTGCATGTGGTTAAGATTCTTATGCAGTTTATACCAACCTAACCACTACTGTTGGCATCTCCTTGTCATGGGGAGGTGTTGTGTTGATGTTGTCAGCATCTGATGTGGATTGGCCCACATCTGCCATGTGTACATAAGATGTTAAGCACAGCCATCATGGCTGTGTGGGTGGTTCATAATTTTCTTTAGTTCTCCATAACTGACCACCATTGTCAGTGCCTCCCTGTTGCAAGGAGGTTGTCTTGACATAGTCAACATCTGATGTGGATGGGCCCACATTTGTTGTGTACATGGAAGATGTTAAGTACAGCTGTCATGGCTGCATAGGTGGTTGAAATTCTTTTTTATGTAGTTAGTTCTGCATGGCTAACCCACAACTCTTGGTGTCTCCTTGACATGGCAAGGATACTCTGCTGACATAGTCAGTATCTGACATGGATGGGCTCACTTCTGTTTTGGATACGTCAAACTTTGAGCACAGCAGTCATGACTCCAAATAATGGCCTGGAAACCATAGAAATAGCAAAATTTAGCTTGGTGCATTGATAAAAGTAACACCCCACTGTAAAAATGGCAGAAAACTTCAAAACACTCATTCAAGTTGCCAGTCATCTATTGTCCTGACTATGTGTGGTTGCCATGGTGCCAGGGGATTCTAGCATGGTACTGACAAAGGAATATTGGGTCCTTGTGTAGCTGGAGGCACCACATACTTGAACAAGGCTTGATGTGACAACTTGGGCATTTGCCAGAAATGGGTTGTGCCCTATTGTAATAGTTCTGCACTTGATCCCCATGAGGAGAGAATGACACAAGGAATATTGAGAGCTAGAATGGCAGGATTGTTAGGATGACACCCCAACCCTATACAACAGGTGTTGCAGGTCCCTCTAGAATACTATCAACCTGAGAAGAGAAGAGGACCTGGCTGCTTGCTAGGCAGGTGCAGGGGAGAGGATATGATGGCCTGGGTTGACCAAAGGAGTTCACTTACTTGAGAGCAGTCACATCCCAGTGATGGGGTGGATTGCCCAAGAGGACTTGACTAGAGTCTCTGGGCATCTATTCCCTACTATATATAGTTAAATACATGTGTACTACATAAGGTGTCCATGCTACAACCTTCAGGTGCTGCAATGAGGTCATACCATGCCTCTGCCTCATGCATGCAGTTGCCATGCCCCCTTGGGCCCTAGTGTGTGAGGCATTCCACACCTCATGTCAGCCATGTGTCCAATCGTCTACCTACTGTTGTCCATGAGTCTGTCTGTCTGTCAGGCCTAATGCCTGGTGCTATCTACTAGTCTGATAAGATAAAAGATGAGATTAGATAAGATAGAGATAAGATAATGTTCAGGAGTGACAATTGAAAATCAACTCCTGACAAGGATGAGCTAATCTGCCTAGTATGGACAGAGTAACACCTTGCCAGTGCATTGATTTCTATTTGTCATATTTTTCAATCCCTGAAAAACACAAGCAATATAGATTTCAGAAGGTCTGTCTAGTTACTGGTCAAAAAAACATGGTTGCAAGTCCTGCAGGAGAAGGGAAATCATGGTAAAACAGTAAGGGTGCTTTAGCCTTGTGAAGCTGGAAGATGTAAGCCTGGTTTTGTACCTTCAACAACCTTGACTTCCACCCACATGCTGTGCATCTGATCCTAGCAGAGTCCCATCCTTGAATTCATGAGTGGTATGTCCTGGGTATTCTGTTGTATTACACTCCTGAAATAAATAACCCAAAGGCAGTTGTGCTCTGTGCATACCCACCTCCCATGCAATATGACCAGTTTTCTCTTGACAGATGGCAATGACAGTGTTGTGACCATTTTGGGAAATTCAAGGATAGTATGATGCACTGTGTCCCAGATACCTTCCATCCCATGGATAGAGACCTTTTCCACAAGGCCATTGATGAGGGGCTGGACATCATGAGGCATTGTTTCATGCCCATCAAACACAATGAGAAGATCAAGACAATTACTACAAATATTGTCAGTTTCTGCAATGCATCAGCTAAGCTGAAGTACATACTGATCAAAGAGCTGCATAATATAGTTCCAGTGAGCTGGGTGCCTGACTGAGGTGCCACATGCAACCATAATCACAATCCTCCAGCCTCCCTGGACCTTGGGTGTGATATCCACCCATGGTTCTTGTTGGGAATGGAGTGGTGAACAGTGACAGGAAGAGTTAAGGACAAGGTTAGAAGATGAAGTTAATCTCAAAGGCCAGTGAGTGAGGGAGTCTGCAACAGGGAGGAATGTTATTATCATCTCCTACATGATGTGCAATATTTATACTACACAGTTAGGAGGTATAGTGTAATGCACTCCTTTAATATATAAAGGAGGTATTCTGTAATAGACCCCTGTACCAGTTAATAATGGAATAACTATGTCATATCCCCTATAACAGTGTCAATAATAGTGACATATGATATCATGGCTTGGTAAGTCCTAGACTTCCTGCAGGGTGTGTCATAGACACTCTATCCAAGGCTCTGTCTCTGATAGCCTATGATAGACATGGCTATATCTTGCCTATCCTATGATAGACATGCTGCAGGATGATTAATCCTGTAGCATGTGTTAACTGTGGATTCCCCTATATGTCTCTGCATGTGTTAACCTCTGTTAAACATGTGTTAATATGACTTAGCATATTCTGGCAATATTCCCTAGGCATGTTAACTGCCTTGGCTTGCCTGTATACTCTTGTATACATAATCCCAACAGTTCTACTCCAGGGTGAATTTCTGGAATTTTATTGTAAGATCAGGCATATGCTGATGAGTTCTGCATCTCTTGCAGTACAGAGTCCCCCACATAGCTCCTCACAAGGTTTGGAAGGGTCAATGTTGTTGCTGAGCCTGTTAAACCACCATTAGCTTGCAGCTCTCCACTGAAAGTGTCTAAATGTGTATCTAACACAATGATCATGTTTGCTGAATAGCCATCTTTCATAGACTTGTGGATGAAGCCTAGATGCATATCTTTGTGTTTCACTGCAACACCCTCCCCCCCTTTCTTCATATCATTAGATGTTAGATGTAGCTAGGTGATTAAAACATCAGTGAGACATGATGGAGAGAAAGGAGTTTTATGGAAATCATACATTTTCTTTTTCCAGGGATGGAAGCAGCAGATCTCTGAGTGAAGGATACCAGCCAGCCAGTTCTGAGTGAATCTGTTGTCCAGGAGGAGCTGGAACCACCCAGGGATCATGGACTCTGGTGCAGTGGTGCCATTTGCCTCCCTAGCTTGAGCCCTGGACTTCACCACATCCTTGCCAGCAGCAACAAGGAATGACATCAGCCCTATCCAGATTGGGAACCAGTCTCTGGCCAGCCTCATCTGCTTCATGAGGAAGTCCAGGTTATGGTAAGTGCTGTTGTAACCATAGGCAAAGGGTGCATGGGGGTGGACAGCACCCAGTTTGTATACTTTGGCCATAAGGGCAGTGGCAGAGATCAGCGCATCCTTCAAAAGTGCCCATGAGTTGACAAATTCATTGTGATGATGGAAAGTGCCATTGTCATGGATATAGTGGGGAATGCAGGCCAGAGTGTCAAATGGGAAATCCACAAAGGCCAGTCATAAGGGCACAAATTGTTATGAACTGATCTCGTAGGCGGGGTTACAACAGAGTTCCGACGGAGTTCCGTGGCGGCACTGGACTTGGCTTCAATCTAAAAGGGATTGTGCCCTTCTCTACGCCCAATGTCCAATTTTACAAGGTGACGGTAATGAGAGTGGAGGTCCGGCGGAGTTCCAGAAGTTAAGAGAGAGCAAGGACTTAGAAGTGAGAGAGTTGTGGAGATAACAATGCAATTATCAAACTGAAGTTACAAGTGACGTTATACTAAGTTTTATAGTAAGTAAGTAACTGGGGTAACTACAGCGGGATCAACGGAGCACCGAGTGCGCAGTAAGTAAGATGATCAGCAATGATAGATATGTGATATAAACAAAACAGGAGTAATTTGAAATACAATTTGAAATAGTCTTTTTGATATGACGGCGGCTCCGTCGGTGATCTGCCGGAGATCCGTCGCAGGCTTGCATGGGATATGACACTTAGGACCTTCTTGATAGTTACAAGGTTGGAAGTGGAGGCAAGATTATCAACACACTATACTTCCCATTCCCCTATCCTCTGAGTAGCTGCACACCCTTAGAGGCATTAGCTTCTGATGTCCTATCTTTCAGTGTGATGGAAGATTTCGAGTTTTGTTAGAATGTGGTAAAACTAATCTTATGGACTTATGCACTGTTAGTAATTCATCATTACTCACCAAGGCCCTTCTTATCTACATTACTATATTATGCTTACTATGTCCTATCTATCAGACTCCTATCGTCGGATATGACTCATTAGCACATAGTAATCATAGATAAGAGACTGATATATAAGTAACTAGTCATACTGATATATTCTCTAGTTACTTACACTCGAATCATTGGTGTCTCATCCACATCTCATTCAGCACACTCCTAGCTGCATTTGTGGTTATCTAATGAGCTCTCTCTCACTTGTCATATTACCTTTGATTTTGGCAAGTTTTGTAAGGTTTTGAACCATCTATTCCCCTTTTCTAGTACATCTTGGGGACTGGTGGCAACAGCGGGTGCCCATCATAAATGGCACATAGACACTGATGGGTTCTGTACCCACATTGAAGTTAAGAATGGCAAAGGAGCTAAGTGGTGGATGATTGCAACTCCCCATGACCATCATGGGTTAGCTCTTTTCCTCAAGGAATTTGCCATCAACAGGATTGATCCTAAAAAGTGCAAGTTTGAGGCCATACTGTTAAGGCGAGAGCCTCAACTACTCAGTACAAGTTATTGAGTTCGTTAACGACAAGGCTTTTGTTGCTAAGTTATATCACGCTAAGTCAGAGGCTTTCTGACTTAGGCCGAGTCGCGCATTCAAGAGCAGTTATAAGGCTATAGATTGCCTAAGGTCAAGCTGAGGAGCCTTGACCTCTGTCTACTATAGTTTATATAGGTACGCCTATGACTACGTGTCAAATACGTGTCTACACGTATTGTAAGAGTCAGTAAGTATCTATGGCTGTGTAAAGCTGTAGAGAATGAGGTAAGTAAACAGCTATCTACTTGGTGTCTAATATAAAGGGAAATATGGGCACTGCCCCAGGAGTCATGCAAGCGAGTCAGAGATAAGGAAAATGATTAGGTAAGCACTGCCGCAATGGAGGAAGAAATGTGGTAAAGGAAATCGTAACACTACCCCCCCCCCTATCCTCAAAGTTTCCAACTTCATCTATTCTAACCCTTTCTCTACTCAATCTGTACACTTGTTGAGCGGACAATAAAGCCACAAGTGTTCATCGATCAGAAGAAGAATAGGCGGTGCTGGTGGCAGTACATGCGGTGCGGGTGGGATGTAGACAGGCGCAGGCATGGTGATGGGGGTCGAGTCAACCAGGGCATTCGAAGAGGGCGTTGGAGAGATGTGAGTTCATAGATATTATGTCATCGCTTGGTTTCACGGATGGAGATGTAGGAGAGGGATAGGAGAATCATCCAGCAGGTGAAAAAAAAGAGCCCAAGGGCAAGGGCGATAATCTGCATGTATGTCATGTTTAGAGTGGGATTTTTGGTAGTTCTGGAGGACATCAACGATTTTCTTTTCTTTAATATGGGTGAAACGACCCTGGTCCAGGCTTGCTGGTCGAATTTGCCCAAGCCCTGTCATCGAAGTTCGAGAAGTATTTGGCTGCCATATATGCTTCTTCTTCTTCGCTTCCGGTTTGCCCTTAATCAGGGGTGATCGATCGCTTCTTGTTTCGAGGGCAGTCCTTTGGGTAGTGCCCTGGTGCTCGCTTTTTGCAGATATCACAGGTAAAGAGGTGGCAATAGAACGCGAAATGGCCTAGTCCTTTGCATCTGAAACAGGCTTCTTTCTTCATGTGGGGCGGTACTGCAGAGGACGGTTGATTAGCGGTCAGGGTCATACTTCTGATGTAGAATGGAGTTGGGGGTCATTCTTTTTGTTTCGGGGGAGTAGGCTGCCAGGCATTGGCGGATGCGGTTTGTGCTGATTTTCAAAGGTGGTAGGAAGAGGAGGAGATCATGGATCCAGACGGGGGCATTTGCGATGTGCATGTTTCTGTTCGGGTTTGCGTCAGGGCAATGGAGGTGTTGGGTGCTGCATACTTTAATTCGTAATTACTGACTATGGAAGCCATTCCTTTTTCTAACATTTGAGACATCATACTGTGAGCAAGTCGTTCTAGGTTTGCGATGGTGTTGAGGGTGAGGTCGAATTGTTGGAGGATTTCTTCGAGGGGTTGGTCATGAACTTTGCAAAGGATTTCGGTGTGATGTCCGGGGTCTTTCAGGTAGTTGTTCGTATATTTGGCAAGGGGAGGAAGGATGTTTAGGGTTTTGAGAGTGTGGGAAGAGGGGAGGTCAGACATAATTGTTTGTTTGGTGGTGATGGTTGCAGATGGATTTGCTGGGTCGGTTCAGAGGTGTTTCTTCTCCTTATATGCAGCAAGGAGGTCTGCAGCATTTCTTAAATTATCTGTAGGTTCCCATGTGTTTTCTGATATGGGGTAGCCTAGCCACTTCACCAGGAATATGTGTCCTTTGCCTCGTTTCTTGTGGGCGATGATCAACTCTACTTCGTGTTCTTCTTGTCCGTTGATCAGATCAGGGGGTGGCCTTAGGCAATTAGGACCGTGGGCGGTGGTTTCACGATAGGGTGTGAGAAGAGCAGGGTGGAACACAGGGTGGATCTTACATTGGTGGGGGAGTTTCAACTTATAGGAGAGTAGTGACAGAACTTGCTTGATGGGAAAGGGTCCCTCTCGTTTAGGAAAGAGTTTTCTTGTTACATCTGTCAGTTTTAGGTTTTTCAAGTTAAGCCACACCTTCTGTCCTTTTTCAAACAGGGTAAACTTCCGTGTGAATTGTTCCACCATGATTTGTCGAGCTAGTTTGTGTGCTGCAAGTGCCTCGGTTGGTGCTTTTAATAACTGAATCAGGCGTTGTTCTGCTGCGGGTACGTCACTTTTCTGGTAGGCCATGGGTATTGCTTGTGGTTCATATCCCATCATGAGGTAAAATGGGGAGTGTTTCACTGTGGAGTGCGTGTGCTGGTTGTGGGCAAATTCTGCAGTAGGGAGGAGTTTTCTCCACATTTTGGGGTTGTTTGTGCAGAATATTCGGAGGTAGACCTCAACTTCTTGATTTACGCGTTCTGTTTCCCTGTCCATCTGAGGATGAAAGGTGGTGCTCATTGCGAGTTTGATTGTGAGGAGCTTTCTGAGTTCTTGGTAGAGTTTTGACACAAATCTGGGGTCTCTGTCGGAGATGATTTTGTCTGGTAATCCAAATCGGATGTAGACATTTTTTAAGTATGCGTCTGCAGCTCCTAATGCATCAATTGTTTTGTTGCAAGGGATTAAAATTACCCCCTTAGTAAGACCATGGTCTACCACGACCATTAATGAATCAAACCCATCGGACAGGGGTAGGTCTGTGATGAAATCGGTTGTTACAAGCGCAAATGGGCACATTGCATTGCTTTTTATTGGCATGAGCGGTGGCATTGTTGGGTGCATGATGACCTTCATCTGTTGACATTTGGCGCAACCTTCTACCCAGTTCTTGATTAATACTATCATTCCCAGCCACCAATAGTCTCTTCGGATTAGTTTGATCATCTGGAACTGTCCTGGGTGTCCAGATGGTAGCAAGTTGTGGTAGAGTTCGATTATCTTTTTCCTGAGTCCGGTGTCAGGTGGTACATAACATCTGTTCTTAAAAAAGATTAGGCCATCTTTTACTTCCCAATCTGTCAGATCAGATTTGATTGGCAGGGTTCCATTTGTTTTGAGTGCTTTAATTGCGTCTGCAACTAGTTCGTCTTTCATTGTCGCTTGAACCAGGGCTGTCTGCATGTCTGTGTCGATGATGTTCATGAAGATTTCTGAAGGTAGGAGTGTAATGTTCTTGTTGTCGCTTTCTGTTCCTTGATTCCAATCTTCTCTTCGTGATAGCATGTCAGATTGTATCATCTGTGACCCTGGCATGTGCAAAAGATTTAGTTCAAATTCAAATAAGAATAGGCTCTATCGAGCTTGTCTCCTATTTAATTTCTGGGCAGTGCAGAAATATGTCAGGTTTTTATGATCAGACAGAATTGTCACCGGGTGTGCACTTCCTTGAAGGTAGTGGCGCCAGGTTTCTAGGGTGTGTATGATGCCCAGAAGTTCTCGATTGTAAATTTTGTAATTTCATTGTGTTGCATTGAGGGAATGTGAAATATATCTGCATGGATGCCATTGTCCATCAGTACCTTGTTGTCGAAGTACTGCGCCGGTAGCAAATTTCGAAGCATCTAATTCGATCATGAAGGGTCTTGTTGGATCAGGCATAGATAGGATCGGTGCCTATGTGAATTTAGCTTTTAGCACTGATAGGCTTCCACCAAGTACGGCCAGCAAAATTGTGTTTCGCCATATTCTGAGGTCGCAGAGTGATTGTCCTTTTGTTCCGTTTCCCTCCATTTCATTCTGAAAACATGCAAATGTCCATTACTAACTATACTTACCTATATTGTACATTTACGGACTTTGCACACTTCGCAGCCACTTCGCGGAGTTCATGAACTGATCCACTTCGTATTTACCTGGGTTACCCGTAAGTAGTTAGTGCAGGCAGTCCGTTTTTTATTTATTTTATTTTATTTTATTTTAATTCAGCAATATTTAATGTGGTGCACGGGCGCAGTCCACAGCTATCTACTACAGAAGACAGCGGGTATACGACGTAAGTTGAGGGGGAAACTACAGCCCCGGTAATGCACATGAGTGCATGAAGACCAGCGCGCCGTCTGCTAAGGCCGCGCGCAAGGCCGGACTACAGGCCGAGGGCGCTTGGGCGCCTCCCCGAACCAGCTCGCCGGCACTCCCAACGGCGCGTACTAACACTCTCAGCTTCCTACCCCCGCTAAGCCCCTGCACGGCCCCTATTAGTCGTGCACGCCCACTGACGCACTGGCCAGGAATGAGGATTACAGGCCTTCCCGCAGGTCGACCAACCTGCCAGCCATAAGGCCCGACGGGGTTCGGAGCCCCTTGGTCGCCTGAGTGCAGCCCCTCCTCGCTTAGCCGCCCCACGCATGGGACGGTACCCACCAGCTGGTGGGCCCCCCAACCTTGCCAGCGGCGAACCCGAGGTTCGGCATTACCGACAGAGATGTTGCAGGCTCAGAGACCAAGCGTGTGTTCGGCAGGCCATCAGGCTCGGCAGGCCACCAGACGGGGGTCATACACCCTGTGCGTAACCCTCATCCCGGATCCCACCCTTCCGGGGGGGCAAAGGCGAACGCACGCGGGTTCGCCTCGAGGAGTTCAACAAGGTCCGCGATGAATCGCGGGCCTTGCCGGTGCTTCTTGCGCTTTATGTGGGGGCACACGCGGAGCAGGTGATCACGGTCCTGGAAGGGCCGGGGGGGGCATGTGCAGTGAGTATCCTCACTGGGGAAGAAGCGGTCGCGGTAGCTCCCATTGCCCAATGGGGGCATGCGCCGTGATGCACCGACATAGTCGGGCCGTCAACCTGCAGTCATATGCAGTTTCTTTGAGCCAAGGCCCGCAGCCGGAGGCGGTGGGTGTTGCGGGGGCCTTCCACTGGGCCCTTAGGTCCAGGAAGTTCCTCCCTCGATACTTGGGGTCCGCGAAGCGGGCCACCCAGTCTTTCTCTGCCGTCTCCTTGAAGGAGGCGATCAGCCAATTACGAGTGGCTTTAGGGGAGATCCCTAGAGGCATTCGGAGAGACGTCGTGATGTCGTGAGCCTGTTTGTGGACCGCCCACTCCGCCTTGGAGGGAACAAACCACAGGTGGATTCGGCGGTCCTGGCCTAAATTGAACCAGGGCCGTAGAAGGCGGCACAGCCGGAGGGCGTGCTGTTGACCCCCTGTCGGGGAGCAGTCCACCCACACATCAGCAAGTGCGAGGGCGTCCAAGAACACCACCACCTTCTTGCATCCAGCAGCTACAGCTGCGGACACTCCAAGGTGGAGGGCACGATGTTTGGCGTCAGTCGCTGAGGCGTGACCAAGGAACGCAGTAGCACGACAGACCTCTTGGTTCCCATGGAACACAGGGCGGCCGCCGCGGCCTGGTGGGCTGTCTTGGGTACGGACTGTTGGGAATGGTGTGATGAACAGTGACAGGAAGAGTTAAGGACAAGGTTTAAGAAGATGAGGTTAATCTCAAAGGCTAGTGAGTGAGGGAGTCTGCCACAGGGAGGAATGTTATTATCATCTCCTACATGATGTGCAATATTTATACTACACAGTTAGGAGGTATAGTGTAATGTACTCCTTTAATATATAAAGGAGGTACTCTGTAATAGACCCCTGTACCAGTTAATAATGGAATAGCTATGTCATATCCCCTATAACAGTGTCAATAATAGTGACATATGATATCATGGCTTGGCAAGTCCTAGACTTCCTGCAGGGTGTGTCATAGACACTCTATCCAAGGCTCTGTCTTGGATAGGCTATCATAGACATGGCTATATCTTGCCTATCCTATGATAGACATGCTGTAGGATGATTAATCCTGTAGCATGTGTTAACTGTGGATTCCCCTATATGTCTCTGCATGTGTTAACCTCTGTTAAACATGTGTTAATATGACTTAGCATATTCTGGCAATATTCCCTAGGCATGTTAACTGCCTTGGCTTGCCTGTATACTCTTGTATACATAATCCCAACAGTTCTCCTTTGATGTAGGCAATGACGAGGTTATTTGCTAATTCAGTTTTGATTTTGTCGGGTGTCAGTGAGGTATTGTCTTCTAAGGTTCCGATGTTGTTTTCTTCGATCAGGTGGTCTTCTTTGACAGGGGTGATCTTCCTGATCTGTTCTTTGGTGCTTTGTTTGAATGCCGTGTCTTTCATCATTTCCCTAGATTTAGCAATGATTCTCCAAATTCGGGCAAATCATTCTTCTTTGTCAGGGAAAGTGATTGTACCTTTTCTCCAGTTGATATCAGGGTTTTCCTTTCTAAACCAAGGTAACCCTAAGATTACCGACTCTTTTCCTAAGCCGGTCACCAGGTATCATTTGTCCATTTGTCTTTCTCCGACGGTGAGTCGGGCCGTAGTAGAGTGAGTTGTTCCTTCTTTGTTCAGGGCGCCATCAGCATTCCATGTTTTGATCAGTTTGGCCAGGGGGGTCATTCAGAATCCGCAGTTGAGCGTGAAATCTCGATTGATAAAGGTTCCAGCAGCTCCTGAGTCAAGGAGCACTTTGGTTTTGACGATTTTGGTTCCTGTTTCTAGCTTAATGGGTACTCTCATGGAGCATTGTCTCATATCAGCTACTAATACAGATGAAACCGTTAACTCAGCGGGGTCTGACATCGTTCCAGTCCGCTTCTTTAGAAATCCTTTTCTTCAAGGATTGCAAGAGCTTTCTCTCATTCTTCTTTGTCTAATTCTCTCATCACGGTGCAGAGGTTGTTGTATAACCCTTGCCCCGTTTTCTTCTGCCAAGGCTTGGGAGAGGGAGATGTTGTAATCATCCCATCTTTCTTGTGATCTCCAGAGCGGTGTCCGGGTTTGTGACAAATAAAGCATAGCCCCTTTCGCATATGCTCCATTCATTCGGCAGTAGTCAATCGATTGATGTCAGTGGCTTCTTTCTTGATCGAGGAAGTAGATTGGGGTTTGTAGATGGTGCGTGTCTTTCCTGCGATGGCGCATGCTCGTTTCCACTGGCCGTTGTACTTTGCGGCTGCTTCCATCATGTTGTCAAGGGTGGTAGGGGCCTTTTCCATGTTATAGATCTTCTCTGTTAACTTGGGATGTAATCCATCAATGAAATATTTGATGAGGGAAACATCTTCTTTGATCTCAGCCCTTCCTTTCAAGATTCTAAATTGGGCGATGTAGTCTTCGATGTCTCTGGTCTGTTTGAGTGCTTTCATCTTCTGGTGTGTGTCTCCTGCGTCATCGATTGGGGAGAACACGGTTTTGAATGATGCTTTGAAGTCTGTCCATGTCCCTAAAGTTGCTTCTCCTGCCTTTGACTCTGCCCATCCTGCTGCTGTGCCCCCGTTCATAAACGAAAGCATGAAGATAATCATCTTATCGTTGGTGTCATAGATGTCTTCATTTGCTTGGAGGTAGAGGGATACTTGGGAGAGGAATATACTTGCTTTGGTTCTTTCTCCATGGAAGTCGGTGGATGCACAGATCTTGATCTCTTTGGATGTCATGTTGTAAGCATCAGTGTCAGTGGTGTCAAGGAATTGATTTGTGGGTTCTGACTTGGTTTCTTCATCTGGGTTGAGCGGTTCAAATTCTTTGTCAGGAATGTATCAAGGTGGTTCAGTGCTTGTTCTCTGGCTGTACCAGCATTCTGAGGGTTCTGAGTAACATACTAGTCGACCTTTGTGTCTGTACCAAAGGGTATCGGGTTCAGGGGTGGCACCTTGCGGCGGTCGATCAGGGGAGTGTCAGGTGGGTCGTCTGGAGAGGGAGGAGTCTGCTCTTAAGTAAGAGGACATCATGGATCAGCTTGACCTTTTGTTAAGGCGAGAGCCTCAACTACTCAGTACAAGTTATCGAGTTCGTTAACAACAAGGCTTTCGTTGCTAAGTTATATCACGCTAAGTCAGAGGCTTTCTGACTTAGGCCAAGTCGCGCATTTGAGAGCAGTTATAAGGCTATAGATTGCCTAAGGTCAAGCTGAGGAGCCTTGACCTCTGTCTACTACAGTTTATATAGGTACGCCTACGACTACATGTCAAATACGTGTCTACACATATTGTAAGAGTCAGTAAGTATCTATGGCTGTGTAAAGCTGTAGAGAACAAGGTAAGTCAACCACTATCTACTCAGTGTCTAATATAAAGGGAAATATGGGCGCTGCCCCAGGAGTCATGCAAGCGAGTCAGAGATAAGGAAAATGATCAGGTAAGCACTGCCACGACAGAGGAAGAAATGGATGGTAAAGGAAATCATAATACATACTGTTGATACCTACAATGGAACTGTGAGTGATACTTCTTTTTACTGTGGTCCTGGTCTCAATCTCCAATACTTTTGTTAGCTATATGAGGCTGTAATTTACACTCCCCCACCTATTCCAGTCAGACTCCACAGATTCTGGAAATTCCGGTCGGATTCCGGTCAGTCCAACCGGAATCCACTGGAATCCATGGGGTCATAACATGGGGTCATAAATTCCGGTTATTCCGGTGGATTCCGGTGGAATTCTGTGGAATTCTGTGTAACAGACTGGGGTTTTAGAAATGTATTCATATAAATAACATTGAACATAGACAGACACTATACTATTGTTACAATCAGTATTACTTAATCAGTACCACTTACTCATCATCACTATCACTATCACTATCACTATTCTCTGCCCTACTTGCCTTTTTCTCTTGTTTTGCAATAACATGTCTAGTATGATAAAATAGCATGCTGTGCAAGAACCAGTTGAAGTTACCAGGTGTCATTTTCTTCAACATTGATTCATATCCTCCCATCCATGCATTTAACTGTTCACAAGCCTGTTTGTTATAGGTCAGTCAAGTATCATTGGTGCATGAAATAAGTATCAAAGCTTGCCTGTGTGTTGAATGCACGTCTGAAACAAGGTTTGCCTTGTTTATCTTTGGCTTCAACAACTAGATTAGGTGCAGAGCCATCTGCTGGTGCAGGATTGCACCATTTCTTGCAAAGTTCATCATCATCTCGATGGTTGATGTAATGATAGGCATCAACAATAAATCATGTTGTCTGTTCCCATGCCCTTTCCCATGATCCATTCCTGAGAGCAGTTCGAAGTACCTGGCATGCTTTATCAATGCAAATGTAATCTGGTCGGGACTCTTCAGTATGGAAAACCTTCTCCAAAAATGCCAAGATATTGGTGGGTGATTCAGCCTTGGGAAATTTTGCCCAGGCAATCACAACACCACATGGTGCAAGGTGCACATATTGTTTCAACACAGTAAAACCTAGGAGCGCTGAAATAGTTTTTACGCTCTGTTTCCTCCATTGGTTCATCATGTGGTTGTTTCGTTTGCTCATTTGTTGAAATCCAAGGCAGGTTTTCAGCTGGCCTTTGTGTAATTCTTTGGAAACCAGGTGCAGATTGTCTTTTGTGTTGAGTAACATATTTCTTCCATTGCTGCTGATGCTGTTGACATGCTTGAGTTGCTTTTTTTCATTGTCACAGTTGCGAACACGGAATTTTGCACCATGGGTTTGTTCATGTATTGCACAAAAGACAGCACCACAATAGTTTATGAGATCATCTGCACAATTCTCATAAGCACAGTGCTTTGGCCCAAAGCATGTTCCATCAACAACCACCATCTTTACTGGTGCTGTGTCAACATCCATGCCATCTTCAGAGGTGGATGCAGATGTTGAACCAGATGATAAATCAGAAGATGATGAAGAACTGGAATTGGCATCTTGTGGAGAGGGTTGTTCAACCTCATCAACTCCAACTACAGCAGCAGAAAGAGCAGTTGGAGTAGTATCAGAAGGTGTTGCAATGTATTCATGAGTGCATTCTGAACAAGCATGTCGATCTGCAGCTCTGATAACTCCATTTTCACCAAGAACCAAGAAAGCTTCTTTTGTGATTTCACCAATTGCAAGATTGTCCCAAACTGATAGCTCCATATCAGCAGAAGCAGCTATGGTGCCGATGGACTCCTGAACAAAAGCCTGCCAGATTTGACGGTGTGACAACTGATGGAACACATGTTCTTGTGTTTTTCCAAAAGAATTATTCCAGAATTCCATGTATGCTGAGGCTGATGCATGAAAGCTGTACATGGCATTCACAACAGCATTTGAGAAAACCCGATCAACCCATACACTTTGACCAACTTTAAGGTATTTGGCAGAATTCAAATACAAGTTGGTGAACTGGTTCTCTTCATTGATTTCTGGTGTGCGCTCATGATCGGCACTATATAGTGTTGTGCAATTGGGGCATCGTCCAGTAAGAACTGGAACATTCTTGTGAATGGTATTGTTTTTCACAAGTGTAACTAGGGGAATGTCTCTCTGTTTGGTTGTCTGAACCAGAGACTGAAATCCACATCCACTTGTGACACATTGATATGATTCTGGACAGATGATATGCACAGCTTCAATTGCTGTATATGATATTGGCTTGAGAGCAGTCTTTAGATGGCCCTTTTTGTTGTATTTGATGAGGCCCAAGTGCTGTGCCAATTTATCAAGTTTGGTTGCAATGTTGCTGATGATGTGGTTTTCAGAAATGCCTTCATACTGGTCAGATTCATGCAACAAGGATGCACTGTTGTCCACTTTTGCATGTACTGCCTGTGACAACCTTTTGATCCAACTGTTGACTGCAGATACATTTTCTCCTTTTGCAAGTGAATACTGTTGTCTTGCATGTAAGCTAAGAAGATCGGGATTTTCAGTCATTGTAAACAACAGTAATAAAACTGTTGAAAGTGAGATGTCAGCTGGAAAGTTTTTCTGGATGAATTGACTGAACGAGAGGAAAGTCAATTCTGGAAATGGGCTGAAATCTGACAATGCAGCAGTGGTGGGCAGAAAACTAAGACCCAGCAGAATCCACAATGGCAAAGGTAGACAGCAAAGACTTGAAAATAGCCAGAGGATTGCTTTTCCACCATTGGGGACACTGAAAAGATGAACTTAGAACTATAACACATGATTCAATTGGTCCATTGTATCCTACTTACATAGCCTTAGATTTATTCTTTTTTCCTCCAGTTACTTCTTTCTCTTTCCCTTTCCCTTTCCCTTTCCCTTTCCCTTTCCCTTTCCCTTTCCCTTTCCCTTTCCCTTTCCCTTTCCCTTTCCCTTTCCCTTTCCCTTTCCCTTTCCCTTTCCCTTTCCCTTTCCCTTTCCCTTTCCCTTTCCCTTTCCCTTTCCCTTTCCCTTTCCCTTTCCCTTTCCCTTTCCCTTTCCCTTTCCCTTTCCCTTTCCCTTTCCCTTTCCCTTTCCCTTTCCCTTTCCCTTTCCCTTTCCCTTTCCCTTTCCCTTTCCCTTTCCCTTTCCCTTTCCCTTTCCCTTTCCCTTTCCCTTTCCCTTTCTGAGTTTCCCCTATGTCAGATCCTGCCTCTGTCCCCCCCTTTGTCAAACCCTCTTCGCCATTTGCCAGCCATTCCAAAAGATCCGAAAATGCATATGCAGGTTTCAATATTCCCCACAACTTGATATCCGATAGCTTGTCATCACTGTCCTCAAGCCAAGACACCATCGTAGGATAACTGGAAAGCTTCGGAAACGCCTTGCTATACGTCAAGTGCCACTGTGATTTACCCTTGAAAACACTGATGATATCCGCCTGTGTTGGCTTCCGATCAAAAACATCTCTCAACTTTCCACTCTCCCATAATGTATTGCACATCTTGACAGCCGCCAAGCATGCCTTGTACTTCTGCCATGCATAACCCAAATTTACGTCCTTGTGATCGGTCAACTCAACTGGAATACTGAGAGAGGCAATGATCTTGTCTTTGAACGGAGAGCTGGTATGAGCAGGGATAGAAAGAGGTGTAGACATGCGAGTATCAGGTGGAGTGGTGACAGTAGAACCAAGTGGGGTCGAGACAGATAACTCTCTCACATAACAGACTGGAAGAATATACTCTTTCTTTTTCTTAGTCCATTCAATGTCCTCATCAAACGATACTGCAGCATTGTATTGGCCTTTGTCAGTCCACTCCCCTTGTTCATAAACAGAGATTTGAGGATTGGATTCTATCATGGGATTATTATTAATATTAATAGGTATGCAAGCTCCATACTTTCAATCGGAGACCACTTTGCAGCAATAGATTTGAGGACGGGTGCCATAGAAAACTGGACATCGACTTTGAGAATACGGAATGGCTTGGCTTCGGCAGGATCAACTGGTGAGTTATAAATATGTACTTTTCCCATCCTTAAAACTTGAGTCTCGAGATTGTCATCATCTGCATCAGCAAAATTAAAGACATTGCCAGTGGCACGTCCACGCATATGTCCACCAGTGGCATGGGATGATCCTTGGGGAGCAGGGGGTGGACTGGATGGTGGACTAGTCATATGAATGTCTATGGTGTCATACAATGCTTAAGAAGCAATAGCAGAGGTGAAGACCTCCTACCTGGATCTTGAAAGCCTTTGGGTTGGACCGAGCATGTTGCATGAGGAACAACTAGGATGATATATTAAAATTAACATGATATATTATTTTTCATTACCTGTGTCACCCATTGGGGAGTCACCAAGCAAAACATCTAATACGAATTCTAGATATTAAATTACAACTACAACAAATAAATATACCTTGGGACCTATGGGCTACATAGACAAGGTGTGGTCAGGATATAATCAGTAAAGGTAATAAAAAAACGGGGGCTTGCTAGTGGTTGTGGTACCCCCGTCATCGGCCTTGCCATCCGTGGCCTTCTTGCCGCTGGTGTTGGTGGTGCCAACCTCCCCGTCATTGGCATTGGCGTTGGCGTCTGTGGCCTTGCTGCTGCTGGTGTTGGTAGTGTCGGCCCGGTTGTTGGCATTGTCGTCGCCCTGGCCCTCCCCATTGTGGCTGGTGTCGTTTTTGGTGTTCGCGTAGTCATCCCGGGCCTCCTTGTTACTGCCAGTGTTGCCGTTGCCAGCATTGGTGTTGTCGTTGTCATCCTGGGGCTCCCCGTTACTGGCGTTGGCGTCAGTGTCTTTGGCGGCCTTGCTGTTGTTCGCATTGTTGGCCTCGTGGTTGGTCTCATTGTCGGCCTTGGTCTTGTTGTCGGCCTCCCCATTGTTGTTGTTGTTGGCTGCAGGCTCCCCGTTGCTCGTGGTGTTGTCGCTGTTGTCTTTGTTTCCATTGCTCGTGGTGTTGTCGCTGTTGTCTTTGTTGCTGGTCTGGCTCCCGTGGGTGTCGTCCCCATTGTTTTTGTCGCCGCTATCCCCTTCACTGTCCTCGCTGTCAGTGGAGGGGGTCTGCCGTGCTCGGCATTGACCAGAACCCCCCTGACCAGGAGGAGGCGGCAGGAGACTCGCCGTGGCCGATCGAGTACATTGAGGGGGGGTGACAGAGACTCCACTCGCCTTGAGGGCAAGTTCAGCTCTAGAAAAGCAAAAGGAGTGAGAATAAATGTTATAAGACTTGAAACATACCTTAAAGGGGCGGCCGAAGCCGCACCCTGTCCTTTCGAGCGTTTTTTCGAGGTCCTGTAAAAGGAATGGGCGGCTAGTAGGTAATCTATGGGTAAAAGAGGTCAGTTACTTACTTTTTACCACCTTTCCCCTTCCCAGCCTGTTCCTCTTCCTCGTTCTCCTCATCTTGCTTTGCTTTCTTCAAGACGTCCTTTTCGAGTGCTGACGTGGCACGTTTACGGGTTCGCAAACCCGTTTTGGGCCGGGATTTGGTGGGCAATGGGCCCGATCCTTTCTTGCATGTGCTGGCACGAGTGTTGGGCATTTGTTCTTGGGAGTTGTCAGCAGATGGGGTTGCGATGGGTCGGTGGTTGGTGGATACGGTGAGGTTGCGTGTGAGAGTGTTTGTGATGACACGTCACACAGTTGTGATGCGTTATGATTAGTCGGTGATTTGTTACCACGCACCTTGGTTGGATAATAAATAGTTTAGACACTGGTCAGTAATAATGACTCTGTGGCTCAGTGGTTAAGGGTTCTATTCTTAGGTCATACCTAAGGTCGAGTGTTTAACTCTTGTTGTATACGAAACTTTTGATTCGAAAAGCACGTGCATTCTGGTTAGTCCGGTTCTCTCTCATGCCATGTGTCTGGGTGATTCCGGTTAATCCGGTTGATTATGAGTCCGGTGAGATTCCACGGATTCCGGGTATAAAATTGATTATTAGTCCATCCGGAATACTTCCACCAAGGGAAACTACATACAAAAAAAAGTCCACCAGATTCCAGAAATTCCAGAAATTCCGGTCGGATTGACTCTCTATAAACACTCTATAATGTCTGTAATAGGTTTTACATTGACTAATAAGCAAACTCCCTGTAAACTCCATGTAGACTCTATGTAGACTCCCTATAGTAGCTTTATTTCTTTGGAATTGCTATGTACACTATACATGGAGTCTATGTATAGTCTACATATAGTACATGGAGTCCAGTGGGAGTCTATGTAGACTTGTGGGAGAGTGTAAAGTACACACTTATTGACCTCACTGATTGCTTATACTGAACTGATTTATTCACTTATTTCAGACTGACTAATTGTGTTACTTAGTTGTGTATTGCATATTGACCTTAATCAATTGCTGAATGTTAATTAGGACTCATTTTGGACTGACAAACAGTATCTACATTTCTTAGTGGTCATGTGCTGGAGTCATGAACAGGTTTTTAAGCCCATGGGTTGTGACTATGCATGTAATGGGTGGCCATCCAGTATAGTATTTGAGGATAGTTTGTCATCCTTAGTCAAATTAGTAAGCTTTATTCCACAAAAGCACAGGTGACCAATGTCTAGTAGGGCTTAGTCAGAAGGCCCACAACTTGAAAAGGTTGCATGTTGCTGAAAAAGGAATGACATGACCACCATCTATTACTTATTGATTCATCTAAAGTTAGGCTGTATTCACCTGGAAGGTTGAATTTGAACTGATATCAAGCCTATTCAAGTTGATTTTTCATAGTGAACAAATGTTGGGGCAGGACAAATAGGATTTAGGACAGAAAATTGTAAACTGCTACATATATGGTAAGTCACACAACTAAGCAGAAGTTATTTTCAAATCCAGCTTGAAAAATCAGGTCAAAATGGTATGAGTATCACTACATCCCACATATAGAAAGTCACATGACTAAGCAGAATAGATTCTCAAATCCAACTCAAAATTTATATCAGAATGGTGTGACTATCAACTACATCCCATATGTGGTAAGTCACATGCATAAGTGGAAGTTATTTTTGAATCCAGCTCAAAAAATAGGTCTGAATAGTATATAATGTTGCTACATGCCATATATGGAAAGTCACATGACTAAGCAGTGGTCATTGTGCCATTACACTCATTTCAAAATTCTGAGCAGAAGATACCCAAGATGCTGAAATTAAATGTATGAGCAAGCAAACACATATAAACAAGGGTGTCATCATATTGCCATAAAAAGCCACTTTGTGCTGATACCAAACACTTGGTGGTTGAGCCAGGAATACAGTGACAAATGGCACAATATAGTCTGTGGGTGACTGACACCTGAGGTTATCTGGAGCTATTGTGAGCCACTGTAAGTCTGCAACCAGACTTACAACATAACAGCACAAACTTTGGTGCTACACAGCCACAAACTTTGGTGAACTTTGGTGAACTTATATATCAGGGAGAGTTCTGATAAGCATAGCAGATTTGCAGTAAGACAAATGGGAGTAAGGTGAATGGGCTGGTTAAACCAGTCCCAAACACCCTGTGGTATACATCCAAGTTGAACTTGTTTTGAGTCAGTTTGATGTTCATTTGAATGTGTCACATGACCACATGACATCAATATTTGGGCACATTTCAAACTTTGCTTTCCAACCACCATCTCCTTGCTGTTCATCTCAGCTGCCTCTCTTCATCTTGTGTTGCATAGTTCTGGTTCTTAACTGGACTTTGTAACTGTTGATTCAAGTTTGTCCTATCTCTGCACAGTACTGGCTTATGACTGGACTTTGTGACTGTCCAGTCCAATCTTTGAACTTTTTAGTCCTCTAACAGTCCTTACCCTATGCTGATTTGTCCATGCCCTTTGCCTGTTGTCCCCTGCCGATCTAACTATCATGGATGTGTATGTTGTTCTTATCATATATAGGTTCAATCACTGATAACCATTCATAGTGATGATATTTACATCAATCCCACCTTCATTGTCCTTGATGGGGTTAGGTACTACTCCCCTAATTGCTCTCACCACGTCAATGTGCCATCCTCTGGGCACTGAACACAGCCATTTCAAACACTTTGCAACTCATGACACTCACCATTAGTAGACCCATACCTCTGGATGGCTGGCATTTGTGTCATATCCCATGCAAGCCTGCGACGGATCTCCGGCGGATCACCAATGGAGCCGCCATCATATCAAAAAGACTATTTCAAATTGTATTTCAAATTACTCCTGTTTTGTTTATATCACATATCTATCATTGCTGATCATCTTACTTACTGCGCACTCGGTGCTCCGTTGATCCCGCCGTAGTTACCTGGGTTACTTACTTACTATAAAACTTAGTATAACGTCACTTGTAACTTCAGTTTGATAATTCCATTGTTATCTCCACAACTCTCTCACTTCTAAGTCCTTGCTCTCTCTTAACTTCCAGAACTCCGCCGGACCTCCGCTCTCATTACCATCACCTTGTAAAATTGGACATTGGGCATAGAGAAGGGCGCAATCCCTTTTAGATTGAAGCCAAGTCCAGTGCCGCCACGGAACTCCGTCGTAACCCCGCCTACGAGATCAGTTCGTAACAGTATTATCAAACTCACACTTCTTATGCCCATTTTCACGAACCTATTAACATCTTATGTCAAGTTCACAAACAGTCACTATGCGTACACGCTCTACTACCAATTCGCAATGCACGGGTCTCCGCAGCAGATTGCAAGCAGTGCGCAGATCCCGACTTTCCTCACCAACCCTCCACCAACCTTTGTCAACCTTCGGTACTACACCGTGACCTTCGAGCATCTTTCCTGGCCTGGGCGCAAACCCAGAAAACCCCGACGTACCACCTCCAACACCGCCGGTTCCCCGTGGTACTCCGGTCGACAACCAACCTAGTCATGGCTATCCTGATGGGCCTGATGACCCTGATGGTGACGACAATGACCCGGAAGGTGATGACCATCAATCCATTCCTGAGTCGGAGCCCCGCAACGACTGGTTATTCCTACACATACTACAAGAGTTATCGGACAGCATCCGCTCCTCCCGCCAACCCCATAATGAAAAGATCAAAGTACGCGAACCTGACACGTTCGACGGAACAGACCAGCGGAAGCTCCATGATTTTCTAATCTCTTGTAACCTTCACTTCTGTGACCGTCCTACTCTTTTTGCATCTGATGAGAAAAAGATTCTATTCATTCTTTCTTATCTGAAGGGAGCAGCACTTGGTTGGTTTGAACCAGGGCTGATGGACAACACCAATAGTGCCAATTGGATTTGGGACTTTGAAGCCTTTATCAACGAGCTCGAGGCCAACTTCGGCCCACACGACCCCGTTGGAGATGCCAAAAAGTCTCTCTACACACTCAAAATGAAGGAATCAGCACACATCGTCAAGTGCAATGTCAAATTTTGGAAGTTGGCAGCCCAAGTTGATTGGAACAACTCGGCACTCCGAGAAGCTTACTTCCGCGGACTTCCGTTACGGATCCGTGTGGAAGTCCTCCGAGGAGGCAAGCCTACAACATTACCAGCATTACGTCTCAAGGCCCAAGAAGCCAATGAAGTCTACTGGATGCAGAAGGATGAGGCAGCGCTTGAAACCCGCCCCGCCAAGTCTAACAACAACAACAACAACAAAACTGATGACGCTTCCACCTCCGGCGGTAAATCCGCAAACTCCGCCGGTAAATCCAAGAACTCTAACAAGTCCAACTCCGGTAACAACTCCAACACTTCCAACAATGCTAGTGGCTCCAGAAACAACAAAACAAAGCCCTCGATAGCCGACAAGTTAGGGAAGGATGGTAAGCTCACCGGAGATGAATGGGCCCGCCGCTTGAAAGAAGGGTTATGCCTTTATTGCGGAATAGCGGGTCACGAGGCAAAGGATTGTAGGAAGGCAGCTAATCCTAAAGGCAGAGCAGCGACAATGGAAACCACTACACCGGCGGCCCCCGCGGCGACCTCCGCCGATTCAAAAAAATAGTCAGCAACCCTCTAGTTGCCTCCGCACGGGCTGGGGGTTGCGTTGACACCGACCGTGCACCAAAGGAGGTCCGCCTCAACGCCGCC
Organism: Tricholoma hemisulphureum; assembly: GCA_964034925.1. Lineage (NCBI taxonomy): Eukaryota > Fungi > Basidiomycota > Agaricomycetes > Agaricales > Tricholomataceae > Tricholoma > Tricholoma hemisulphureum. The sequence continues at coordinate 7,129,003 of OZ035930.1, read as the reverse complement.
GCTCTTTTCGACCCTAAATCTTTTCAAATTGCTTTAACATCTATTTATGACCCTACTATGATTACTCTTTTAGACAGTGGTTCAACTCATTGTTTCATAGATTCGTTGTTTGTATCAAGTCACAGTATTCAGACGACAACTATACCACCGATACGGCTCTGCCTTTTTGATGGAACGTCCAATACATGGATAACGCAACAAGTACAGTTGCTAGTTTCATTTCCTACTGGCAAGTCATTCGACATATTGTTTTACGTTACCCCGCTCGACTCTAGCAACTCCGCCGTACTTGGACTAAATTGGCTTAGGCAAATCAATCTGTTGATTGACTGGACCTATGGCCAAGTCGCTTTCTGGACAGTTGGGTACAGAGGTCCTGCACTGTCGACATCCTCAGGTGAAGCAATTCCCTTGCCAGAACCTAACAAATCTCCCCTAGAACCGTGTCTACCCGACGCGTTGGCGGAATCTCCGATATCCGCAGCCATCACCAAACCCATCAACATTTCGATCATCAATGCCGCCGCTTATGCTTGTGCTGTTTGCCTTCCTGGCTCCCAGACTTTCTCGGTCTCCCTCTCTGACGACGTAGTCTTCGGCAAAGCCGCCGCGCCTGTCGCGGAGGATGCGCCAGACTTATCCAAAGTCCCTGAGGAGTACCATGAGTTTGTGGACGTATTCAGCAAAGGAAAGGCTGACACACTTCCACCACACCGACCTTACAATCTCAAAATTGAACTTGAGGAAGGGGCAGAACCTCCGCCAGGTCATATGTACTCCTTGTCCGCCTCAGAGCTTAACGCTCTCCGCGCGTTCATTGAGGAAAACGTCCGGATAGGTTTCATACAGCCATCTAAATCCCCGCACGGAGCCCTGATCCTTTTTGTTCACAAGAAGGGCGGTGAACTCCGGTTATGCGTTGATTACCATGGGCTTAACAAGCTTACGAAAAAAGATCGCTATCCACTACCCCTCATCTCCGACCTACTTGACACCCTGCGCAACGCCCGCGTCTATACCAAAATCAATCTACGACATGCTTATCACCTGGTACGTATTGCCGATGGCGAGGAATGGAAAACTACATTCTGTACCCGTTATGGTTCCTTTGAATGGCGTGTAATGCCTTTTGGACTTACTAACGCTCCCACCGCCTTCCAACGTTTTATGAATGACATTTTTAGTGATATGCTTGATGTCTCCATCATCGTTTACCTGGACGACATCCTGATCTACTCCGACGACATGTCTCAACACAAGAGGCACGTTAAGGAAGTATTACGACGACTCCGCAAACATGGCCTTTACACGGCTCCGCAGAAATGCGAATTCCATGTCGACACCGTAGAATACCTCGGTTACATTCTGTCACCGGAGGGCCTATGGATGTCCGCCGACAAGGTCCAAACAATTATGGACTGGCCAGAGCCTCGCAAGATCAAGGACGTACAATTGTTCCTAGGCTTTTGTAATTTCTATCGGCGGTTTATTCACGGGTACTCCGATGTCACCATTCCCCTTACCAGACTAACTAGAAAGAACGTCCCCTGGACTTTCACTGACAAATGCCGACAAGCCTTCCAGAAACTCAAGGAAGAATTTACGCATGCCCCGGTCCTTGCACATTGGACTCCGGACAACACTATGATCGTCGAAATGGATGCTTCTGACTGCGCGCTTGCCGCTATACTGTCGACGTACACCGCTGACGGCGAGCTGCACCTGGTCGCCTTCCACTCCCGTTCCTTCACACCTCCCAAACTCAATTACGACAAACATGACAAGGAGCTACTAGCTATCTTTGAAGCCTTTAAACATTGGCGTCAATACCTTGAAGGTAGTGGAACTCTGGTCTCCGTCGTTACTGATCATAAAAACTTAGAATATTTTTCCACCACGAAACTACTCATATGGCGGCAAGCCCACTGGTCCAAGTACCTCTCCCAATTCAACCTCATTATTCGCTTCCATCCTGGGAAACTTGGTACGAAGCCTGATGCTCTCACTAGACGATGGGACGTCTACCGCAAAGGGGGAAATAGCGATTCCATCACGGATAATCCGCATAACCTCCGCCCGGTATTTTCCAAAGAACAACTCACTGCGTCATTACGAGCTACTTACCTCGCTGAACCAATATTACGCAGCACTGTAGCCCTCGACATAGAAAGCTTGCACACGGACATCCGTGCGGCTCTTCCGTCGGACCCCGCTATAGCTTTGCACCTTACTACACCTTCCGCACCCTGGTCAATTGGGGATGACGGACTTCTTTGTCTCAATGATTGCATCTACGTCCCGGACTCCGCGGACCTCCGACTACGCGTTCTCCAATACAAACACGATCATATCCTTTCAGGCCACTTCGGCCAAAACAAAACATTACAACTGGTACACCAAGAATATGTTTGGCCTAAACTCAGAACATTTGTAAAGGATTATTGCAATACGTGCACTTCGTGTAAACGCACCAAGTCACCGCGGCACAAGCCATACGGACTATTGAAGCAACTACCGATCCCGGAGAAGCCATGGAACTCCATCTCTATGGATTTCATTGAACACTTACCCCCATCCCTTGGTTATACCTCCGTTTTGGTCGTCGTTGACTGACTTTCTAAACAGGGCATATTCATTCCTACAGTTGACGAAATCGACTCCCCGGAGCTCGCCCAGCTCTTCATCCTTCACGTATTTTCTAAACACGGAGTTCTGTTGCACGTCACTTGTGACCGCGGCTCTGAATTCGTCTCTAGGTTTTCCAGTCACTAGGTAAAGCCCTTGACATGAAGATCCACTTCACTTCGGGTTGCCACCCGGAGGCCGATGGACAAACCAAATGACTTAACCAGACACTAGAACAGTACCTGCACATCTTTTGCAACTATCAGCAGGATAACTGGTCGGAACTCCTTCCCCTCACCAAGTTCGCTTACAACAACGCACCTAGCGCTACTACCGGTATCTCACCGTTCTATGCTAACAAATGCTACGACCCTAACATCACCGTCTACCCTGAACGCGAGCTGGCTTCCCAGAAGGCTAGGTCTTTCGTCGTGGATCTTGATGAACTACATACGGAACTCCGCCAGCAAATCAAACTTGCCCAAGAGTGTTATCAAGTTCCTGTGGACCGCCGCCAACACCCTGCTCTGCCGTTTAAAGTTGGTGATCAGGTCTACCTTAATGCTGAAAACATCCACACTACTAGGCCTTCAAAAAAGTTGTCAGAAAAGAACCTTGGTCCCTTTGAAATCATCGCCCAAGCTGGCACACACTCCTTCACCCTTCGCCTTCCGGACCACCTCCACGCATTACATCCGGTCTTTCATGTATCACAAATTGAACCCACACCCGTCAATACCATTCCTAACCGGATTCAGCCGCCGCCTCTGCCGATCACTATCGACGACGAAATTGAATACGAGATTGCAGAAATCTTGGACTCCAAACTCAATAAGTGGCGGCGGTGTCCGTTGTTATACCTGGTGCGCTGGTCAGGTTACGAGAACACTGACTTGGAACAGTCCTGGTTACTTGCCGAAGAACTTGAGCATGCCCAGGAAGCCATTGCGGACTTCCACGCACGGTACCCCGACAAACCCGGTCCACAATAACTTCACCCTACATCAATAAAACAACGTCACTTCAAAATAAAGCCATTTCATTTTTCTTATACCGTACTATTACTTACTAAAAACAAAGCCATCAGATACCGTCACCCTACGTACAATGAAACAAACAAAGTCAACATTACCTATCGAATACCGTCATTACTTACAAGAAAAACAAGCCATTTCATTACTATTTAAAACAAAACCGTCATCTTACTTACAACATTACTTGTCAGATCACTCCTTACATACAAAACAAAAACAAAGTCAAAACAAAAATATTACAAAACGATCTATCTACATACAAACCAAGTATTTACATTTTGTGGACCTCCGTCGGACCTCCGTACATACTATGTTACTTTTACTTTCTTTTCTACTACTACTCCTCCACTTCTAACTCCTCCTCCTCCTCGCTCCAGTTTGAGACCCCATCGGTCTCCGTCAACTCCCGCTCCACTTGCCATGCCTTGAAGGCGGCATAGTCTTCCTCCTCCACCTCCAGCCGCTCCAACTCCCACTCCACTTCCTCCTCTTCACCCGGATACAGTAATTCCTCCACCCAGTCCTCGTCCCCCTCCTTGGTCTCTCCACCCCACTTCTGGAACTCGCTCAGTTCCGTCATCACCGCCATCAAGTCCGACAGCCCCTTCAAGATCAATGCGAGCCACCCTACTAATTCCTTGAGGTGGTCCCTGTGATCCACCTCCGCCGTCCCCGCCATCGTCGTTCTCACCTCTCGTCGTGCCCCGCCCTCGCACTTCTGCTTCAGTTTGAAGCAGTGATCACAGGCTAGGCGGTGGGTCCCGCCGGACCTCACGCACGCCTGACCCACATATCGACACCTAAAAAACAAATCAACCAAAGTCCAGTGGTGACAAACACCACTCACCTGACGCATGCGGCCTGCGTTGACGGCCCCGCAGTTCCTCCGCTAACGGTCTCACCACTGCCCGCCTTTGTCTTCTTCTTTTTTTTTGGTGGCTCGTCAACCACCTCATCCTTGTCCTGGTCGGCGGGCTCCGCGGCCTTCCGCTTTTCTGCGCGGCGTGCCTCGCAACGATGCGCCTTCTCTTCCCTGCACAGTCTCTTCTCCTCGGCGGTGTTAAGAACTGATCCTAAGGCGCGGGAAATCGGCGGAGTCCGGCAGAGTTCCAATGTACGACGAGGACTTGGCTTCAACCTTTAAGAGGTTGCGCCCTTCTCTACGCTCGGTGTCCAATTTGCAAGGAACTGAAAAGTCCGGAAGTCCGTGCGGAAGTCCGAGGTAAGGAAAAAGTGCAAAAGCGGAGTTCCGATTAGGAAGTCTGAAGTAAGGGACAGGAATGAAGCAGAGGTCCGGAGGTCCGAAGATTAAGATAGAAGTTCGAGGTCTTAAAGTTGACAAATGATAAGTTGATAACAACTAATATTTGAACTGAAGAATACAAAGTATGTAAAGTAGTTTTATATTAAGGCTAGTACTCGGTGTAGCTGCGGCGGAGTTCTGCGGAGTTCCGAGTACAAATTTCGTGATGATATCTATGATGAAGAACAGACTTGAGTAAACTACGGAAGATGTGATGTAAGTAAAACAGGAGAGGTAATTTGAAATGAGGAATTTGAAATGCTCGGAGTTCCGAGGCAGAGTTCCGAGGGGTGCTTGCATGGGATATGACAGGCGGCCTTCCTTTCTGCCTCCTCCGCAGCAGCCTTCTTCACGGCCTCTTCCTGTGCAGCGAGTTCTTCGAGACGCGCCATCAGCTTCGCGCGTTCCTCAGCGGCGGACGACATGGGGGCGGGTGGGGACATGTTTTGTGAGCTGGACATGATGGTTGGATGTTGAAGAACTGCGGACGTCAAAATTCCTAAATACGGAATCCGAAAATCACATGACCTCAAAGGCTCGGTCCTAAGGGGGGGATACTGTCATATCCCATGCAAGCCTGTGACGGATCTCCGGCGGATCACCGACGGAGCCACCGTCATATCAAAAAGACTATTTCAAATTGTATTTCAAATTACTCCTGTTTTGTTTATATCACATATCTATCATTGCTGATCATCTTACTTACTGCGCACTTGGTGCTCCGTTGATCCTGCCATAGTTACCCCGGTTACTTACTTACTATAAAACTTAGTATAACGTCACTTGTAACTTCAGTTTGATAATTCCATTGTTATCTCCACAACTCTCTCACTTCTAAGTCCTCGCTCTCTCTTAACTTCCGGAACTCTGCCGGACCTCCGCTCTCATTACCGTCACCTTGTAAAATTGGACATTGGGCATAGAGAAGGGCACAATCCCTTTTAGATTGAAGCCAAGTCCAGTGCCGCCATGGAACTCTGTCGGAACTCCATTGTAACCCCGCCTACAAGATCAGTTCGTAACACTAAGGTATACTGACATGGGATTGCAATATGGCTTCTTTGCATGGCTCAATAGAATGATCTATAGATGTGTGAAGTCAGATTAAACTGAAAAAGTAAAATGAACACTCAAACCATCAATGGTCATTAGCTGATTAAGGCAGGTCATAGTATGCAGCCCTCTCTCATCAAATTGCAACTTCTGACCAACATGCTTATTCCTAACCAAAATGTGCTTGGAGTGAAAGATATTCCATAGCTTTGCTTATAAATTGAACTTGCAGGCATCCTTGTAGTCAATGATGTGAAAGATCGATTTTGAACCATCTTCCTGCAAATGCAGTGGTAGCCCATCTACATAGTTTGCTTCTACTGCTTGGTGAACTTGCTGAAAGAAATCCAACACACTCTGTGTCTACCAACATCCAGCAATTAATTACAAACAGGCATAGAGAGAGAGGCATTGAGAGAGAGCTTACATGAAATTGTGGATGGTAAATATACAGGTTCAGGGCATCCAACCCAAATAGAGGAACTTTGACCCCTGTGAGTTTCTAGAAAGACATTGTATACCTCACATAATACAACACTCAAACACAACATATCTCAAGAAGAAACCTGCCTATGGTAAGTGTTCTTTTATGCAACCAATCCCCCTTCCCCTCCCCCCCCTGGCCCCACCATTCCACCTGTGCTCCACCCCACAAGCAGTGGCAGGGTGGACTGCCTGTGGTGTCCCCCACCTCTTGGCACATCTGCGCATCCCTGGTCCTCTCCCCACCCCTCTGGGCATCTCTCCCCTCATCTGGGTGGCCCTCCTGCTTGTCTGGTCATGTTGCATGGCGTCCTGTCATGTCCCCCACATCCTGGCACATCCTCTGGGTCGTCTAGCATCATCTGGCACATCTCCAGTCCTCTGGCATCATCTGGTGCGTCCCCAGTCCTCTGGCATCCCCCCTCTGTCATCTGGCACATCCCTGTTGGTATGGTGCCCCCCCTATGCAGCCCCATCCTCCTCCTGGTCATCAGGGTAATGTGCAGGTGGTGGTGATGTGGTGTTGGAGGGGGGTGTGGCTCATGACATGGCAGCCGTGGTCTGGGGGCCATAGTATCCCCCTTGAGCCCCCCACTTTCCAGCTGAGTGGGGAAGAGGGGCAGCACATCAGGGGTTCATTGAATGCACACAAAAAAACTGAAGAAAAAAATAGTACATTAGTAAAATATAAATAGTGATAATGAAAAATACTTAGGGGGGCCCTGGGGCCCCCATACTGTTGGACTGGAGGTGGCAGCATTGTTGTTGATGGGTAAGGGAAGGCAGGGACAGTGGCAGTGCTGATAGGTGATGAAAATGGGGTGGTGGTTGTGGTGGTGGCATTGGTGGTGGCTGTGGTAGTGGTGTTGGCAGTGGCAGTAGTAGTGGCAGTGGTAATGGTGGCATGTGAGCAGGGTGAGGGGGTGGTGGTGATGGTGGTTGAATGCCATCATTATCATTCAAGGAGTAGGCGAAGGAAGGTCTTGCTGGCGAAAGCGATAAATGATGGAAACTTAAGCCATCATGTCATCCAAACCCCAGAGAGCACGGTTGTGGGGGAAAAGCACGACACAGACAGATATCTAGCGAGTTTGTGAAGGTAGACTAGAGGGGGGAGTTAGGATGAAACAGACGGCGAGAGGCGCCAGACCTTGAGGTTGGTCACATGTCGGAGTTTCATTGGATGCTGTGGTGCTGTCAACATGAAAATGTAAATTTCAAACTGGGCCGTAAATAGAAATATTGTCATATCCCATGCAAGCCTGCGACGGATCTCCGGCGGATCACCGACGGAGCCGCCGTCATATCAAAAGACTATTTCAAATTGTATTTCAAATTACTCCTGTTTTGTTTATATCACATATCTATCATTGCTGATCATCTTACTTACTGCGTACTCGGTACTCCGTTGATCCCGCCGTAGTTACCCCGGTTACTTACTTACTATAAAACTTAGTATAACGTCACTTGTAACTTCAGTTTGATAATTGTATTGTTATCTCCACAACTCTCTCACATCTAAAGTCCTCGCTCTCTCTTAACTTCCGGAACTCCGCCGGACCTCCGCTCTCATTACCGTCACCTTGTAAATTGGACATTGGGCGTAGAGAAGGGCGCAATCCCTTTTAGATTGAAGCCAAGTCCTTGCCGCCACGGAACTCCGTCGGAACTCCGTCGTAACCCCGCCTACGAGATCAGTTCGTAACAGTATTATCAAACTCACACTTCTTACGCCCATTTTCACGAACCTATTAACATCTTATGTCAAGTTCACAAACAGTCACTATGCGTACACGCTCTACTACCAATTCGCAACGCGCGGGTCTCCGCAGCGGATTACAAGCAGTGCGCAGATCCCGACTTTCCTCACCAACCCTCCACCGACCTTTGTCAACCTTCGGTACTACACCGCGACCTTCGAACATCTTTCCTGGCCTGGGCGCAAACCCAGAAAACCCCGACGAACCACCTCCAACAACACCGCCGGTTCCCCGCGGTACTCCGGTCGACAACCAACCTAGTCATGGCTATCCTGATGGGCCTGATGACCCTGATGGTGACGACAATGACCCGGAAGGTGATGACCATCAATCCATTCCCGAGTCGGAGCCCCGCAACGACCGGTTATTCCTACACGTACTACAAGAGTTATCGGACAGCATCCGCTCCTCCCGCCAACCCCGTAATGAAAAGGTCAAAGTACGCGAACCTGACACGTTCGACGGAACGGACCCGCGGAAGCTCCGTGATTTTCTAATCTCTTGTAACCTTCACTTCCGTGACCGTCCTACTCTTTTTGCATCTGATGAGAAAAAGATTCTATTCATTCTTTCTTATCTGAAGGGAGCAGCACTTGGTTGGTTTGAACCAGGGCTGATGGACAACACCAATAGTGCCAATTGGATTTGGGACTTTGAAGCCTTTATCAACGAGCTCGAGACCAACTTCGGCCCGCACGACCCCGTCGGAGATGCCGAAAAGTCTCTCTACACACTCAAAATGAAGGAATCAGCACACATCGTCAAGTACAATGTCGAATTTTGGAAGTTGGCAGCCCGAGTTGATTGGAACGACTCGGCACTCCGCGAAGCGTACTTCCGCGGACTCCCGCTACGGATCCGTGTTGAAGTCCTCCGAGGAGGCAAGCCTACAACATTACCAACATTACGTCTCAAGGCCCAAGAAGCCGATGAAGTCTACTGGATGCAGAAGGACGAGGCAGCGCTTGAAACCCGCCCCGCCAAGTCTAACAACAACAACAACAAAACTGACGACGCTTCCACCTCCGGCGGTAAATCCGCAAACTCCGCCGGTAAATCCAAGAACTCTAACAAGTCCAACTCCGGTAACAACTCCAACACTTCCAACAATGCTAGCGGCTCCAGCAACAACAAAACAAAGCCCTCAATAGCTGACAAGTTAGGGAAGGATGGTAAGCTCACCGGAGATGAACGGGCCCGCCACTTGAAAGAAGGGTTATGCCTTTATTGCGGAATAGCGGGTCACGAGGCAAAGGATTGTAGGAAGGCAGCTAATCCTAAAGGCAGAGCAGCGACAACGGAAACCGCCACACCGGCGGCCCCCGCGGCGACCTCCGCCGATTCAAAAAAATAGTCAGCAACCCTCTAGTTGCCTCCGCACGGGCTGGGGGTTGCGTTGACACCGACCGTGCACCAAAGGAGGTCCGCCTCAACGCCGCCGCTCTTTTCGACCCTAAATCTTTTCAAATTGCTTTAACATCTATTTATGACCCTACTATGATTACTCTTTTAGACAGCGGTTCAACTCATTGTTTCATAGATTCGTCGTTTGTATCAAGTCACAGTATTCAGACGACAACTATACCACCGATACGGCTCCGCCTTTTTGATGGAACGTCCAATACATGGATAACACAACAAGTACAGTTGCTAGTTTCATTTCCTACTGGCGAGTCATTCGACATATTGTTTTACGTTACCCCGCTCGACTCTAGCAACTCCGCCGTACTTGGACTAAATTGGCTTAGGCAAATCAATCCGTTGATTGACTGGACCTATGGCCAAGTCACTTTCCGGACGGCTGGGTACAGAGGTCCCGCACCGTCGACATCCTCAGGTGAAGCAATTCCCTTGCCAGAACCTAACAAATCTCCCCTAGAACCGTGTCTACCCGACGCATCGACGGATTCTCCGATATCCGCCGCCGTCACTAAACCCATCAACATTTCGATCATCAATGCCGCCGCTTACGCTCGTGCTGTTCGCCTTCCTGGCTCCCAGACTTTCTCGGTCTCCCTCTCTGACGACGGAGTCTTCGGCAAAGCCGCCGCGCCTGTCGCGGAGGACGCGCCAGACTTATCCAAAGTCCCTGAGGAGTACCATGAGTTTGCGGACGTCTTCAGCAAAGGAAAGGCCGACACACTCCCACCACACCGACCTTACGACCTCAAAATTGAACTAGAGGAAGGGGCGGAACCTCTGCCGGGTCGTATGTACTCCTTGTCCGCCTCAGAGCTTAACGCTCTCCGCGCGTTCATTGAGGAAAACGTCCGGATAGGTTTCATACGGCCATCTAAATCCCCGCACGGAGCCCCGATCCTTTTTGTTCGCAAGAAGGGCGGTGAACTCCGGTTATGCGTCGATTATCGTGGGCTTAACAAGCTTACGAGAAAAGATCGCTATCCGCTACCCCTCATCTCCGACCTACTCGACACCCCGCGCAACGCCCGCGTCTACACCAAAATCGACCTACGACACGCTTATCATCTGGTACGTATCGCCGACGGCGAGGAATGGAAAACTACATTCCGTACCCGTTATGGTTCCTTTGAATGGCGTGTAATGCCTTTCGGACTTACTAACGCTCCCGCCGCTTTCCAACGTTTTATGAATGACATTTTTAGTGATATGCTTGACGTCTCCGTCATCGTTTACCTGGACGACATCCTGATCTACTCCGATGACATGTCTCAACACAAGAGGCACGTTAAGGAAGTATTACGACGACTCCGCAAACACGGCCTTTACGCGGCTCCGCAGAAATGCGAATTCCATGTCGACACCGTGGAATACCTCGGTTACATTCTATCACCGGAGGGCCTACGGATGTCCGCCGACAAAGTCCAAACAATTATGGACTGGCCAGAGCCTCGCAAGATCAAGGACGTACAATCGTTCCTAGGCTTTTGTAATTTCTATCGGCGGTTTATTCACGGGTATTCCGATATCACCGTTCCCCTTACCAGACTAACTAAAAAGAACGTCCCTTGGACTTTCACTGACAAATGCCGACAAGCCTTCCAGAAACTCAAGGAAGAATTTACGCATGCCCCGGTCCTTGCACATTGGACCCCGGACAACACTATGATCGTCGAAACGGACGCTTCCGACTGCGCGCTCGCCGCTATACTGTCGACGTACACCGCCGACGGCGAGCTGCACCCGGTCGCCTTCCACTCCCGTTCCTTCACACCTCCCGAACTCAATTACGACACACATGACAAGGAGCTACTAGCTATCTTTGAAGCCTTTAAACATTGGCGTCAATACCTTGAAGGTAGCGGAACTCCGGTCTCCGTCGTTACTGATCATAAAAACTTAGAATATTTTTCCACCACGAAACTACTCACACGGCGGCAAGCCCGCTGGTCCGAGTACCTCTCCCAATTCAACCTCATTATTCGCTTCCGTCCTGGGAAACTTGGTACGAAGCCCGACGCTCTCACTAGACGATGGGACGTCTACCGCAAAGGGGGAAATAGCGATTCCATCACGGATAATCCGCATAACCTCCGCCCGGTATTTTCCAAAGAACAACTCACTGCGTCATTACGAGCTACTTACCTCGCTGAACCAATATTACGCAGCGCTATAGCCCTCGACATAGAAAGTTTGCACACGGACATCCGTGCGGCACTTCCGTCGGACCCCGCTATAGCTTCACACCTTACTACACCTTCCGCACCCTGGTCAATTGGGGATGACGGACTTCTTCGTCTCAATGATTGCATTTACGTCCCGGACTCCGCGGACCTCCGACTACGCGTTCTCCAATACAAACACGATCATATCCTTTCAGGCCACTTCGGCCAAAATAAAACATTACAACTGGTACGCCGAGAATATGTTTGGCCTAAACTCAGAACATTTGTAAAGGATTATTGCAATACGTGCACTTCGTGTAAACGCGCCAAGTCACCGCGGCATAAGCCATACGGACTATTGAAGCAACTACCGATCCCGGAGAAGCCGTGGAACTCCATCTCTATGGATTTCATTGAACACTTACCCCCATCCCTCGGTTATACCTCCGTTTTGGTCGTCGTTGACCGACTTTCTAAACAGGGCATATTCATCCCTACAGTTGACGAAATCGACTCCCCGGAGCTTGCCCGGCTCTTCATCCTTCACGTATTTTCCAAACACGGAGTTCCGTCGCACGTCACTTGTGACCGCGGTTCTGAATTCGTCTCTAGGTTTTTCCAGTCACTAGGTAAAGCCCTCGACATGAAGATCCACTTCACTTCGGGTTACCACCCGGAGGCCGACGGACAAACCGAACGACTTAACCAGACATTAGAACAGTACCTGCGCATCTTTTGCAACTATCAGCAGGATAACTGGTCGGAACTCCTTCCCCTCGCCGAGTTCGCTTACAACAACGCGCCTAGCGCTACTACCGGTATATCACCGTTCTACGCTAACAAAGGCTACGACCCTAACATCACCGTCTACCCTGAACGCGAGCTGGCTTCCCAGAAGGCTAGGTCTTTCGTCGTGGACCTTGACGAACTACATACGGAACTCCGCCGGCAAATCAAACTTGCCCAAGAGCGTTATCAAGTTCCCGCGGACCGACGCCGGCACCCCGCTCCGCCGTTTAAAGTTGGTGATCAGGTCTACCTTAATGCTGAAAACATCCGCACTACTAGGCCTTCAAAAAAGTTGTCAGAAAAGAACCTTGGTCCCTTTGAAATCATCGCCCAAGCTGGCACACACTCCTTCACCCTTCGCCTTCCGGACCACCTCCGCGCATTACATCCGGTCTTTCACGTATCACAAATTGAACCCGCACCCGTCAATACCATTCCTAACCGGATTCAGCCGCCGCCTCCGCCGATTACTATCGACGACGAAATTGAATACGAGATTGCAGAAATCTTGGACTCCAAACTCGATAAGCGGCGGCGGTGTCCGTTGTTATACTTGGTGCGCTGGTCAGGTTACGAGAATACTGACTTGGAACAGTCCTGGTTGCTTGCCGAAGAACTCGAGCATGCCCAGGAAGCCGTTGCGGACTTCCACGCACGGTACCCCGACAAACCCGGTCCACAATAACTTCACCCTACATCAATAAAACAAAGTCACTTCAAAATTAATAAAGCCATTTCATTTTTCTTATACCGTACTATTACTTACTAAAAACAAAGCCATCAGATACCGTCACCCTACGTACAACAAAACAAACAAAGTCAACATTACCTATCGAACACCGTCATTACTTACAAGAAAAACAAAGCCATTTCATTACAATTCAAAAACCGTCATCTTACTTACAACATTACTTATCAGATCACTCTTTACTTACAAAACAAAAACAAAGTCAAAACAAAACATTACAAACCAATCTATCTACATACAAACCAAAGTATTTACATTTTACGGTCCCCGTCGGACCTCCGTACGTACTATGTTACTTGTACTTTCTTTTTCTTTCTTCTACTCGTAATCCTCCATTTCTAACTCCTCCTCCTCCTCGCTCCAGTTCGAGACCCCGTCGGTCTCCGTCAGATCCCGCTCCGCTTGCCATGCCTTGAACGCGGCGTACTCCCCTTCTTCCACCTCCAGTCGCTCCAACTCCCGCGCCACTTCCACCTCTTCTCCTGGGTACAGGAGTTCCTCCACCCAATCCACGTCCCCCTGCTCCGTTTCCCCGCCCCACTTCTGGAACTCGCTCAGTTCCGTCATCACCGCCGTCAACTCCGACAGCCCCTTCGATATCGTCGCGAGCCACCCCACTAGTTGGTCTCGCTGACCTACCTCCGCCGTTCCCGCCGTCCCCGCCGTCGTCACCCTCGCCCCTCGTCGCACTCCGCCCTCGCACTTTTGCTTCAGCTTGAAGCAGTGGTCGCAGGCGAGGCATCGGGTCCCGCCGGACCTCACGCACACTTGACCCGCATATCGACACCTAAAACAAATCAACTAAAAAGAATAAGTAGTGACAAACACTACTCACCTGTTGCAACGGGCCTCCGTCGACGGCCCCGCGGTCTCTCCGCTACCAGCGGCCTCACTTGCCACCGCCTTGGTCTTCTTCTTCTTGGGAGGCTTCGCGACCACACCTTCGTCATCCTCGGCGGCGGACTCCACGGCCTTCCGCTTTTCTGCGCGGCGTGCCTCGCGACGACGCGCTTTCTCTTCTCTGCGTTGTCTCTTTTCTTCGGCGGCCTCCTTTTCCGCCTCCTCCGCGGCAGTCTTCTTCGCGGCCTCTTCCTGCGCGGCGAGTTCTTCGAGACGCGCCATCAGTTTCGCGCGTTCCTCAGCGGCGGACGACAGGGGGGCGGGTAGGGATGTGTTTTGCGAGTTGGACATGATGGTTGGATGTTGAAGAACTGCGGACGTCAAAATTCCTAAATACGGAATCCGAACATCACATGACCTCGAAGGCTCGGTCCTAAGGGGGGGATACTGTCATATCCCATGCAAGCCTGCGACGGATCTCCGGCGGATCACCGACGGAGCCGCCGTCATATCAAAAGACTATTTCAAATTGTATTTCAAATTACTCCTGTTTTGTTTATATCACATATCTATCATTGCTGATCATCTTACTTACTGCGTACTCGGTACTCCGTTGATCCCGCCGTAGTTACCCCGGTTACTTACTTACTATAAAACTTAGTATAACGTCACTTGTAACTTCAGTTTGATAATTGTATTGTTATCTCCACAACTCTCTCACATCTAAAGTCCTCGCTCTCTCTTAACTTCCGGAACTCCGCCGGACCTCCGCTCTCATTACCGTCACCTTGTAAATTGGACATTGGGCGTAGAGAAGGGCGCAATCCCTTTTAGATTGAAGCCAAGTCCTTGCCGCCACGGAACTCCGTCGGAACTCCGTCGTAACCCCGCCTACGAGATCAGTTCGTAACAAATATGGGGTGCCTGCAGTAACCTGTGGAATACCCGCAAACCGCGGTTAAGGGTCAACGGTACGTCGCGGTGCGGCAGAATCCAACACCATACCCGTAACCGTCACACCCGTGACCCTAACACCATGGGAATACCCGCACCCATGAAATACCCTATGTCCAAAACCCCAGCCACAAATCAAACATTCATCAGAAATGAAAAACCACTTGGCTGGGAAACATGGCACCAATGATTTGGACATGTAGGATATTCTGGACTTCAAGAATTATTGAGCCAAAAATTGGTGACTGGTTTCAATGTTGATGAAAATACTCCTAAACCAGATTGCAAAGCTTGCATCAGTGCAAAGCAGCACAAGGAGCCTTTTCCAAAGTCAACAAAAAGAAACACTCAACCAGGAGAATTAACCCATATTGACTTGTGGGGAAAATATGCAATCAAATCTATTAATGGCAAATATTATTATCTGCTATTTGTTGATGATGCTAAAAGGTTTGTCACAATTAAATGTCTCAAAGAGAAAAGTGATGCAGCACAGGGGGTAATAAATTACCTTGCCCATTTGGAAACACAAGGCAAGAAGCCAAAGGGTATACAAATTGATTGTGAAAAGGAATTTGTTAATGAAAAACTGGAAAAATATTGCAAAGAAAGGGGTATAGAAAATCAGCTTACTGTGCCATACTCACCATCACAAAATGGAGTTGCAGAAAGGATGAACAGAACCCTGGTTGAGCTATCCCAAGCAATGCTGGCTGCTAACCAGCTTCCAGAATTTTTATGGAAATTTGCAGTTTTACATGCTGCCTATATCTGGAACTGATCATTTACCAAACATCTTTGGAAAACAACACCTTATGAAGGTGTTATGAACTGATCTCATTGGGCGGAGTTATGGCAGCAATCTGACAGAGTTCCGATGCGACAATGGACTTGGCTTCAATCTATAAGAGATTGTGCCCTTCTCTACACCCAATGTCCAATTTACAAGAAGACAATAATAGGCGTGGAGGTCCAGTGGAGTTCTGGAAGTAAGAGATGAAGAGAACTTAGAGATGAGAGAGTTGGAGAGGTAACAATGCAATAATCAAACTGAAGTTACAAGTGATGGTATCTAGGTTTTATAGTAACTAAGTAACCGAGGTAAACTACGGCAGAGCCTGTGGAGTACCAAGTACACAGTAAGCAAGATAATCAATCAATGATATGTGATACCAACAAAACAGGAGAAGTATATGAAATAGAATTTGAAATGGATATTTGAACTGGTTATTTGAAATAGCAGCATCTCTGTCGGTGATCTGCCAGAGATCTGTCGCAGGCTTGCATGGGATATGACAGTATTTCCCCCTTAGGACTAGGGATCTGCATGGGTTTAGTGACCTGTGCAGGTTTGTGGGTACAGGTCCTGCGGGTACCATAGCATACCTGTGACCTATGCCTAACCTGTCGCCAATTTTCTATTTACAGGTTTCGGCACTCATCTGAGTGCCGACCACCTTCTAATTACTTATGAACTTTGTGTATGCTAATTAACTTTATATACATCTTATTTACAGGGGAAGCGACACCCCAGAGGAAGGGGGGGCTTGTGGAGGCTGGGTATTATATATCAGATAATATTTATTATTGTTTGGTTCTAGTAAACAAATGCGAACGTGACATGTTGTTTACTGCAACAAGTTGTTATTTACTACTATTTGGTTCCAGTAAACAAACATGAATGCAACACATTGCTTACTGGAACCAAGCAGTGATACACATCAACTTGTTCTAGTATCAACTTGTTCCAGTAAATGTTTGTTTACTGGAACCAAACAGTAGTAAACAACACTTTGTTGCAGTAAATGACACGTCATGTTCGCGTTCATTTACTGGAACCAAACAATAATAAACATTATCTGGTATATAATACCCTGCCTCCACAAGCCCTCCCTTCCTCTGGGGCATTGCTTCCCCTGTAAATAAGGTGTATATTAAGTTAATTAGCCCATACACATAGTATATAAGTAATTAGAAGGTGGTCGGCACTCATCTGAGTGCCAACACCACTATTTAAGATAATTGTAATTGATGACAAGGCCCCAACAATGATGACAATGAAATAATATCGTTGTTGTCGTTGTTGAGACCTATGCAGGTGGTGTTGCACAACAGGAGATGGGTCTACCCATACCCATCTAACCCATGGCTTATAACCCGCAGGTTGTGGATACGGGTAGACATGGGTATGGGTACAGGTATGCTCCAAAGTACCCGTGGGTTACCTGTGCAGATCCCTACTTAGGACCGAGCCTTCAAGGTCACATGGTGTTCAGCTCCCATATTTAGGAATTCGATTGTCCACAGTTCTTCAGTATCAACCACCATGTCGAGCTCTCAAAACAACTCTCTCCCTGCTCCCTTGTCTTCCACTGCCAAGGAACATGCTAAACTAGTGGCTTGCCTCAAAGAACTCACCACCCTGGAGGAGGCCGCGAAGAAGGCTGCTGCTGAGGAGGCAGAAAGGAAGGCCGCTGAAGAGAAAAGGTTGCACCACAAGGAGAAAGCATGAAGACATGAGGAACATCGTGTGCAGAAGCGGAAGGCTGTGGAGTCCACTGCCGAGGAAGATGAGGAGGCCATCAAAGAGCCTCTCAAGAAGAAGAAGGCGGTGGTAAACAAAGCCACCAACAGAGGCAAAGAGGTGGGGCCGTTGGCAGATGCCGCTTGTATCAGGTGAGTATTTTTTTGTCATTACTTTTGTTTTGTAGTTGATTCTGTTGCTTTTAGATGTTGTACTGCAGGCACGGCGTGCATGAGGTCCAGCAGGACCTGCTGCTTGGCCTGCAACAACTGCTTCAGGTTGAAGCAGAAATGTGAGGGTGGTGCACGATGGGAGGTGATGGCGGCAACAGTGGTGGCAGAGAAAGGCCAGGTGGAGTACCTGAAGGAGCTGACAGTGGGGATGACAAGGATGCACCGGAAGTTTGCCAAGATGACAGCAGTGATCCGCGACCTCATGGATCACATCAAGTGGGGCAAGGAGCAGACAGATGAGGGTGATATGGAGGAGTTGGAGTTTGACGGCAACAAGGAGGAGGTCCATTGGGACCTGGAGCACCTGGAGGAGGAAGACAAGGACTATGCCACATACAAGGTGTGGCAAGCAGAACGGCAACCAGCAGAGTCTGATGAGGGGTTGGAGTGGGATGGAGAGGGGATGGAGATGGAGGAGTAATAGTAAGCAGGGGCAAAGTAAGTAGAAAAAAGAAAAGTAACATGGTATGTACAGAGGCCCGTGGAGGACCATAGAAGTAAATACTTTGGTTTGTATGTAGATAGGATAGTTTGTAATGGTTTTGTTTTTTTGGCTTTGTTTTTGTTTGTAAGTAAGGAGTGATCTGATAAGTAAACTTGTAAGTAAGATGACATTGTTTTGATAATAATGAAATGGCTTTGTTTTTCTTGTAGGTAATGATGGTGTTTGATAGGTAATGTTGACTTTGTTTGTTTTGTTGTACATAAGGTGACAGTATCTGATGACTTTGTTTTTGTAAGTAATAGTAACAGAATATATAAAAATGAAATGGCTTTATTTTGTTGAATTGACTTTGTTCTTTGTTTAAGGGTAGGGAATGATGGAGTTATTGTGGACTGGGTTTGCTGGGGTACCATGCGTGGAAGTCCGTGACAGCTTCCTGGGCATGCTCAAGTTCTTCAGCAAGTAGCTAGGACTGTTCCAAGTCAGTGTTCTCGTAACCTGACCAGCACACCAAATATAATAACAGACACCGCTGCCGCTTATCGAGTTTGGAGTCCAAGATTTCTGCAATCTCATATTCAATTTCGTCGTCGATAGTGATCGGTGGAGGTGGCAGCTGAATCTGGTTAGGAATTGTGTTGATGGGTGCTGGTTCTATTTGTGGTGTAAGGCATGGAGGTGGTCCAGAAGATAAAGGGTAAAGGAATGTGTGCTGACTTGGGCAATGATTTCAAAGGGGCCAAGATTATTTTCTGATAGCTTTTTGAAGGCCTAGTAGTGGAAATATTTTCAGCATGAAGGTAGACTTGGTCACCAACTTTGTAAGGTAGAGCAGGGTGCCAGTGGCGATCTGTGGGAACTTGATAATGCTCTTAGGCAAGTTTGATTTGCCGGCAGAGCTCCATGTGTAGTTCATCAAGATCCACAACATAGGATCTTAGCCTTTTGGGAAGCCAGCTTGCACTCAGGGTAGATGGTGAAGTTAGGGTTGTAACCTTTGTTGGCATAGAATGGTGATATGCCAGTGGTAGCACTAGGTGTGTTGTTGTAAGCAAACTCGGCAAGGGGAAGGAGTTCTGACCAGTTGTCCTGCTGGTAATTGCAAAAGATGTGCAGGTACTGTTCTAGTGTCTGATTAAGTTGCTCACTTTGTCCATCGGCCTCCGGGTGATAACCCGAAGTGAAGTGAATCTTCATGTCAAGGGCTTTACCTAATGACTGGAAAAACCTAGAGATGAATTCAGAGCCATGGTCACAAGTGGTGTGCAACAGAACTCTGTGTTTAGAAAATACATGAAGTATGAAGAGCTGAGTGAGCTCCAGGGAGTTGATCTTGTCAACTGTAGGAATGAATTTGCCCTGTTTAGAAAGTTGATCAATGAGAAGTATAGCTGAGGGATGGGGGTAAGTGTTCAATGAAATCCATAGAGATGGAATATCCATGGCTTCTCTGGGATCAGTAATTGCTTCAGTAGTCCATACAGCTTATGCCATGGCCACTTGGCACATTTACATGAAGTGCAAGTATTGCAATAATCCTTTACAAATGTTCTGAGGTTAGGCCACATATTCTTGGCATACCAATTGCAATGTTTTGTTTTGACTGAAGTGACCAGAAAGGATGTGATCATGTTTGTATTGAAGGACCCGAAGTCGGAGGTCCATGGAGTCCAGGACATAAATGTGATCATTAAGTCGAAGAAGTCTGTCATCCCCAAGTGACCAGGGTGTGGAAGGTGTAGTGATGTGTGATGCTATAGTGGGGTCTGACATGAGTGCCACACAGATGTCCACGTGCAGACTTTCTATGTTGAGAGCTACAGCACTGCATAAGATGAAGTAGCACATAAAGCTGCATTGAGTTGTTCTTTAGAAAATACCGGGCAGAAGTTATGCAGATTATCCATGATGGGATCGCTATTTCCCCCTTTGCAGCAGATGTCCCATCATCTAGTGAGAGCGTCAGGCTTAGTACCCAGCTTCCCAGGATGGAAGCGAATAATGAGGTTGAATTGGGATAAGTACTCAGACCAGCAGGCTTGCTGCTGAGTGAGCAGTTTCATAGTGGAGAAATATTATTTTTGTGATCAGTAACAACAGAAACCAGCGTTCCGCTACCCTTGAGATATTGCTGCCAATGTTTGAAGGCCTCAAAGATAGCCAATAGCTCCTTGTCGTATGTGTTGTAATTGAGTTCGGGGGGTGTAAAAGAGTGGGAGTGAAAGGCGACTGGGTGTAGCTCACCATCGGCAGTGTACATCAACAGTATGGCTGCGAGTGCACAGTCGGAAGCATCCATCTTGACAATCATTGTATTGTCTGGGGCCCAATGGGTGAGGACTGGGGTGTGCGTGAATTCTTCATTTAGTTTCTGGAAGGCTTGTCAGCACTTGTCTGTGAAAGTCCAGGGGTAAGGGGAACGGTGATGTTGGAATAACTGTGAATGAAACATTGATAGAAATTACAAAACCCTAAGAACGACTGTACACCCTTAATCTTGCGGGGCTCTGGCCAATCCATAATTGTTTGGACTTTGTCAGTGGACATCTGTAGGCCCTCCAGTGACAGAATGCAACCAAGGTACTCTACAGTGTCAGCATGGAATTTGCATTTCTGCAGCGCCATGTAAAGGCCATGTTGGCAGAGTTGCCATAATACCTCCTTGATGTGCCTCTTGTGTTGAGACATATTGTTGGAGTAGATCAGGATGTCGTCCAGGTAGACAATGACAGAAACGTTGAGCATGTCACTAAAAATGTCATTCATGAAACGTTGAAAGGTGGTGGGCATGTTGGAAAGCCCGAAAGGCATCACCCACCATTCAAAAGAGCCATAGCCGGTATGGAATGTTGTTTCAAACACTACTTACCTGTTGCAACGGGCCTCCGTCGACGGCCCCGCGGTCTCTCCGCTACCAGCGGCCTCACTTGCCACCGCCTTGGTCTTCTTCTTCTTGGGCAGCTTTGTGACCACCCCTTTGTCGTCCTCAGCGGCGGACTCCATGGCGTGCCTTGCGACGATGCACTTTCTCTTCCCTGCGCTGTCTCTTCTCTTCGGTGGCCTCCTTTTCCGGCTCCTCCACGGCAGTTTTCTTCGCGGCCTCTTCCTGTGCGGCAAGTTCTTCGAGACGCGCCATCAGCTTTGCGTGTTCCTCAGCGGCGGACGACAGGGGGGCGGGTAGGGATGTGTTTTGTGAGCTGGACATGATGGTTGGATGTTGAAGAACTGCGGACATCAAAATTCCTAAATACGGAATCCGAACATCACATGACCTCGAAGGCTCGGTCCTAAGGGGGGGATACTGTCATATCCCATGCAAGCCTGCGACGGATCTCCGGCGGATCACCGATGGAGCCGCCGTCATATCAAAAAGACTATTTCAAATTGTATTTCAAATTACTCCTGTTTTGTTTATATCACATATCTATCATTGCTGATCATCTTACTTACTGCATACTCGGTGCTCCGTTGATCCCGCCGTAGTTACCCCGGTTACTTACTTACTATAAAACTTAGTATAACGTCACTTGTAACTGCAGTTTGATAATTGTATTGTTATCTCCACAACTCTCTCACTTCTAAGTCCTCGCTCTCTCTTAACTTCCGGAACTCCGCTGGACCTCTGCTCTCATTACTGTCACCTTGTAAATTGGACATTGGGCGTAGAGAAGGGCGCAATCCCTTTTAGATTGAAGCCAAGTCCAGTGCCGCCATGGAACTCCATCGGAACTCTGTCGTAACCCCACCTACGAGATCAGTTCGTAACAGTTCTCCAGTGATGTAGGTGCTACTGTCCTTGTATATCGTCACTTCTCCTTTCTCAAACTGAACCACATAGATACCCCCCAGTCTTGTCCAATCTTGCTTGCGAAATCAAATTAGCATGAGCACCAGGTACATAGATGCATTTCGTTAGGGTGATTATCTTTGTGGTGTCATAATGTGATGCCAAAAGGGTGACATTGCCAGTACCAAGAGCAGCCATTTCCAATCCCTGGCTGAATCTGTGGATTTTTACAGGTGTGATATCTTGATAGTTTGTGAAGACGTCTTTCCTCCAAAAGACATGTCGGTTTGCTGCACTGTCGTGATAACAATCATCTGATCGATTGATTTTGTCACTCATGATTGGTATCATGCAGATGAGTTGTTCAGCGGTGTCGTTATCAAGCATACCAGCAGGTAGGTGGTTCATCCAAATGACAGGTTCGGATAGGGCTTTTGTGGCCTCGGGATCCTCTTCGCATACAATTGGCTGCGATGAGGATTGCGCACTATTCCGAGTTGTATTGTTGTTTGGCATTGTGTCAGGCACATCCATGTCGCGCATGTTCATTAAGAAGGCATTCATCTTCACCCTCCTTGGTGCTCTCTGCGATTTCAGCAAATGGATGTCCTTTGGTCCATTCCACCATGGAGCATACTGCCCTTGTTTACCCCCTCCGAACGAGAAGCAATTCTCTGAGGTGTATCCTTTTGGCCTTTCACAATCCTTCACACTGCACCACACTTGTTGTCTAACTCCCTTCTGTGTTCATTTCACCAGGTAGTTGCCTCCAGCTGTCTCCAGCTCCCTTTTTCGTTTATTTTCGGCTTTGAATCTTGCCAAGAAAACCATGGAGAATGCCTCTGGATCGTCCTTGTGTTGCGCACAATTCTCTTCACGTATTGAATTAACAACTTCGATTGATGATGGATGGGTGGTTCAGCTGGAGTATTCCTGGCGAAGATAAGAAAGGAAAGTTTGCCACTGCGTCGAGACTGGCATGTTATTCAACACAATGCATGCGAACTCTTCATCAGACATGTTCTGGGGATCCATATTGCATAATTTGTCGTATTGTCACAGGCAATCATCCAACCACATCGAGACGTCGTAGGTATCTTCGCAAATGTAGGCAACCAACTGTTGCTTGATCGCCTGAGCTCGAATACTGTTGGCCGGTTGTAGCACACTCCAAAGGGCATTCCAACCGTCTGTGGCATTCACGGCCCTTTTTACTAAGTATAAGATCTCGTCGGGTACCACGTTGATTATAAGGTCCAATGCATCATTATTCTTCTTGGTCCAAGGTTCTGCACGGACTGTTGCCACATCCACATCTACTTGGTTCCCTTGTTGGTGGATTTCGACGTCCACACCATTTGCATTCTTTCCTTTTATTACTCTCATTCGCAGCAGTTTCGGGATGACTGGTGGTTGTGTCTCTGTTCCTCCAACCACAGACCATAGGTCAAGTGTTGTTAGACGTTGCTGTGCTTTTACTACCCATGTACCATAGTTTGTAATACCATCTTTTCTCTTGAGCTCTGGAAACTTGGTTCGTTCGCTTTCATTCTTGGTTTCAGACATTTCGAATAGGGGTAAGGAATTCGGCTAGAGTGAGTTGGGGAGTCTTTTCTAGTAAGCAGGCCCAGGGCCCATAACCTGTCAAAGACTGGGCAAGAGGGATCATAGAATAAATATCACTAATAATACACACGAGGTACTGCTTACCTCGGTGAGAGGGATCAGAGAATGAGGTGTCTCATTCCCCCTCTCGCCCAGAATATGGTTGCTATCGCTGACTAATCTTCCATGTCTAATATCCAAGACAATATGTGTAGGTCATGGTCATCTCACTTCAACACACTGAATATGTAGGAGATAACAGTAGATAATCCTTTCTCATTTTCCTTGTTTTCCTGATGATCTGTCTACATCCCGCACAACCTTAGCCTAGTAATGATTGACCACAGAAAGATGTGGATACAGATTGAAATTATTTGCTGTGTGTTGCATGGATGTAAAGTTGACACATACAAAGGTCTGATATGAAGGTCTGTGACCATCTGTCTGTTCTCCTGTCAAGGCAGTTCTTGGAACCAGTGCCAATGAGCAAATGTAAATGGTATTTGATTGCCATCACTGTCAGGCATCGACATTCAAATCATTCATTGTGGTGAAGATGAAAGATACAGTATATTGTGATTAGATTTCAAAGATACCACTGGCCCGTAAACGTAGCTAAGTATACCATCGGTATATTGCACACAAAGGAGCGCACATAAGAAATTCTGTGGGGATTTGAAGGAGAAAAGAAAGAATTATATTCAACCTGTCCGAGCCCGAGTTCTGCATTTCTCCCAAGCCGTCCCATGGACGAACCAGCTCATATCAAGTATGGTGGAGACTCTAGCTTGGGATATGGTCATTGTGTTTCTAGGGAAACATAATGCCCTGTTCCATGGTGGAACCCAGAATAGCTTCTCTGCATCCGAATTAACGACCCAACCAGACGGTAGAAGTTGAGAGTAACCTGCACAACTCGAGGTAAAAGCAGTGTCAGATTTCTCTGCATCCCAGAGATGAATGGTGTTGTCCCATGAGCCAGACACAATACGAGATTCATCGGGTGAAAATGCAACAGATTTGACACTGTTGGAATGTCCCTCGAGCGGCTTACCGATGGCATCACCTGTCTCTGCATCCCAGAGACGAATGGTCTTGTCCTTTGAGCCAGACACAATACGAGATCCATCGGGTGAAAATGCAACAGAATTGACACCATCGGAATGTCCCTCGAGCGGCTTACCGATAGCATCACCTGTCTCTGCATCCCAGAGACAAATGGTGTTGTCCTTTGAGCCAGACACAATACGAGATCCATTGGGTGAAAATGCAACAGAATTGACACCATCGGAATGTCCCTCGAGTGGCTTACCGATGGCATCACCTGTCTCTGCATCCCAGAGACGAATGATGTTGTCCCATGAGCCAGACACAATACGAGATCCATCGGGTGAAAATGCAACAGAATTGACACCATCGGAATGTCCCTTGAGCGGCTTACCGATAGCATCACCTGAGAGACGAATGGTCTTGTCTGATGAGCCAGACACAATATGAGATCCATCGGGTGAAAATGCAACAGAATTGACAGTGTTGAAATGTCGATGCAAGATATTTTGGATTGCAGGCCAATTTACCGCATGCCCGCTGTGTACTGACACAACATTCATATATTTCGGATGAAATGTTTCTGCCGTTATTGATTGTTTTGGTGCAAATACAAGGGTTGACAGATATATGTGAGGCACGCTCTGTGCAATGGGTGTTGCAAATGCTGCCACAAATTTCACTGCATCGGCCATGAAGGTTGCAATTCTATTGTTGCATCTCTGCTCATGGATTGTCTGATCAGTCATCTCTTGTAGGTGTCATGATTATGCTCACTTTGCTCCATGCTATTACTGAACACAGCCCATGTGTCACTCGATTCACTTTTCGAAGCAGGCCCATAACCTCCAACCAGTACAGGAATTGATTTGTCATGAATTGCTCCACTTCCTGGGCAGTTTGGACGTCGAAATCACATTTACGAATGTGGCCTGTCCAGAAACAACATGCATATTGGAGATGCATGGAAATATTGTCATGAACCCGCATCTTTAAGTCGGGAATGTCGTCATGTACAACGTAGGATGTTTCCAGCTTGCATATGTTGAATACAAGTTCGTTCTTCATAACCTGCAAAGATCCGAGCAGCAGAGTGCGCGACTGGATGGCATTGTGGAAGAGAAACAATGGATGGCATCCCTCAGAGTCCATCAGAAAGTCGACGAATGACTGATGAGTGAAACGAAGTAGGTCCCCAGTGTCTAACACCCTTGGCAGATGTGATCGAGCGCAACAGGTTTCACATTGAGTAGATGCACAATATCCTGGCGACGCAAGGGGATCTTTGCGAGGATGATTGCGCCAGTCAGGTTCCTGAATCCCTCGAGCACCTTTTCACTGGGATCCTTGAAAAATATGCCAAGAATCTGTCGGTACAGCTGAGTCAAGCTTCCGTGATGAAGCGGTTCCGAAAGGATGCGCTCAAGCTGCTCCTGGGGTTCACCTTCATCCACAAATTTGATCAGAGTATCTGCATAGATGAAAACCCCTGCTGACCGCTTCGTGAAGCCCTTGATAGCATCTGCGCCTGGCCATTTGAGAGACAAAGATGCTGAATATTTATTGGCGATGCGTGCGAACTCGCGGCAGAGAAATGAATGAATGTCGCGTGATGATGACAGACTGACATTCTCCCCAGAACCGAGCTCAATGCAGTAGCTGATTGCCGACAACGCTCGTGATATATCATCCTCCGGTCGGCTTGTAACGACTAGCTTGACTCGTGGTCCGAGACGTGTCCAGGCCTTCATCCCCTGCAGCAAAATGGTCTGATGTTTGGATTGTGAGCCATCCAATCCACCACATTCATCCGCTGCATCAATCACAACCACAGGTAACCTTCCTGGTGGAATATCTGAACTGTGCTTCAGCGGTCCCTCCACAAGACTCCCGAAGAGCTCTCCTGCATCAGTATTTTCGAGGTCAATTTCACCGTCCTTCAATTTAGTGATGATAGCACTCCTCGCAGACGGGTACTCGCGGGAAAGGTCGAATGCAACTGTACGCCAGAGGTTAACAGGTGTCTGCACTGCCGCCAATTCACGCTGGAAGAAGAATGATGACCCTAAGCGATGCGATGATTTTAATCTAGTCACCAGCTTTCGGGCAATAGCTGATTTTCCCACTCCAGGAAATCCATTTATCCAGAGAATGTTATTAGAAGCATCAAGGTCGTCACACCACTCGTCGATCTTCGCCAATATATCCTTGCGCATGCCGTCCATGCATTCGGCTGTTGGGCGACCACGTACGGAGCCTTGAGGCTCAAGTTTGTCAAGCCACTTGTCATCCTTCGTGAACTCTACAGCAAAAAATGTCAGTAATTCGCTTTGTGACGTAGATGCAAAACCGTGCCCATCTCTTCCAGTAGCACCTCCAAAGTTTCTGCCGCCTGGACGGAGACCCCCCGGTCAAATTGTTGCTTGAACTGATTGAATCGTTTTGAGAGCTCTTCGATCTTTTCCTTTTTGTGGGGAGATAGCAGGGAGCCAAGTGCTATCCGGATCGCAGAATGAGTGATAGGCTGAAAAGCATCGAAGTGATGACAGACCATGCTCATCGCAAGTAAACTGGACAATAAAATTGGTCGTATCCTCCATAAGTGGGGTTACGTCTTTTATGGCCTGTTTGAGCTGACCGACCCGAGCAAACTGCCTCACATCCTCGATGTAGCCAAGGGTACATGCCATGTCTTTCACAAGATCCAACACAAGCTGATTACATTGCTCTTGATCCTGCAATTTCTACAACCAAAAAGAAGAAAAGGAAACAATTTTAGGCATATTAATTAACATCCTGCTTTTGGCTTACTTACTTCGTATACAATGTTTACGCAACCAAACACTGCTTTGGCAATAGGGTGCACCTTGAGGGTGCTTTGAGCCCAAACGTTCACACGACACTGAGAATTCCATGAACCTACCTCACTTACACTGGCCCCTAGTTTCATAATCTTTTGCAGAAATTGCTTTGCTCTTCCAAGATGATCAAGTACAGCCTTGGTTTGTTCTGATACCTTGATGGTGTTGTTGAGAATTGCATGGAGCACCTCTGGAGACTGATTAAGAAATATTAGGGTGTAGGGATGGGTGGAAGTCAATACGTACTTGGGACAATGACATCTATGGTGACTGTTGGGTCGTCATTTAGCTTGAGCTCTGCATAACAGTATGTTGGGAATGGAGTGGTGAACAGTGACAGGAAGAGTTAAGGACAAGGTTAGAGGATGAAGTTAATCTCAAAGGCTAGTGAGTGAGGGAGTCTGCAACAGGGAGGAATGTTATTATCATCTCCTACAAGATGTGCAATATTTATACTACACAGTTAGGAGGTATAGTATAATGCACTCCTTTAATATATAAAGGAGGTATTCTGTAATAGACCCCTGTACCAGTTAATAATGGAATAGCTATGTCATATCCCCTATAACAGTGTCAATAATAGTGACATATGATATCATGGCTTGGTAAGTCCTAGACTTCCTGCAGGGTGTGTCATAGACACTCTATTCAAGGCTCTGTCTCTGATAGCCTATGATAGACATGGCTATATCTTGCCTATCCTATGATAGACATGCTGCAGGATGATTAATCCTGTAGCATGTGTTAACTGTGGATTCCCCTATATGTCTCTGCATGTGTTAACCTCTGTTAAACATGTGTTAATATGACTTAGCATATTCTGGCAATATTCCCTAGGCATGTTAACTGCCTTGGCTTGCCTGTATACTCTTGTATACATAATCCCAACACTCCCCCTCAAGCCTAGGCAGTGTAGGACAATGAGTGGAATGGTTCTGTGAATGTCATCACTCCCCCTGGAGTGGTTAATAATTTTCTTTCAGGTGCGTCAAAACCTCTGTGGATGGAAAACCCATTGGGAAAAACCAATCTCACCAAGGAAAGCTACTGAGTTATTTTTGACTGAATTCCCATCTCTTCCCTATGCCGTGAAAACTTAGGCTTTGGTAAAGCCTTTGTTAATATGTCCACTGTTTGTTCCGGATCACGACAGTTTTGAATATCAATAATTTTGTTGGTGACTAAATCTCGGACCCAGTGATGCCGTATAGCGATATGTTTCGACCTCTGGTGAAATTGAGGGTTATGGGTTAAAATTACTGACCCTTCATTATCGCCTTGAATAATTGTCGGATTTTCTTGGGTGTATCCGAGTTCACCATACAAATTTCTTAGCCAAGTGGCCTTGCGTCCAGCTTCGGATAATGCCACATATTCGGCTTCTGTTGAGGATAGTGCAATAATTGTTTGTTTCTTTGATTTCCAAGTTATTGCTCCCCCTGCTGTCAGGAAAACATATCCTGTGGTGGACTTGAGGTCCTCAGAATTTGCAAATGATGCATCAGCAAATCCATGGAAAAGGTTATTGTTTTCAGTCTCATCCTGGGATTTTCTGTAAATAATTCCAAGAGTTTTCGTACCTGCTAAGTACCGTAGTATCCGCTTTATTGCACCGTGGTGTTGTAAGCCTGGGTTTGCGGTATATGCTGCCAATTTATTAACAGCGAAGCTAATGTCAGGTCGCGTGGAGTTTGCAATGAATTGTAGACATCCCAGTAATTTGGCATATGAATTGCTCCGATTTGGCTCATTATAATCTGGGTTTTCAATTAATTTAATATTTGGGTCCATTGGCATTCCAACAGGGTTTGCATCAATCATGCCTTCTTTACGAAGAACATTCTCAATATATTTTTCTTGAGATATTTTGATGCTATCATTGGCACATGTAATTTCTATGCCCACGATTTTGCTAGGCTCTCCAAGGTCGGTGACGTCCCATTCTGATGTTAACGCATTTTTCATATGCTTCATCATTTTATCTGCTGATGCAAAAAGCAAGGTGTCATCTACCCATACCGTTATGATGCCTATATTTTCTTCATCCTGTCGAATATATGCGCAAGGATCTGCCATTAATCATGAATTTTAAGTTTACCATCAAATTCGTTATTCCACTCTCGACCTGCCTGCTTTAATCCATAAAGCGGTTTAAATAGCTTGCATACTCGGCCTGTTCCATCATTACATCCTTCAGGTTGTTCCATGTATATAGTCTCTTGTAGCGTGCCATTGAGGTATGCGCCCTTTACGTCCATCTGTTGTATTTTTAGACCTTTCTCTGATGCGAGTGCTAAAATCGCCCGGAGTGTGTCCATTCGTACAACTGGTGAAAAAGTTTCCGTGAAATCATAACCGGGTCTTTGTGCATACCCTTTTGCAACTAGCCGCGCTCTGTATCGTACAATTTCCCCTTCTTTATTTTGTTTCCGAATAAATACCCATTTATTTGAGATTGGAACGGCATCTGGAGGTTTTTCGACAAGTTCCCAAGTACCCTTTTCTTTGAGCAAGTCTAATTCAATTTGCATTGAATCTTTCCATTCCGTCCATTCTGGGGATTGTTTTGCATCTTTGAGACTGTTTATTTCGTCTCCGGCTATTATTGCATAGGCTTTTTCTATATTTAGAAAGGTTTCATCATCTTCCTCTTCCGCAAGGTGGTAAAGATGTTTGTAGTCGGTACGAATTCCACGAGTTTTCTGTGGTTCATTATCACTTGCACGCGTCTTTCGTGGTCTAGTGATATCTATGTTTCCCTCATTTTCATTCCATTTACGCTTCCGAGGCTGCCTTGCCGGTTCCGTGATCCATTGATCAGAGTTACCCGTCGGCGGCACATTCGGTGTTTTCCCACCAGACTCCCCCTCCGTCGAGGGTGTAACATCAGTGTCTTCGGGAGGCTCAGGTTCATCTGTAGCGTCTATAAGTTGGAAGTTCCGAGAGGTGAGAACATTTCTTGTTTTGGCATTGTAGTATTTTATTGCTCCCGCGCCGTCGTCATAGCCAACATATGCACGGCGCTTTGATTTAGATAGCATTTTTCTTTCTTCTTTCTGGCCTTGTAATAATACCCATACTGGGGCTCCGAATTCACGTAAATTTGATACGTCTGGTTTTTTATTGTGCCAGCCTTCATAAGGTGTTGTTTTTCCCGAAGATGTTTGGTAAATGATCAGTTCCAGATATAGGCAGCATGTAAAACTGCAAATTCCCATAAAAATTCTGGAAGCTGGTTAGCAGCCAGCATTGCTCGGGATAGCTCGACCAGGGTTCTGTTCATCCTTTCCGCAACTCCATTCTGTGATGGTGAGTATGGTGCGGTAAGTTGATTTTCTATACCTCTTTCTTTGCAATATTTTTCCAGTTTTTCGTTAACAAATTCTTTTCCACAATCAATTTGTATACCCTTCGGCTTCTTGTCTTGTGTTTCCAAATGGGCAAGGTAATTTATTACCCCCTGTGCTGCATCACTTTTCTCTTTGAGGCATTCAATTGTGACGAACCTTTTAGCATCATCCACAAATAGGAGATAATAATATTTGCCATTAATAGATTTGATGGCGTATTTTCCCCACAAGTCTATGTGGGTTAATTCTCCTGGTTTCGTGTTTCTTTTTGTCGACTTCGGAAAAGGCTCCTTGTGTTGCTTTGCACTGATGCAAGCTTCGCAATCCGGTTTAGGACTATTTTCGTCAACATTGAAACCGATCACCAATTTTCGGCTCAATAATTGTTGCAGTCCAGAATATCCTACATGTCCAAATTGTCGGTGCCAAGTTTCCCAACTAAGTGGTTTTATGTTTCCGACGAATGTTTGATTAACGGCAGGAGTTTTAGATGGCTTGCTTGAATTTTTTAATACCATTTTCATCTTGTATAAATTTTCTTTCCTTCTGCAAGTTGTTGTCCGTCTTTTGTTGTGAGGATTAGTTTTCCTTGTCCTCCAATATATTTTCCGCCGGCTGCATCCCATCGCCCCAACGAAATTAAATTGTTTCGTGTTCCAGGCACATGTAGGACGTTTTCCAGATGAATATTAAAATTTTGATTATTGCATGTTGAAATTATTTCAACAGTTCCTTTGCCTGCAATTTTAGCTTCCAATCCACCTACCCCAGTTACGGAATTATTTTTCATTGGAGTGTATGTTTTGAAGGCTTCTCTTTGATGCGTGACATGCGATGTTGTTGCTGAGTCAGCCAACCAGTCGTAATAGATCAAACGCTCGTCCATTACGGCATCGTTACAAACAAGCATCATAGGAATCAAAATTATAATGTTCTTCTTGAGCTGAAAATGCAATAAATTCCTCCACAGCATTGGACTGTTCCATAGGTTTTATTTTCCCTTTTTCCTTATCTTTCTCCTTTTTCTTCCCCTAACAATTTTTTGCCTGATGTCCAATTTTTCCGCAATTATGGCATTTATTGCCTTGGAATTTTCGGCATTTACTGGACCAATGTCCAGGGTGCTTGCAATGATCACAATGTGGCTTCAGGGATTTTTTACAATCGGTAAGATGGTTTTCAAGGGTTTTCTCCTTTTGGGCGGTCATCTAGATTTTAGCCAGGTTTACAATTCCGCCGGAGTTATTATTCCCGTTATTCATATTTTGCCGAAGTTTATATTCTTCCCTTAATAATCCAATAAATGCGTCCGAAGTTAGGCGACACTTTGGATCTAAGTCATTTGGATCATTTGCATTTCCGTTGTAGGGCTCGACATATGTTTGCCAAGAGTTTGGTAAGGATGCCGAAATGATCGATTTAAATCGAGTATCTGAGATATGGAATTCTATATTTGGAAACCTGTTGATCCGGTCTCGGTAAGACTTCAAGACGTCCAAATGCTTTAGGGGGTCGTCGGAATTATCAGCCTTTGTCTCATATAATAAACACTGCAGTTGATTAACTGTTTGATGTGCCTTGTTTTCATGAGTGACTGATAATGTGGTATACATAGCTTCTGCGCTTTGTTTTGATCTGACGTGATTTATTTGCAAGGAAGTAACATTGTGGATAATGACTTGTTGTGCCCAAGTATCGTTTTTGTCCCAGTTGTAAGCACTCTCCGGATCTATATTTGAATCCGGTCGGTTTGTCTGTCCAAAAACATATCCCGTTATGTCACAATTAATAAAAACACGCAACATTCTCTCTTTCCATTCGTGCCAGTTTTCATCCGTCAAATGATCGCGATCAGCGATCTTGTTTACGTTTGAGTATTCTTTGGTCCGAATTAAGGAAATAGGTATTCTTATAACCGGATCAATCTCTGGTGTATTGAATTGTTGTCTGCGCTTTTCTTGTGCTCTGGAAGTATATATTCTTCCTGATCGTTTAGAGGTTTGTTCTGCTGGAGGTTCCCCAAATAATGATAAATGGTCGTCATCTTGGTCCCCTTCATAATCCATGTCTAGTTCAGGGTCAGGGCCCATAACCTGTTGGGAATGGAGTGGTGAACAGTGACAGGAAGAGTTAAGGACAAGGTTAGAGGATGAAGTTAATCTCAAAGGCTAGTGAGTGAGGGAGTCTGCAACAGGGAGGAATGTTATTATCATCTCCTACAAGATGTGCAATATTTATACTACATAGTTAGGAGGTATAGTGTAATGCACTCCTTTAATATATAAAGGAGGTATTCTGTAATAGACCCCTGTACCAGTTAATAATGGAATAACTATGTCATATCCCCTATAACAGTGTCAATAATAGTGACATATGATATCATGGCTTGGTAAGTCCTAGACTTCCTGCAGGGTGTGTCATAGACACTCTATTCAAGGCTCTGTCTCTGATAGCCTATGATAGACATGGCTATATCTTGCCTATCCTATGATAGACATGCTGCAGGATGATTGATCCTGTAGCATGTGTTAACTGTGGATTCCCCTATATGTCTCTGCATGTGTTAACCTCTGTTAAACATGTGTTAATATGACTTAGCATATTCTGGCAATATTCCCTAGGCATGTTAACTGCCTTGGCTTGCCTGTATACTCTTGTATACATAATCCCAACACAGTATATGAGATCGGCATAAATACATGTCCGCAAAATACACTAACCTTTAAGCTCCCCAGCACAAGATGCAATCAGCCGTTGGCAATCGTCGAATGACGCTGAAGCCTCTGCACAAACTTCCCTCGTCGCGTGGTATGGTTTACGCTCAGTCAGTTTGATCGCCAGATGGGACCCATCTTTGAGGGTTCTTCCAGGTTCAAGTTTTTGTGTGAGAGCATCTCTACAGATTAAAGAAGAGGCTCACATTGGTGGATTTAACTCCCATCGTACGGTTGGATCGTTGTCGCGTGAACGTTTTTCGAGGAGTTTCCGGCCGTCGACGTAAAATTTCACGATCAGAGATCCTTTGGTGCGTTCCTTAAGCACCACGCTCCCGCCTGCATAGTATTCGTTATCTCGCATTTTGTATATGTTAATTCGCCCTTACCTGATATCTGAATTCCTGGTCTGGCAATCCAAGGCTGATCAGAACGAGATACACACTAAGTTCGTATTGTTAGCTTACACACTGCTATCAGAGATGTTCGCGATACTGGATGTCATGGAAAGGATTGAGTTGCGTTGACTTCGGACCACTGCTCCTCTTGAAATAATCCGAACTGGTTCAACAACATTCCGAACCAGGCCGGATTATTCCCCCCCCTACACCACTGGCATCATGATGTCTGACGGCCAGATGTCCCCACAACAGGGATCGCTATACGTCCCGTCCTCCTTCGCAAAGGCAACACGCACCTCGGTATGTACGGCGTCGGAAATGCCAAGGACCGACGCATGCATTTTGAGCTAAGGAGCAATCGCGGCCGCGTGCGGATGTTTATGCCCCTCAACAAGGATAATATCCTTTTGCTGCACCAGAATCGGTATGTCGTTGCATCTTCTCTCTTTCTTATGCTGAATGAGATGGTTGTATAAAGCATGACCCCCACGAGTCTGTTCCGGAGCCTGAGGGCATGTTTGACAGCATTGACCGTGAACACGGTTGTTGAATTGTGCCTGGATCTTGTCGCAGGGAACTAAGTTAGTAGCATCACCCACCAGGTTTGTCGTTGCTTACTGACCGAGAGGAGTAAATTTCATATTATGTTTGAACATCATTAATGTTATAGACACGGAATATATGTAGCTCTCCTCCAGATCCAGGGCATTCTGATACTCATTAAGCTGCGCACTGGTCCTTTGGTGATCGAGTCTCCCTGCTGCGGATTAGACTCAAGGCGAAGGTATAATTAGGTTTCTTTGCACCTGAATTACACCTCGTCATAATAAAGAGAGACGAATCACTAATAAGCCAAGGAAATGAACTGAATGTACGTGCAGAAGGCGAAGAAGAACTTGGCTTATTCGACTGAAGGTCCGTCTCCCTCGCATAGCCCTAAATCCACCTTACCTACTACCCCTCACGCCCTTTTCAGGTAGATACAACCGACCTCACCGAAACCTCCAACCCCATCCGTTTCGGCCAGGAATTCCACGGATGTATCGCCAACCCACGAAAAGTCCTTGTCTTTCACTGGTCCAAAAAAGCCACCTCGAAATCATTCAAGGTCGCTATCGACCAGCCGGACCTCTCCATTGACAATCCTGCTTGAGTGTGCCCGAGAAGCCCGCCAAGGCGAGAGTGACGACATTGGTTAACGCGAATTTGGATCATCCCACCCATAAGGGGGCCGGCAGTGTGTATTCGGACAAACCTTTTGTCCTGGACATCCAAATTCTGATGGTGAGTGGGAGGACGGCGAATGGTGAAATGGTAGTCCAAGTGGTCCATTTGAGTCTACATCATTCCAAAACCGCACATGTTACGACAGTTCCTTGATCAACAACCACAAGTTGTGGTATATGGATAGATAGAGGAGTGTAGAGAGTGAAGTTGAAGGAGATGAGATATGATAGACTACTAGTAGGACATGTGCTACAAGCTCAGTACATGCCCCCCATTATCACTTCTTTCCATCTTTCTTCACCACCTCATGTACAGTATTGAACTGCATACATCATTTTCTAGGAATACACCTGTAGTAGATCCCCAAAATGAAGAAGGGAGATCCCTCACTGAGCACGACATTAAAGAGGGGCACTCGGTTACAACTACATGGAAAGTATGCGTAGAGTAAGGTGAAGAACATGGGAACACACAACAAGTAGTACGTGTCCTACTACTAGCATCCGTAGCGGAAGATATATGTACGACCGCAAGGTGCAATAGTTAGTTCCGCATAAAAGTCGATATAAAAAGTCATCTAACGCCTGGGGGCAGAGAACAAATCAGCGTTTCCGGGTCAGCAATTACACAAACACGGCGGCACCCCCCAAGGCCAGGGCCAGGGCCAGCATCGACGTCCACCGCCCATCTACCACAACCGACCACGCAGAGCTGTTGTTTCCAGTCGTAGAAGCAGCACTGCTACTTGGCTTGCTCGTGGTGGTGGTGTTCGCTCCCCCACTGACGACGGTGGTCTTCCCAGGCACCCCAAACACTCTGACGGACCCGATGTCAAAGAAGGCCGTCCCATAGGTGGAGCCATTCCCCACTACATAGTCATTGTAGCATACTCCGCTGCAAGTTTGCTGGAAAATGGCTGGAGGTTTAGCAAAGTCTGTTCAGTCAGGAAGAAGGGGCAGTTGGTTCGTTAAGAATAGAAACACGAGGGATGAAATATGGTGGACGGTACCTCCACAGAGGGTGATATCAAAGATGAGATTTTGGGGCTCGAAGAACTGGCTCATAGAGCACGAGGCTGAGGGCCAGTTAGCAGTTGGTGTCCCAAACGTCGATGTGTCAATAGTGCTGGCGTTGGATGAAATGGTAGAAGGAACGCTCTGGCGAGGAAAGAACCATATACTGCAAAGGGGATCAGCACATTGTTATATTCCCAAGCGACAGAACATAGCGACCCACGAGATCCCGCTCTCCGCGAATTCGGTGACAAACACACCACCACCCGCATTCGCAAACGCGGCACCGTACGAGTCGGTATTGGTGTCGATGACCTTGCAGCCCTCATTCGAGTTGGCGAGATACGAACAGTCGGTGGAAGATGTCTGGGACGAGTTAAGCTGGTTGCCGCCGGGGGTGGTGCAGCCCGGGAGTGTGTGAAGCCCCATTTGGTTGTTGGTCACAAGGTTGACACCTTCAAAAACATCGATTTCACTATAGAGCAATGAGTGGAAAAGAAACTTTGGGGAGAAAATCGGAGAGCGCGTACCCGCCTTCTGGCCATGCGGGAGCTTGTGACCACCTTGCGGGAAACGATAAGCTACTTGGCGGCGATCATTACCTATTGAATATAAATGCATACCATGCAGGCCAGACTGAGCACTATTGTATGGTTATTCAACACATCACGTAAGACAGCACGCATATCGGGGCATACGTACTCCGTATGGTACGTGGAAGAGATCCGCGATCCAAACGCTCCCAACGCCATAGCGATCGTTGGAAGTTATTCGGACAGTGTTGCGCTTCTCGTTGTACGGCACTGTAGAAGTGTTGTCGACTTTGATAATGGCATGATTGGTGGAAGGGTCTACATAAGCGAGTTTGGCGGATGAGGCGACCGAGGCAGAGACGAATCTGTAGAGCAGGTGAGCAAACGATGGTGACTGAAGATCTAGACGGACATGACGTCTCCGTTTGTTAGATTATCGACTATTTTACGTGAGCACAGGGATAAAACTAAGGGTTGTGGAAAGACATACAGTGGTCATAAAATGTCCAATCGTTGAAAAAGGTCGAGCCAGCGTACTCTTTGACCATGTTGTAGCTTGCTGCAGCTACAGGCTCGAAGAGTGGCAACACTGAGAAAAGGCTGGCGACGGGGCCAAGCTTTGTAATGGCTGGACGCATATCGTGGGGGGAAACGAAGGACGGGTTGAAAAGAGCGAACTTGAAGTCGCGGTTGTTGGAGCCACAAATTTGAAGAAATCATGATCATATAACAAGAGAGGTTTATTTTTACTCCGGCACAGTCCTAGCTAAATTTAACAATCAAAAGAAGCATATCCTCGTGGCAAATACAACGGTTGAACTGGACATGACCTTCCCATCGATCCTCATTGCACTCCTAGTATCGAATCCAGGATAGTCTATAACGATAGGAACAACGGTATACATGCACGCGATGGCAAGTGGCAACGTACATGTGCTAATTGTCATCCAATCCACGTTCCGTTGTTAAGTCCGATCGAGATTATAATATAAAGGCTTGGTATCACCGCTCAGCGCTCAGTTTGCGAACCTTTCTTTTTTAACCTTCTCCTTCTCTTCATTCATTCTCTTTCATCTTCCGACTGAGTCGACGTTCCAGCGCTCTGCCCACATACGCACAAGTGACTAGTTCACTCAGGACGTATCAGACATTCTTTCAGGCTTGACGCTGCAGCTCTTTTAAAATTTCACCATTTACACAACTTGTCCTCAAATGAAGCTTACCCTTTCTGCCTCTTTTTGCGCGATTGCGCTCATTGCGACCACCACCTTCGCTGCCCCATTGAAGCGTGACGTTGATGCTGCGCTTGTTCCACAGTTTGGAGTCCAACCCGGTAAAAACCCAACCGGTACCGGTGACTGCGACGGGGTTCAGAACGCCGCAGGCCAGGTTGTCAAAATCCCATGCTCGTGCCCACCAACTAGAGCCGATTTCTTAAAGGTACGCGGTCGATCATTATAAAAATTCCAGTAATCTGGGCTGTGCTGATTCTCACATATTGTTAGTCTCTGAATGCCAATGTCGCTGCTGGAAAAGCCGTTAATAACCCCTCGGTTGCGGTGTCCTTCCCCACCGACAACTCCAAGGCTTCTCAACTAGCTCGCATGGAGGCCGCAATCGTGACACTGCAGAACCTCAAAGGACCCGGAGTAGGCTGCCCTGCAGCGTCGACCACATTTGTCGCACAACGGCAAGCGATCCAGGATTCCAGTGCCACTGCACCACCAGCTGCCTCCCCGCCTGCAGCTCCAGCCACCTCATCTCCTACTGCTTCCCAACCTCCGGCAGCAGGAGGCGTGAATGCTACCCTCGTCCCAGAATTTGGACTGCAGGCGGGGCTTAACCCAACAGGCACTGGGGATTGCGATGGGATCAAGAACAGTGCGGGCCAGGTCGTCAAGATCCCTTGCGCCTGTCCGCCAGACAGAAACACTTTCATCAAGGTTCATTTCCTGACCGTCGTTCAAAACCAATAGATGATTAAACTCCTGCTACTTCACAGGCTCTGAATGCGAACGTCGCTGCAGGCCAGGCTGTCAATAACCCTAGTGTCAAAGTCTCGTTCCCCACCGACAATTCGAACCAGTCAAAGGCGGCACGGATTGTTGCTTCGTTGATCACGCTGCAGAATCTCAATGGGCCAGGCAAAGGTTGTCCAGCTGCATCGACGACATTCTCGGTGAGTTTTTCACTCTCAGAGAGGCTTTGGCGGATATTTGACCATTATCTCGACGCAGGCACAACTCAAAGCCGTTCAGGGATAGCTTTTACGTTCCGCCCATGTCGTGAGGAGGAAATTTATCTGTTTCGTAGTTATCGTACCTTTGCGACATGTATTGAAGACAAAAATTGGTGATTTTCTTCGACTTTGGACTACTGAGCTGGTGACACGACTGTATATTGGCATCGTAGAACAAAGAATGAACAGGCCACTGGAAGGGAAAATTGAAAACCTAGAACAATAGAAATCAGGTGAGAAAAGATTGGTGAGAAGCAGAAAGAGGATAAAGGTCAGAGAGCTAGGTAAAATGTTTCTGCATGATTGAGCAGCGGTGTCTAGTCGCTTCTTGGAAACACGGACCATAGAGAAGATCATCACGACGACGAAAGCGAACCCGACATATGAGTAAATGCTTACCTTGAAGTTCGAGATCGCCACGTCAAATCATCGCTGATTTTCACATTCCGCGCTCTGTCCAATGTCGAACCGGACAGTGATGACCTGGCAAGAGCGGTTGTCAGAGTTGATCATAAAACTGGTATACGATATAGAATCAGAAAGCTAGGGAAAAGATGAGGTGTCGGCATGATTGGACAGCGGTGTCTAGTCGCTTCTTGGAAACACGGACCATAGCAGATGTTCATCACTGGAAGAACCGAATAAATGCGTAGCTACTCACACTCAGAGTGCGCCTATGGCTACAAGGTCACCGATCAACCGGTCAGGAGTCGAATGGAAAGTGCGGTTCAGGTGCGGTCAGGGTGCGGTTGAGTGTCGAAGAAACAACTTGAAGCGAACAAAAAAAAAAATTGAAGAATGAACAATGAGTCACGCAGTCACGTGCAACGATTTCAGTGACAAAGTTCAACAGCTTTTACTTACGGGAAGTTGAAAGTAACACCGCAAACGGTCCAGATGCACGTCGACTCTCGGCCTCCCTGACTTAGAATTCGCACAGCTATTAGGACAGCCATCGCTTGGATACTGTCACAGCACAATCTGCCCACCCCCAAGTTTTTCACTGTGATCATCCACCCCAGGCTCGGAATCACCTGTCAGCGACATCTATTACCGTGTGATACTGTACTGTGGGCAACGGTTTCTCGATGGTGTTATCATGACGAGTGGATCTACCCAGTTGCCGATGCCAGAAACTACCCCTCAAAACGGCGAACTACGTCTGCCGACTCCCTCGACCTTGAATCTAGGAACATCAATACTCGAGACCTCGCTATCGCTACTCCCCGAAGTGTCATCATCAATGGGGGAATCCGTGACTCGTCCCTCAAGACACAAAGTTCGGTCCCCAAATAGGCGTCCAGCCTACTGAAGACATCAGAACATCATGTATGTCGGACGCGCGTTCGATGCTGTAACCATCAGCGGTGGATTACGCCAGTCCTGGTGGGAGGTTGCTAGATGACATTCCCCCGACAAGGGTTTGTCGCACCGCCGCCATGGTCAATTGCACAGCCTGGCGCGTCTGCACTCGCAGATCGCATTTGGAACTATACTGCTGTCGCTCCTCCCATCTC
The DNA here is from genome assembly GCA_964034925.1 of Tricholoma hemisulphureum. NCBI lineage: Eukaryota > Fungi > Basidiomycota > Agaricomycetes > Agaricales > Tricholomataceae > Tricholoma > Tricholoma hemisulphureum. Next base: position 7,088,334 of record OZ035930.1, on the reverse strand, counting down.
GTTGCTAGAGGATCTTCGCTCTACCCTATGTGATCCTAAACATAGGTTTGCTCTAATTGCTTTCATGGTCATTCTGAGATACGTTGATGTTCCCTATCGGCGCGCTTGCGATGTCAAGGACATACTGCGGAAGGTCCGCGTTTCAGATATAAAAAAGAACAATCTAGACTCCCCACCGCGTCGCCCGTGGCGGGGGCGGGGGTATGCGACTGCACGATTGACGCTGTATATTTTTCCCTGTGAATTTATTATTAAATGGTTATTATGGCGCAGATGTTCTGATGTAACAATGTCTGTGGTCATATGATCATGACTCCGGTAATGAAGGGGCATCGACCCGGATTACACGGGTGCTAATGGTATCATCATGATTATCAAGAATCAAAGGACGAAACAGAGGATTGCTTCTACTCACGTAGACTCTCTCTTATACGTCGTTCAGATGCGTGCTATCCTTATCAAGAACGGAAAGGGACCCTTGGAGAATCTATATCTTGGAGAAGCGCCTAAACCCGAGCCGGGATCGGGCGAGGTGGTCGTTAAAGTGACTAACATTTGTTTCTGCTGTAGTACTCGGTTTAGTGATTCATATCTCTAGATCAAGGCCTTTGGTCTAAATCGCATGGATGTGCAACAACGTAATGGTTTCTATCCGCCTCCTGAAGGATCTTCGACTATTTTGGGAGTCGAATTCTCGGGACAGATATCCGAGGTCGGTGCAGGCGTTTCAGGGTGGCAAATCAATGACGAAGTCTTTGGACTTGTTGGAGGAGTGAGCACACAAATAATGCTGAATGTGGTTTTGATCCCGAGTGAATTTCTTTAGGGTGCTTATGCGGAATATGTCGTTGCTCCGGCTACTCACATCCTTCGCAAGCCTGCGAATCTGACCTGGTTTGAAGCCGCAGGCATCCCCGAAAATTTCTTAACCGGTGGGTTTGGACCGTATAACCTGGACTAGCCCAGACTCAATTTAGATCGACTTGCAGCCTTTCAAGCTGTTGTTATGTACGGCGAAGTCGTGAAAGATGATAACGTTCTTGTTCATGCTGGTGCTTCAGGTGTTGGAGTAGCTGCTATTCAACTGGCTCGCCTTTCTGGCGCGTGAGTGTCTTTGAGATGCTCTCTATCCCAGCGTCTCATTCTGTTCAGGCGCACCGTGACCGCAACTGCATCCACACAAGAAAAGCTCGATTGGCTCTTGAACTTGCCCAACGGAGCTACCCACGTAGCCAATTATAAAACCGAGGATTTTTCTGCAGTGGTCAAACAGGTGACTGGGGGCAAAGGTGTCAATGTTATCGTCGATTTTGTTGCAAAGACTCATTGGAAACAAAATATCGAGTCCTTGGCTGTGGATGGAAGAATGACAATGCAAGCACTACTCAGTGGTATGTCAATCTTACATTAGGTTTGAAATGCTGTCCAGTGAGCGTTTTTGTCCCAAACAGGTTACGAAGTGGATTCCGTTGATCTTAGACCGATTTTGTCGAAACGCCTTCGCATACAAGGATCTACTCTTCGCTCGCGCACTGTGGCATATCAAGCTGACTTGATCGCGCGGTGAGTAGAATATTGCGCCGATACTACGTGTCTGAAAAATGTTCTATGGAAGCTTTAACAATGAGGTACTCTCAAAATTCGCGGCAAAAGACGGTGACCGTGCTCTCAAGGTGCACATCCACGAGGTTCATATTTCCCCTTCACCCTCTCGTTTTCAGCTGACCCATGTGATTAGGTTTATTCGTGGACCGACATTCAAGATGCCCATCGAGAGATGGAAGGAAGCGCAAATAGGTCTGTCTGCAAATTATTCTTACACTGTGCCTGGGCCTATCATCGGACTTTCTGATTGTTGCCAGTGGAAAAATAATTGTCAAAGTCACTTAATGACTTTCCCTACCTGTCTGTCTCCTTCGCTGCTGACAATGAAGGGTAATTATCCAAGTCGTTGGGCGGTCCTACTTCTCCATGTGGTGTTACTGAAGATATTCTGCCAACCATGTTTGCTTTGGCCAGTTAGCCCAAACGTTAATGCCCCATGCTCACCACAGTTTCAGCTCAAGTTCGACTCAGATGAATAATTTAAACAGCGGCAATGCAGCATTCAATGGCGCTCGGTATTCCTTATTGACACCACGTTACGGTGATCCAAAATGCTTGTCATGAGCGATCAATACCTGAGACCTCCGCGGGAGACGAAGAGCTTGAGTGATCGGTGATCGGTCTTAAATCGACACATTTATTTGCCATGATCGGTGTCTTCGCAACCTGGAGAACTGTTTCGCATGTTTACACAGCTGATACTGAGCATTTAAGTCGTAGGCGGTCCTACATCTATCCTTATCAGGTTATCCTGTGTGGTCTGAACATGGCCATGGTGTACTAGTGGGCACCACTCTTCGCCATCGATGAGTAGGATGGGTGCAATGTACTAGCACGCCACGCTGCGGCATTTTGACGCCTACGGTCCGAGTAGCCAGCTGCTCTATGGTATTCTAGGGAGCCCGTTATTTGACGCCGTTTGTCTTGCATCTTGCCAGTGTGCACGCAATTGTGTTGGCCCAACGGCTCGCCCTCATGTGCCCGGTTTCCTTAGTCATGTCTGCACGCTCATATTTTAATCCACTAATACAGCCATATGTACCTATCAAAAAATCGACACCGGCACGAAAATCGCACTTGTTCCTTCCTCTTTTTGCTATCCCGGCAACTTGATAATTACCATTCATATTCGGAGTCGTCAATATCACACCCGGTTCTAATAACTGTCGCGATACGAGGAGAACGGCGTATGGGTTACAACAGTCACAAAGCAGGTACGCTGGTCAACACTGCGCGATCGTGTTACTTTTTTTGGCTCCATGCAAAGCAACCCCGAGAGCGAAACTAGGTCATGGGAATTACTTATTTTTACCGAAACAACGGAGTTCCTGGTGTAAAACCGAAGAGAAGAAACTACTGTGCATCGAAATGTATGGCTAACAGAAGTACTTAGTAGTACTATAAATTTTACAAGCGACACTGCCAACGGAAGAGGATTCGAAACAAAGGCCTGAATCATCGGATCCTAGACGCAGAGTTCCCTCCTGCGAGTCAAATGAGGCTGACTTCTCCAAGCCGACCCCACCGCTAATGTCGTTGAAAGTGGACACCGTAGAGAATAGATGAAATTTTTAAAAAGGGAGAACGGTCTGCGAAGTTGTCGCTGGCGATATTCATATGCCAGCAGTGCATGACATTTGTCGTTCGGTTATCTCTTGTCGGTCGAAATCGGTCCGGTCACAGTACTTCCATAATGGTGTGGAGAAATGTCACAGCTGATATCGATCGAAAATCAACCTAGTAGATCATGATTTCCAGCAATAGCTTTTAAAAAAAAACTTGAACGAACGCTAAGTATTCGCGGATTAACCCATTTGGTGAGAAGTGATTTCACCAGGAATTCACGTAAGTATTGCCACACATACAGATAACAGAATGACAAGGCACAATTCTACGAAGCAGCGAAGATCAGTCACTTTCATGTCATCTAAAGATACCGACAATAGACAAGTAAACTAGAAGGCACGCCGAACAAAAAATCCCGATGCCAAAGTCAACGAGGACTCGGTAATCCTCGAAATCTAAGTAGGGGACGTGATGTCCAGGGGCGCACTTACATATTAGGCAGAAATCCGTACATAAATTGATCTTCCAAATGCTGTGCGCGCCAATTATCTCCGGCGTGGCCTGAATTGAAAAGTGATATGGGGGAGTCACCAGTCGGTCGCAAAAACAGTCCGGTCAGATCTGACTGGAGTACACGTAGTACAGCATACCTCCACGAAGTAAACGGATGAAACGACTCAGTACTAGAAAGATCCACCGCTGGCCCCAATGGAAATATAAGTTTGCCATGACTCATTGTGAGTTTAGTGCAGTTGCTGAATAACTGTGGCTGTGCTATATATGTGTGCCTGATTGGTTGGGTTGATAACCGATTGAAGCAAATTTAGGATGGAATGCCAGCGGTGTCAACTTGCTGTTAAAGTTTCCATTTTTGTTAACCCCGTATTTGTTGCCGTTGAAACTTGTCATGGTCACAGACTGGTCACAGACACCCCCTGGTTTGGGCGTTGAGACGTTGCGGCCGCAATCATTATCAAACCCGTACATACTGGTGTAATTTTCTCCGTTTAACCTCGGTGCATCATCGTGGGAGGATAGTACGTTCATAACGGTTCCGTCTACAATTCCCCATCCGAGTCAGTGATAATCACTTACTACACAGGAATAGCGGGAAGTGAATCTTCGATATAAAGGTGGACGGATATTCGCTATGACTCCATACTTTCAACTACTGCCCTTGGTGTCTTTCGAAGCTCATTTCGAACAGCCTTAAATTCACCTTCTCTTAATCACTTCGCCCTCACTTTCATATCACTCCTCCGACTCATCAAATAATGAGTAGCCAATCCAACTCCGGATCGGTCAAGTCGTCTCAGGGTTCCCAGACGACAGTCCGCGGGGGGGCATCATCCACAGGCGCGGTATTTTTCTAAAACACCTACACCAACCAACTTGAACCACTATCCCACCACGTTGCATTCTACCAGCCGGCTTGCCCACACATCACTATTACATCTCGCGGCATTCGAGTCTACCACAAATCGCACCAATACCCCCGACAAACATATTTGCAGGAGCTAAATTACATCCAGAAGGCTTCGGGAAGCTTCCCTAATACGGACATTCTGGACTATCACATCCATACTGGTCACCAAAAGGACACATTTGCAAACTATCTGGCATTATACCTGTATCATTAGTAATTATTTATCTCTTCGTTCCTTCGTTGTATTTATCTACCTCCCTAGCATACCCACTTACTTACCCTACATAGTTGATATTACTTACTTAATTGCTCTCCCGCACAGTTAACTAATACTAAGCCGTGTGTTTGTTCTCTGAATAAATTTGTTGGCAGCATTACTCGGACGTACGATAAACAGGATTGGTTGGCAAGGGAGAGGAACTTTGAATTTAGCCCTGGCCAGAAAGGTCATCTGGCAGAACAGTTGTTTGCGCAAACGCAAAGCAAGAAAGCAAAATGAACGACCCCATGGCAGTGGACCCTTCGCCTATCAAAGTACCTCACGACCTAGAACGCGAATAGATTTTACCGTTCGTGTGGACTGCTAGGAAATCGTTCGAGTCAGCCAGTCAATTATAATTTACCTCTGACACCCGCCAACCAAACTCCTGTCTTGATTTTACGAGATCGGCAGAACCCCCACCATTCGAGGATACAGCGAACGACTTCGTCTTGACGCCCCGTAAAATTGTGATCGGCATCTTCTATCAGATTAAGTGTATGGGTTCCCGGTGTTCTAACGCTAAACGCGCGTGCATAGATAACAGCATCATAACTTGAACAGTGATCAAGGGCAGTTGCTAGATATATAGGACTAGGCACTTACGGGGGTACAACATTATCTGATAGGCCATGTAGTGTTAAAACATCGACGTTCGTCGGGAAATGATCCCAAACCATCGATGTGTCCCACTGCGTAAATCGTTCAAGATCTACCGGGTAAATCTTGATCGTGGTTTGCTTCCTTGCGACAGAAACCGTCCAAGGGTGGTGACCTTCTCTATCAAAACTCTGCTGCCATAGTTTGCCTGCAGGGGATTCTGGCCGGGGATAAGGCATTCAGTGATCGGATATGACAGCCAGGGTAGCATAAGGCTTATTACCAAGAATTTTCTAGAAGTAATTCAATTGATGTCTGAAAAAAAAGGCTGTGACTTACCGCCATTCTGTAACGCCCTGAGACGTTCACGAACCCGGATACCTTTTTGGCGTCTTCGGACGTGCAAAACCAACGCATAGCAACAATTGAGCCACGGGAGTGGCCCACGACTAGGTCAATTATATATCCAAAATGAATTTTCAGATATTCCACTACAATTGAAAGATCCATCAAATCGTCATCGAGTGCACCTTGTCGCCATGTCCCTGGTGTCTCGTGATTTCCGCTTTGACATGGGTGTGGTCGTAAGCTTCTGTATAGCATTAGTAATCGGGCGAAGCAACATACCGGAAGTCAAATCGGAAGGAGTCCAGAGGCAATTGAGACGCGAGGCGTTTTTGAAACAAATAATCCTTGTGCCTATCATAATTTTTTTTTTTCAACTTACACAGTGTTTCTATTCATCGGAAGAATGGGGATATGCATACCCCATTGTGCCATGTAAAATCTTTCGGCGAAGGGAACGCCATCAGGGTTAGTACGTTGTGGGATCACGACGAGCACTTACTAAAGCCAGTTTCTTCCCTTTCGTTGGAGTAACTGGAGATAGTTGTTCCAAGATGCCAACTATTGAGCAGCTTGGCTCAGTCAGATGGGGTATCAACAACCTGGTTGATGTTCTGTCGAGCATCTTATGCACGCCAACCCAGCGGTATCAAAATCAGAGGTTCGCCTAGAGCTTTGTACGTAGGCGAAAGTCGGACAAATTTGACATCGTTGATGTTCGAGTTGACCTTATAAGTAAGATCAAGTCCGACTCTCCGGCTAACTTGCGTACCGATCATATGTAGTAACGGAAACCTCAGGTTACATAGCCGGTTAACATAAGTAACGTTACACATCAGGAGCACCAGTTGCAAAACTGGTGTAGCGAAGCAAGTCGAAAACGAAAGGCAGGAGATTACTGAGCAACTTTCTTCCCAAGAATCTTGTTTTTCGCGCTCTTTCCTCCCACCACCTTCACCTTACTCTTCTTTTTCTCTCCGACTCCAGAACTTCGTTTTTGTCTCAGTTCATCCTTCGTCAATGGCGTGCTGGCAGTGTGCGCAGCCTCCGCTGTGCTGGTGTCTATTGCATCCCTCCTTTTCTTGTGTTTCCCTTTGAACGTTTCATCCGAGGGTTCGGCCGAGCT